>OY856409.1:300281557-300881557 GCA_963693085.1 Alisma plantago-aquatica | reverse complement strand
CAAGGGGCGCTATGGTCGAAGTCAAGGTCGACCTAAAATAAGCTTGACAAAATGCTTAATTGTAAATCATTTTCTTGCACTTAAATCTTAGTATATAGAAAACAATATTTTAGTGCATAGCTCTCATAAAAGGTTAATTCATTATGATCTAATGATTGTTATAACCTTAGAATCTTTAAATTATCTTGATTACAAGATTAAGGGGGAGTTCACAAAACTTTGAAAACATCATAAAAGAAATATTGAAACTTGTTATGACCTTAGTATCCTTAAAAGTAATTTTAGTTATGAAAACAAAGAAATATACGATATTCATAAATATGACATATATCTTGTTCTTAATGGGCATCACATCCCTTATAAAATGGATGAGAAATCAAAATACATATGCCATGGATCTAAAAGGATCTCATATCATTTCAAGGCTTAACATTCTTTACAAATGATTGAGAAACAAATTGTGGCTAAATTCAACAATAAATGGTTTACATTTATATTAATCCCTTGCTTTTGAATTGAATATCTTATTAAGGGGGAGCATAGCATAAAATTAAGGGGGAGTAATAAAAGTCATACTTAATGATTATCTTGGTTATATTTTTGAAATGACAAAGGGGGAGAAATAATATAAAATCAAAAAATATTAATGAGTTTCATAATCATTCGGCCAACACACACTTGCAAACAAGAGAATGGCTACAAACGGTAAACTTTAGGTATGAAACTCACATGATTTACATTTGCTTATTTTATATTTTGGAAATATTTGTCATCTTCAAAAAGGGGGAGATTGTTGGCTAAATTGGACATTCTTATAATCCCTTTGTTTTGATGATGACAAACATTTCATTCTTGTAGATCTAACGTGCTACTTGAGTGTTGCAGGAACTAGGTGGATGACACAACTTTGGATGCTCAAAATGTTTCAATTTCATGATTGTAATGAAATGTAAAAACTTGTACAAGTATATAATGTACAAGTACTTAGCCATCATGTAAATCAAGCGTTAGATCTTCCCTAGCCACTCACGACACTTAGATAGGTCATCCCCTATAATAGTGTCACAACTATACACTCATACACACACTTAGTACTTAGTTTAAAACATTGAAACAGAGTCATTCTCGGTCGACAAACTTCTCGACCGAGACACTCTCGGTCGACCAATTCCTCGACCGAGAATGGCCCAAGTAGTCGTTAGACACAGCAGACAAGGTAGTTGGTAGTTGTATTAGAATGTTATATACACTTTCTCCAGACAGTCCCTCGGTCGACAAATCCTCGACCGAGAAGGACTCTCGATCGACAATTCTTCGATCGAGAAGAGTTCTGTCTACACTTTTTAGAGTTGATTAACTAGTCATTGCTAAAGCAACTAATGGATACCTAACAGTTAGTTAAGCACTAAGAACCCCCTAGAAAGTGTCTAGAACGTCCTTAAACACTCATAGGTCATTCCTATAAATAGGACATGCCTTAGGACACCCAACACACACTTGTGCAACACTTGAGCATATTACTTGCAATTGGCAATCTTTCTTGTGAGCAATTGAGCAACTCCAACATTTGCTACTCATTTCCATTGCTCTAATTTCGTGTCCTATAGGCTAGCATCTCCTACCCACTACACTTACACTTCCATATACATTGGTTAGGAGATCAAAACGCTTGATATAGGAAATCAACCCTTGTGCTACAACAGTATTGTAATTTCTATTTTTCCTTCTTGTTCATTTATATTGTTTGTACTCTCCTTGCTACTCCTAGGGTTAGAGGATGCAGATTGGAGAGGGTTTGACTTCTCAGGTGGAGAAGGGTCTTCTCGGTGGAGAAGGTGGACTTTGGACTACTTCAAGAAGGCTGTCTCAACGGGAAGCTACTTCAACAGGAAGGCTACTTCAAGGGGAGCTTGAGGTTACTTCAAGGAAGGCTGCTTCGAGGTTGGTGAGACTACTTCTAGGTGAAGTCTGTCCGAAGGTTTTGGTGAAAGTATATGTAATTTTATGTAACATCCTTGCGAGGTAATAAAATTTAAATACTTTCAAAATCCCGGTTGGGTAAGCAACCGGGTAGTGAATTGACTGCCTTAGTATTTACTAAGGTTGGAACCACTCTAAATCCTTGTCCCCTTGTCCAATCTTTTTGTGGTTGCTTGTTTTGGTTAAATTATTTTTAAAATCTCCATAAAACCCTATTAACCCCCTCTAGTGGTTTTTCAAACCAAACCATTGGGTTGCAGTTCAAGGATGGAAATCAGCTCAAAACCCTAAGTAAGAACCATAATTCCATGAGGACCCAAGACCATTGATTTCAAACACAAGAAGAGTTTTAAAATAGAAACTAATTTATATCCACCACTTAATCCAAGGATACACACCATCAGATAATGAACAAGGTAGAAATTAGTCCTTTTACGCTTAAGGAGATCCATCGATTTGTCGCCTCAAGGAAAACCCTAGAGTCAAGAAACAAAAAACACCAATCTCCACACACATGCTAGGTCTAAAGATCCTACTTACAAGGAAGGAACGTGCACAAGATTAATAAGAATAGCCATGAAGATTATCTACTCAAGATCTACAATATCAGCACAAACCCTAGGAAAATATAGCATCTTCTGCTTAGTACTACGTTTTAGAGAAAGATCTAGTGAATGCAAGCTAAGAGTAAGAAAAAAACACGGAGAAAATAATATAACTCACCTCAACGTTGAAGTTGAAGCTCCAAACATTAAGGAATCTTGAGGAAAGAGGGTATAAACCCTAGCTTGAGCACTCCACTCAGCCAAGCTAGCTCCTTCTCCAAAGGCAAGCAAACCCTAGGTCAAAGAAGCAAGAATGAAGGCATCTTCAACCTCTATATCAAGATCTTCCATTGATCCGACCAAGAAGAAGAGAGAGGAAGGTAGGACAAAAAGGAAAACAAAGGAAGGGAGGTAGAGCTCACTCACCTAGACCAAGAAGCAAGGCAAGGAAGCACCAAAACAACTTCTACAAGGGTAGATCCAAACCCTAGGTGCACATGCAAGCAACACCGATCAAACTTCTCCTACCTTGGATCCTTCTTCTCCACCACACAAGGGGGGCGAGCTACAAGAAGCTAGGAAGAAGAGAGATAGAGATCTAGTTGTGTGAACAACTCATTTTCATGCAAGAAGGGATGTATATAAAGCTATGGGTGAGATTAGACAGAAGGTTGAGGTGTCTAGCTAAGCTAGCCATGTGTCCAAGGTCCAAAGCATCATATCCATGCAAACCAGCTGGACCATCGGTTGGGAATCAAGAGGAACATCGAGTATTGACTCCCAGATAATCCATCCACCTCCAAAATCAGGGTGACCATCGGATATTGACATCATTGGCCTCAAGGGTGAAAACCCTAGCATCACCATCTGTTCAACACTTCACTTGGTGAACCATGGATCCAAGGAGATCCAAGAAAGAGAACCCTCAACCCTCACACCTCATGTGCCACTATCAAATCCCAACACACTAGGAAAGCCATATAGTCCCAAATGACAAGAAGAATCATTGAGTTCTAGCACTCAAGGTGGCCCATCTATGAGAGGGAACCCTAAGCCTAACCCTAGGTAGATGTCACCACAAAATTAAGGTGAAACTAGGTGGACCAAGGAAAAAATATCTTAATCATGATATGAAAACATATGAGTCACAAAAACATAAGAGAAATTACAAAAGAAACCCTAGATATGGTTAATTTGTATAAAAGTCCAAAATAAGCACATATATGCATAACTTGCTCAAACAATGTCCAAACTGGACCAAACTTGAAACTTAGGTTTGTTACATTATGTAAAATATTAGGGTTGTATTAAGGTTTTAAGAACCCAATAAATGTAATAAATCATGTTCAACCAAAAAGTAAGGTCATGGGTCTTACAACCATAAACCCCTAACAGGGATTTCACCCCTGAAATCCAAGGCAACAAAGATGGAACCTCTTATGCACCTCATCCACCAACCTCTACATGGTTACTTCCATTTCATTGTGATTTCAAAACACTCTCATAGAAGTCATATTTTTTATCCCTCATCTCATGTATGTGTCATCTTGGCTTAACATAGAAACCCCCACATAAGAAACATCCTCATCTAACTCCATCTCCATTGTTTGTATCTCTTTTCATGTACTAGGGTGACACTTCCTCGTCATGGAACATAGAAACTATTGTGCAACATGTGAAACTCTGGTAGTAACTCTGACTTGGAACTCTAGTTGTTTTCCTAAACTATTTCCATATGTTTTTAATCACTATGTCCTTCATTGTGGTTCATCATATCAACACGTCTTCAGAAACTATTACTTTATAGGTTCCTTACCAAACAAGGCATGTCATGTATCTCCTCCCATAAGCATCTTCACAAGGATTCATGTCTATTCTCCTCTAGTGGTTGTTTTAGTAAGTGACTCAATCAATCAGGTTGACATCCTGTATTTGCCAAAAATTGTAGGACTTATGTTCTCAAAAGATCTTATAATTATCTGAATGGTTGATTGACCACATGACTATAGTGTAAGGTTGTGTTGAACTTATATTGTGTACTTGCAGGCTCCTAAGGTTTCTCCTTGACACTATACTTGACTATACATGTGGCATGTCTTGTTACGCGATACACCGAAGTGCATAACTATGTCCTATCTACAAATGTTGATGAAAATGACTTCCTATTTAGTGCATCAACTTTGACATCCTCCTTTCCAAAATGTTTGTCTATCATAACATCATAATCCATAATCAGCTCCATCCACTATCTTTATCTCTTGATTAGCTCTTGTCCTAAGCAATGTTTCTAGATCTTTTGGGTTAGCATTACACTGGGACATTCCTGATCATGGGTCAGATAGTTCTCCTTGTCCTTCTAGTGTTATCATGAAGCAAAAGGAATCGTTCCCCTATCATGTATCGACATGTATCCTTTGAAGCATTACAAGAGATGATATATACTTCCCTTTGTTCTAGAAACACTAACTTTGGAACACTTTTCAACTTCTCCTTCAACATCTAGAAAGAACGTTGGCACTAATGTGGACACCTGTCCTTACATACAACAAGGAACACCTTTCCTAGTCAACCTTATTAGGGGTAAAACAACTATGTTGACATTCTAAATGGACTTCCTATAGTGTCCTACTAAGCTTAAGAAGCTTCATCTCTCAATCAGTGTATGGGGTTGCTCCCACTCCATCACTATCCTTACCTTACTTTGATTTAGATAACATACTTAGTAGATATATCATAACCCTGAGAAGAAACTTTATTCAATTTTGAACTCACTCTTACTAGACTTGACACACAGTTATTGTTGCTTCAACAATCCTAGGTCTTAGCGAAGATGTTGTCTATGTTGTTGACCATATTTGAAGTACATTGATATGTTATCAACAAAACTTGCCACCACTAATAGGGACACAACCTGAGCACTCCGTCCCTCAAGTCCATAAATGTTGTTGACGTATTGGTTAGTGTAAACGACACAACCTGTAAGAGCCCTAACCTACTTTTTGGGATAACCCTATTTTCTTTGGCTTGATTAAGTTCTTAGAATCTTGATCTAGTCCTTTTAGATGATCTTAGAGCTAGTGGAGAGCTTAAGTCTCGAGTTTGAGCTTGTTTGGATGATGTTTGTACCCTATGTGCTTATTTTGGATCAAATTGTAATTTACCCAAGTGTGAGGGTTCTCTTACAAGTTTCCACATATAAAGTGTACCTTCTCTTTATTGTCTTTATGAGAGATAATTTTATGCTTTTGGGTGCCTTGGTTGACCCTTGGTTGAGTAGTGACATCACTAGAGGTGATTAGGGTTTCTAGGGTTTGCTTGGTTTCAACCGATGTGAGCTTTGTTGGTTTGTCTCAACCCTTGTCTCGACCTATGTGGGTGCTTCAATGTGTCTCAACTGAGAAACCTTCCTTGAGTGTGTCTTATCTCGAACATGGTGGTTTGGGGTGGTCTGGGTCGAGATAGTTTGTCCTTTTGTGGAGTGACTCGACCTAGTGTGCATGGTGACCTTTTGTCTCGACCAGGGTGATGCTTTGCTTTTGCTTCAACCACCTTTGGAGTGTCTCAATGAAACCATGTGTTGGGGACCCAAGTGGTCAAGACCCAACATAGGTTGTAGCACCATCTCTTTCATGTAAGGTTTAAGTGTTTGCATGTGTGTTTCTTGGGTGGACATGTGTCCCTTTGGTACCGTTAGGTGTTGATACATCACCGCTGACCCTACCTCCCTCCTCCTTTGCATTATAAACCCTTTTATCTCCACATAAGTGACTCTTTTCGGCCCTTATCCTTCTCCTTCCTTGCTTTCTTGTCTTTGGAGCTTTGAGGAGCAAGGAGGACTGATCCTTGGAGCCTTGCTGATCGGATCCCTTGCAAGTGGTGACTCTTGCACATCTTCAACCTTGGTAAGTGTATGCCTTTCCTTTGTAACATGTTCCTTGGATCTTATACCCCATATTCTTTTCTCTTCTCAGATTTATACCGTGTATCATCCATGGTGGTTGTTCTTTAGAGTAATCTCCTCATCATAAGGGTTATAGGCCATGTTTTGACAAGGCGGCACCCAAGTGAGAGGTAGTTTCTTCTCCCTTTTCCTCCTTCTTCCTTTGGTTCGGCCTAGGGATCTTTTATCCCCTTTTCTTAAGAAACTTTTAACCTTGTTGTCTTCTTCTTTTTGAGGTGACCTTGTGGCCGAGAGTGGAGCCTTTTTTGGAGCTTCATCATGCTTGGTGATTGTTTGCTTGGAGCTTGTGATCTTTGGAGTTGATCTTCCCTAAGGAAGGTTGTATAATTCTCTACCTTTTTCTATTATTTGCACCATGTTATTGCTTGCATGTCATTTTTTCTCTCTCTAAATCAGGTTCCTAACTTACTAGTAGATGATGCCATGCCTTAGAACTTGAATGATGGTGAGAATCATTCTTGGTTTGCTTGGAATCTAAAACCCTAATTCTTGGTACCTGATTTTGGAGATGGATGTGTCATTGTGGTTTTCTCTCTTTCTTTTGATCTTGGCTTTGATCACATGCATGATTCTTGTGTACCTTGATGTATTATGAATTTTGGTTACTATTTTTTATGTGTTAAATGTGGTTTAACTCTTTTTCTTAAACCCTAAAGTTTATGTGTACTAGTTATAAGTGATCTCGAGAGGATGATCTTGCATGCATCTTGAGCCTTGGTTTTGTCACCATGTTCTAAGTTTCAGCCTTGATGTTTTCCATGGTGTTTGGATGTTTTCCTCACATTTTGAGGTTAGAATTTCTCTCCCTTAAGTGGTTTTGCTTGATGATCTTCATGGTGTTGATTCTATGGTTAGATGACTTTGAATCTGTGAGTTTTGATCCTAAAGACATTTGGTATTTCCTGATGTTTGACCTTTGTTTCGGTCGAGACATATGTGTGTCTTGTTGCTTTAGGTCGAAACATACACCCATGTGTAGCTTTGGGTCAAGACATCCATGTTTTGCTTTGGGTCGAGACATCTTGTTTTGCTGAGTTCAAGACGCATGTTCCTTGGATGGTTGAGAGATGTGTTTGATCTTGGTCAAGATGCCTTCTTTGAAGTGGTTGTAACACCTGGGTCGAGAGGCCCTATTTTTGTTTTGGTCACGACGCCATGTTGTAGGGTGGTTGCGACACCTATTTCTTGTTCTGGTTGCAACACATTATTGGTTGTTGTGTCTCAGTTGTGACCCTAGTGACTTGTCTCGGTCGAGACCAAGTACTTGTTGTGGGTGATTGTCCATACCCCATGAGAGTAGTGGGGTGTGACACCTGCTGAGATGGTGCATCGCAGTCACAACCAGTAGATGGTGTGCCGCGGTCATGACCAGGGTGATGGTGTGTCGCGGTCGTGACTAGGTGTGGGTGTGTGGTGTTCATGACATGTGGTGGTGTCATGGTCGAGACACCTTGATGTGTGTGAGAACGATACACCCTATATGAGGGTGGTCAGGACATGTATATGATGGTTGGTCATGACACACACATGTGATGGATGGTTGATAAAAATACATGATGCATGGTTGCTATCTATGTACAACATGGTGGTATGGGTACATGTATATAAAAGTGTCAAAACTTCATCCAGTATCTGTTCAATTTCTTTTGAAAAATTTGTAAATTTTTGTCAAAAATGCAACAATGAAATCTTAAGTATGAATTAGATGGGTGAAGGTGGAAAGTAAGATACGTACCACTCACCCTCCACCCTGAACTTAGAAATTTTCTCGTCCCGAGCAAACTCTAAATCTGAGATGGAGGGGAAAGTTCATGCTGTTTGGACCACCTAATGTGGTTGTGTTCCAATCAGCGTGCGTCCTCCATATGAAAATCTCAAAAATAAAAACCAATCAGAACTCAAGATAGCATCTCACGATGCAATTTTTATTTGGTGTAGAATTATCTAAAAAGTAAAAACAAACTTAAGCAAAATTTCTAATTCAAAATTGGAACGAAATGTGAATTTATTGATCGGGTTGCCTCCCGACAAGCACCTTTATTTTACGTCGATGGCTCATACGGTGGATGTAATCTGGTTTGGAGAGTTCCAATGATACATTGATGCCTATGTAGGCTGAGGTGAAATATCTTTTCAAACGTTAGACATTAGCCACAAATTTGCCTGCCTTTTCTCTCCATAAAGAGAAAGCACCATGTGGGTAGATGCTCTTGACAATGTAAGGGCCAGACCAGCGAGAACAGAGTTTAAATTTTCAAGTGGTTTTAGTCATTTTATAAAACATTAGCATGTGAATTTTCTGTTACAAATCTTTAAAACTCAGCCTTACACACTTGAGGACTTAAATGAATTTTGAGAAGAGTGGTCAGATGCTTTTCTAAATGAAGTCAATATAGCATTGGATTAAATATGTCAGCTCCATGTATGTATGTGGTTTTAGTACTCTTTCATATTTACTTTTGTATCTGACATTTAATATCATCTCAGTCTTGCAATCTATCATTTTGTAAATTATGATGTGATTATGTGTAACTCAACTAAATATATGAATCATTTTTGTTATGAATGTGTGGTTTGGAATGGTGACGGATGAGCATCAATGCTCCCCTCTCCCATATCCTAGTTCTTCTTGTTCTTCTGTTCTGTTTCTGTTTCTGTAGAATTTTTTTTAAAAAAATTGCAACTTCTAGCGTCGGTTATTTAAGAAAACTAACCTTGTAGGTATTCTGGCCGTGCCGCTTAGCATGACCGTGTTGGCTTTTGGTAGTACGGCCATGCCGTGTCGCACGGCCGTGTTGGGATATGGTAGCATGACCATGCCACGTAGCACGACCGTGTGTGGTTACAATTTATAGACCTGTAGCATCAGTTTTCTTAAATAACCAACCTTAGAGGGTCACTCTAAGGTCGGTTCTTTAAGAAAACCGATGCTACAGGTCTACAGATTGTCAAGCTCAATCTGTAGAACTGTAGCATCAGTTTTCTTAAAAAACCGACCTTAGAGTGAACTTATAAGGTCGGTTTTTAAAGAAAACTGATGCTACAAGTCTACAGATTGTCAAGCTCAATTTGTATACCTTATAGCATCCGTTTTTTAAGAAAACTGATGCTATAGGTTCACTCTAAGGTTGGTTACTTAAGAAAATCGATGCTAGAGGTATATAGATAACCGACCTTACAACCTTGGCCATAGTTTCTTTCTCATTTTTTACAACCTATTGGGTCGGTTTTTTTTGGTTAAAAAAACCGACCCTATAGGTCAAATTCTATAGCGACACCACTTAGGAGTCATTTAAAAAGTTACGCTACAGGCTTAAAAAAACCAACACTACAGACCTTTCCTGTACTAGTGCTAATACAAAATAGCTTAGAAAGATACATATGCTCAGCAAACTAGACTAAAAACTAAGAAACAACTAGACATTTAGACTATATATGTCCACAACATCATCATTATCATCGCCTGGCTCATAGTCCTCATCTCCATCTGAAGGTGAAGCAGTAGTGCCTTCATCACCGGAATCAGCACCAGAGCCATCACAATCATAAGAATCATCCTCACCATCACCACCAACGTCATCAGCAGCAATAGTCTCAACATCATACTGGTCAGACATCTTCTCATCTACAGAAGGACCAAAACCACGACCGGGCCAACGAGCATTCTGCTCATCCCAAGTCATACCAAAAGCATAGAGCTCATTGTCCTGAGGGAAGGAAGGAGAAGAATCGCCAAGACTGGCAAGCAGAGTGGCCAAGGGGCCAACAGGAAATGGTAGGTAGATGGGAGCAGGACCACCACCAGTAGAGGGTGTGGGAGTAGCAGCGGAAGGCTCGGGGGTAGGGTAGTAATGATGATATGCATAGAAAGCATAATCACTACCGGGGAAAGGCTGGTAGGAGGGGTATGGGTGTGCACATGATAAGTTTATGTTTGACATGATTGAACATAAATCCTGGTGCAGGTGCTCCTGAACCTAGAGGTTGTATGACTGTTGGTTCATCATGTAGCCCATGAGGGTTTCATTTGCTACACGAAACGAGGCACGCCTAGGTCAGGGTGGCTGAGGAGCTGGAGCTTGGGTAGAGGTAGAGGCAGGGGCATCAGAGGCAGAGGCTACGGGTGAAGAACCAAGTGTGGTGGAGGAAAAGACAGGCACGAACTTCTGAATTGTGGTCTCACTGATACATGCACCCTTTCTGGCAAGTTTGTAGTGGAAGTCAGAAAAGAGTGATTTCTCAGTGGTGAATTGAAACAGACCACAGATCAGGGATGGATAAGGTGGATGGGTGACGTGGGTGTTCTTTCCAGAGTCAAAACAAGTCATGTGGTGGAGAATGTATCTTGACCATTTGACTCCGACATTTTCTAGAATGTAGTACATTATGACTGCAGTGTTCTCTGCAATATCTGTTTGATTGTTCTTTGGATGAATGTTGAAGTTGACCACTAGGGCTAATATATGCTTTCTGAGATCAAGGGAGGAGGAGGGTAGGGTGCTCTTCTTCTTGTAAGGAACATCAAGTTTCTTCATGTAGCAGTGGATATCAGGAAGAGTGATCTCATTATGAAAAGAACACATTTAGGACATCTTTAGAGATTTGGAATCTCTTTCCGGTGATCATGTATGTAAGGATCACTTGAGTATTCGACGGGGGTACAAGGGTGTCATAATTCCAATGTAGGTTAGCGTAGAATTCATTAACTACTTTTGTGTTTGTCATAGAATTATGAAAGCAGTCACGCTCAATAGCTAGGGCTGATAGGTGATGAACGGATAACAACTTTGCCACTTGGTCGATGACATCTTGACGCCTAGGGCTACGCTCAAACAAGGCTCTAAACGGAAAAGGACTCCTAGGAAGAAAGTCCTTATACCTATTTACAACCTCTATTGAGACAAAGGAGGTATCATCGAAAGGAACCAAGCGAGATGACGAAGAGGATGATGGAGCATTGCTAGGGGCATGTCTCTTTCTTCTATGAGAAGCCATGGAGGAAAAAAGAAGGAGAAGAAGAGAGAAAACACACAAAGCAAACCACTAAAACCGTCCACACACCAAGGAAGATCAAGAGGGAACGTCTAGGGTAGCCTATCTAGGCCGAAAAAGGGCTAGGATATGGAAGGTAAGGGTTGGGGTTGAGAGCTTAGGACTAGAAGAAGGGGAATCAATCGACTATTCTCTAGTTGAGAGTGAGAATAGTCGGCCGAACCCAACTTAAGTTGGCTTCAGCCTGCTGATCAGTCAAGTTTTGAGAGTCAAAAACTAGACCGATTGGTCCATTTTATAACAGCTCTCAGCCACAGATCGGTCGAGTTTGTCCTGGGGGAAACTCGACTGATGGTCAACCTGACCTAAAACCATCAAACTTAATTTGTAGTCATTTGAATACTAATTTAATTTATTTTTCAAGTCTATTATGTATGCTGAACATATTTAGCCACATATCACTCATCATTGGGTACTATTTAGCGATAAAAACTCAAAATTCGAGAAATGCCCAAAAATAAGTGAAACGAAGCATAACAACAAGCACATTTTAGCAATCAAACAAGGTGATTTAAGCAAGAGAAAGACATATAGAATAAAAGCAACTAGCTAGGTAACATGTCAATATCATCTAAAGCAATTATCAGCAGTTTAGATCTAATGAAGTTCAATTTCTCTCTAGCTAGAGATTTGGTGACAATGTCTACCATCTGCATGCATGATATAAATATCCTTTTTGGAAATGTGATCACAAAGAAAATGATGATGAACCTCTATATGTTTAGCTCTACTATGCAATGTAGGATTATAATAAAGATTGATTGCACTAGTATTATCACAATAGATAGGAGAAGCATCCAAATGAATTTTAAAGTCTTGGAGCATTTTCTTCATCCATAGGACCTGGGCACAACAACTTCCGGCTGCAATGTACTCAACCTCGGTAGTTGATAATTCCACGGTGCTTGTTTCTTGGAAAACCTAGACACCAAGCATGGTCCTAGGAGAAAGCAAGTGCCACTTGTGCACTTTCTATCAATCAAACAGCCTGCGGAATCAGTATCACTATATGCTATAAGAGTAAAGTCCCTTGACTTAGGGTACCATAGTCCAAAGTTTTGGGTTTTGGCTAAGTACCTCAAAATATTCTTAACAACAATAAGATGTGATTTCCAATGGCTTGATTGGAAGTGAGCACAAAAGCCAACACTAAACATTATGTCAGGTCTAGAGGCAGTTATGTAAAGTAAACTTCCAATCAAACCTCTATAGAGTTTCTCATCTACCTTCTCACTTTCTTCATCTCTATCAAGTTTGGTGGTGTTGGACATGGGTGTGTCCATCAGATTCATGTTCTCCATTCCACAACGTTTGAGTAGCTCATTGGTGTACTTGCCTTGGTTTATGAAGTTTCCATCTTTGGTTTGCTTGATTTGGAAGCCGAGGAAGAAAGTAAGCTCACCCATCATGCTCATCTTGAACTCACTCTGCATAATAGAACTAAACTCCTTGCAAAGATCAAGATTAGTTCTGCCAAATATGATATTATCAACATAAATTTGAATGATAAGAAAATTGCTAGAAGTGTGCTTTAGAAATAAAGTAGAATCAACTTTGCCCATGACATACCATTGTCTAATAGAGAGCTTTTTGTAGAAAATAAACATGATTAGGTAGCTTGTCATTTTCAAAGCCCAGAGGTTGAGCAACAAATACTTCCTCCTCTATTGTACCATTAAAAAATGCACTTTTAACATCCATTTTATATAACAAGAAATTCTTATAATTAGCAAAAGCAAGTAGCATTCTAATAGATTCAAGTCTAGCAACAAGATCATAAGTTTCATCAAAATCAATACCTTCCTGCTGATTGTAGCCTTGAGCCACTAACCTTGCTTTGTTCCTTACCACCTTGCCATTTTTGTCAAGCTTATTGCAGTAGACCCACCTGGTGCCAATGATTTTTCTATCACTTGGTCTTGGCACTAGAGTCCCCACTCAGTTCTTCTCAAACTACTCTAGTTCCTCCTGCATGGCTAGGATCCACTCTTCATCTCCAAGAACTTCCTTGATGTTCTTTGGATCCATTAGTGAGATGAAGGCACTGTCTTGTTGTTCTTTGTTGTAGGCAGCTCGTGTCTTCACCCTCTCGAATGGATTACCAATGATTAGCTCTTTGGGATGATTCTTTGCGAAGCGAGGAGTGCGATCCTTCTTCTCTTCATCTTCTACTTCAACCACCTACTTACCTTTGTTGTTGATGTTGAGGTCCTTTAAGATTGAAATTAAGTCATCTAAAACATTATTATCAACTACATTCTTTTCAATAGAAGGGTTAGATTCAATAAACTTGACATTAATGGACTCTTCAATTTTAGACAGTTCAATATTGAAAACTCTATAAGCCTTGTTTGTAGTGCTATAGCCTAGGAAGAAAGCTTTGTACGATTTCAGATCAAACTTGTCGAGAGAATCCTTTGTGTTCAAAACAAAACAAGGACATCTGAAAACATGAAAGAAGTTGATGGATGGCTTTCTACCACATCATAACTCATAGGGGGTTTTCTTCAAAGATGGATGCATAAAACTCAGTTCTGCACAAAACATAAGGTGCTAACAGATTCAGCCCAAAACTTCTATGGAATGTCATATTCTACAAGCATGGTCCTAGACATTCCTATAGTGACCTATTCTTTCTCTCTACTTCCCCATTTTGTTGAGGTGTACGAGGAGAAGAAAAATAGTGCTAGTAACCAGATTTTTCACAAAAGCACTCAAAAAGATCATTTTCAAACTCTCCCCCATGGTCACTACAGATAGAAACAATCCAACAAGAAGCTTTGTTTTCAACTCGTTTACAAAAGCTCAAGAAAACATCTAGAGTATCACTTTTAGAGATGAGAAATAATGTCCAAGTATAGTGAGAGAAATCATCGACAATCACAAGACAATACTTGGAACCACGAAGTGTTTGAATTCTCATAGGTCAGAATAGATCAATATGAATAAGTTCAAGAGCTCTTTTGGTACTAAGAACTCCTTTGGATTTGAAGGAGGACTTGGTTTGCTTTCCTTGTGTACAAGGTTGGCAATCCTCATCCTTTTCAAAATCCAATATACGAAGTCCCCTAACCAATTCATTTTTGCTCAATTTCTTCATTTGATGTATATTCACATGACCCAACCGGCGATGCCAAAGAGATATATCATTTTTATCCACAACTAAGCATCTATAAAGTATGGGCTTTAAAGCATCAAGCACAATTACATATAGATTACCATTTCTAATACCCTTATATATTATATTGTAAGTGAGGGAATCTAGAAGCAAACATTCTAAAGAAGTAAATAGAACAAGATAACCATTATCACAAAGTTGGCTTACACTTACCAAATTGTGATGTAGACTATCAACAAGCAAAACATTTTTAATACAAAGCTCTTTAGTTACATCACCATCACCTATTACCTTACCCTTTTTGTTATCCCCGAAGGTTATCAATCCTCCTTTCTTCTTTATGAATTTGTTGAAATAGCTGATTTCACCTGTCATATGCTTTGAGCAGCCACTATCAACAATGCACCTTCTTTTGACCTGCATGAAAGAAGGATGTCGGTGCCCGACTTAAACTTTGGGATCGAGGGTTAGCTTGGGGAACCATTTCATCTTTGGGTTGGTCCCCTTTGGCTTGTAAGGACAATAAGTAGAATAATGACCATCACTTTTACAATGAGCACATACCATTGGGTTCTTAGAGCTGAAAGTCTCTCCATTAAAGAAAGGAGGTTCCACACTCTTCTTATTACCCTTACTCCTATTCTTGTTCTTACCCTCAGGAGCAGTCCCATCATATCCTAAACCACTAGTACCAATTTGTTTGGTAGAGTGTTCTAGGACAGCATTAAGGGATTTCTTTCCTGTAAGAAACTTTTGCAAAGAAGCTATTAATTTAACATTATCATCACTAAGACTAATGATAGTAGAATATAAGCTAGCAAGATCATCTCTAGCATGCAACAAGTCAGCCTCTAAACAGAGGGCTTTATTATGAAAAGAATCACATTCTAGAGTAGTGCTAGCTACGTCATTACTTGGAAAAATAGGTCTAGAGCATAAATCATTTACTTGAGCAAGCAACTTAGCATTTTCAGATTTAAGCAATTGAATTTCTCTTTGATAAGCATAAGTTTCTTATTTTCTAGTTTCATTAATGAGGTTAAGTTCTACATTTTTAGTTTTAAGAACATCAATCTCATCTTGGCATTTTTGGTTCTCTTACTTAAGATTAGCAATGGTCTTAAGGTAGACACCATTCTCAACTTCAACTCCATTGTATTGTAGCTCAAGATCAAGAAACTGCCTTTGCAAAGTATCAATACTATCAAGATGTAGCTTTTCATTTTGATCTATAATCTCAATCTCAGCATAAAGATCATCTATAATCTTCCTAACCTTTTCTTTTTAGCTTTGCATTTAATAAAAGATAACCAGCTAGCATTAAGCATATCAATAAGAGTTTCTTTAGACAACTCATGCAAATTAACTTCACTTACTGCACTTACCTCACCTACATCATAACTTGTAGAGGCCATGAGAGCAAGGTGGCATTCTCCATCTTTGGAGATAGAAGAACTTGAGGAAGACTCCTCCCAATCTGCATGAGCTACATCCTTGCTTCTTCTTTCTTTCTTTTCCTTTCTCTTGTATTTTCCTTCCTTCTTATACTCCTTGTCCTTCTTGTGGCCGATCTTATGGTGGCTCATGCATATAAGACTTCCCTTTGAAGTTCTTGCCCTTGGAGTAGTTAGCCTCATGCTAATTTGAGCCTTCATCTTCACTCGAGGAAGGAGTAGGGGACTTGAGTGCAAGTTGTTGCTGTCGAACTGTCTCTTCAATTTGAGCTTTGAAGGTTGTGTCCTTGATCTTCTTGGACTCCTTCTCTTCTCTCTTTTCTTCTTCTTCTTGTTTGTCAAGCCTTGGCTCACAAGCTTGGAGGTTACCAACCAGCTCCTCGGTTGACAATTCACTAAGCTTGTACACTTCTTCAATGGAGGTCACCTTGGGCTCCCGTCTCTTTGGAAGAGATCTCAAGATCTTTGAGTTGATTGTGCCTTTATCCATCACATTACCAAGAGCTGCCAATCCATTGATGATGACATTAAGACTTGTGTACATGTCTGCCACTCTTTCATTCTTGCCCATCCTGAAGTTCTCAAGGAGACCACCAAGCATGTAGATCTTTGCTTCCTTCCCTTGCTCCGTTCCCTCATAGGTGACACATAGCTTGTTCCAAATCTCATTGTAACATCCCAGGATTTGAGGCCTTGGATAAAATGATCTTATAAGGATTGATTGGACTACCCATATCACCAAGGTGTACCTTCTTTTTCGGGATCCCATCACTAAAGAACTCCATAATTAAGCGTGCTCAATTTGGAGTAGTACTAGGATGGGTGACCAGTCGGGAAGTTGATCCTGGCTTGCGCGTCAGTGTGGACAAAGTGTGCAGTTAAGGCTAGTGGTGGTTAGTGGGGCCAGTCGTCATTCCTAAAACTCTACTAGAGCCATGGGCAGTGGGCCCAAGCATTACAGTTGGTATCAGAGCCATAACACACTTCATATGCATTAGTGAAATGATGTTCTTAATCGCTGAACCAAAGAAGCCCTAAAATTTACTATGGTGAAAACTGAGGTGTCTAGAAAGAGCACAAAGGGGGTTCTGGCATAATTCCTCCTATCCGTCTTCATGGTGGTTGAGGTTCCTCTTGCTCCACCTGGCTTTAGTTGATCCAGAAATGGATGGAAGGACTTTCTATAACCCTAGAGAGTCTTCTAGCATCTTATCTCTTCTTTAAGGATTTCCCAAGCCACCTATTAAAAGAAAGTAGGATGACTCCTCATCTTCTCGTTCTCTTTAAGGTGTCATGACTTGATCTATGTACTGTCTCTATTTTGGGTAAATTAAGGACGGGAACAACTAAAATCCGAAAATAAATTGAGAAAACCTATTACAATATTTCCATGATCTGTCATATCTTTGCTTTGAAAGTTATAAATACGAAAACTTATATTAGTTGAACTCTTGCAGATGGCCCAAAAACCAGGAACAACAGGGATGGTGAAGGGACCTCTGGTACTAAAGACAAGGGGAAGAAGCCCCGCATGGATGATGATGAAGATGTCGGTTCTGACAATAAGACCAATAATACGGGGGAGTGGGAACTAAAATAGAAGGCCATTATGGATTCCCTCCATGACCTAGCTGTCCGTACATCATCCCTTGTGCCAACCCATAACCCAAAACCCATCACTATCCAGGATTTTCTGAAACTCAGCCCTGAAGCCTTCTATAGGGAAGACAAAGATGATGTCTGTTACAACCCCAATTTTTTGGGTTCATTTGGTGAGAAATGTAATTTCTCATATTAAAGATATTGGAAAAAATAATGATATAATCTATTTTGAATAAATGGATTTCATTTACAATAGCCTTGATGATTGTTTGTGGGCTTTATTGGCTATTGGGACCAATAACAAGAAAATTCAATTAGTAAATGAATAATTGAGTTTTTGAGAAAAGAAAGGTGTGGAAACCTCTAGAAGTAAAAAGAACTTAATACAAAGGTGGATTTCGTGTCACCTGGGTTCCTTGGGTCCCAAGGAGTCCAAAATTGCAAATATAAGGCAATAAGAAAAGAAAAGATCAATTAGATATTTCTTTATTAAGAAAAGAAATTGAAAACAATAATAAAAGGTGGAAAATAATTGAAAAGAGGTATAATTGAGTTATCCTTGGTAGAATTTCATATCCCAAGGATTCCTAATGATAAAAGGAATACCAATGAGGAAAACAAAGGAGAAATAAAAGAGAAATTATCAAAAAGAGATATTTTAATAAGGAATGTAAGATAATAAGAAAAAGGATGAAAGATAAGGAAAGAGGCTAAAGAAATATTCCCAAGAGGGGATTTCGAGCCATTAAGGTTCCTTGAGGTTCAAGGAACTCAAAATAATAATTTAATAGCAAAGGAAAGAGAAAATAGGTGAAATATATATATATATATATATAATTAAGAGATATCTTGAACTTAAAGAAAAGGAACGTTTCCTTTGAGATAATGAGCCCAATTTTTGTAGAGTGGTAGATTAAGTCATTATGGACTTTCCATCCAAATTTAAAATTAATTGGATATTTGGTTTGGGAGTAATAGCTTTTACAAGATTCCCTAAAGTGTTGGGTTTATAATAAATGTCACAATTCTGAATACAATTCCCTTGATCTGACGCGTGCGTTTAGACCATCAGATCTAGATCCGATGATGATGAGCTTGTCTTCCAGCTCGCGTCTGGTTAGGAAAGCAAGGACAAAACTCCGAGTTTCCTTGATTGAATTCCTTATCAATCAATGAGTGTGCAAACTCAGAAATATGCTAGATTTATTTGTGAGTTTATTGCATACAGATTAATCCTAGGTTTTTCCTAGCTTGGGGGTCTCTAGAAGAATCCCCTAAATGTAGGGACCCTTCCGGTAGTGCGCTATAGCCACAGGCTATATAAGGGGGTGGTTTCCCTCAGTGAGATGATGCACAGATCCGCGAGATGATGTGGGACCTTCGGGATAAGTAGCTACCACCAATTTCCTCTCTCGAGCCCACCTGTATCTTAGATTTCCTTGGCTTGCCACATGGAGAACCCCTGTGCCATATCGGCGACTTCGGCCACAGGTAGAGCACTTAGGACCGCCATTGAGTTCGGTTGGGTCAGGCAGAGGTGGAGAACCGACTTTGAGCATGGAAGAAATCCTTCCGATGGAAGTCAACTACGGAGTTGACTGTCCCAGAAGACTGGCTTGCGAAACACAGAAGAGCGAAGGAGGAAGACGAATCAGGCAAAAATACCCGAGTGCCCCTGGTGTGTGCAAGATGGGAAGGGTAGGGAAGTCTCCCCCCATAGGGCCGGTCCACTTGGGATGACGTGTCAAGCCGCCATTGGCCAAAAGGTACCTTTATTTGCAAAAAATTTAGAAATTAATTGGTAGCTTCGATGGAAACATACAAAATATGAAAATTGATCAGTAGAATCCAATAAAAATACTTTTAAAGCCTGATTTTGTTCATATTTGCAAAAGTGTGCTAAGTTAATGAAAAGTGCTTTGAAATTATGTTAGAAACCCTAATTGAAATTAATGGCTAGGTTCGTGATGCTTAATTGGTGAAATTAAGTAATAGTAACCTGTTGAAACGTTAATGATGAACTTGAACCTGATCTAGATGATTTATTGAATGATTTGGAGTTTTACACCAATTATGAATGATTAAGAACTTGGAAACCCTAATTTAGGGTAAAAGAGGATGAGATCATATTTAATTTGAAAAATATGATAATATGTTGTTAAATGATGGTTCTAAGATATTGTGAATATAAAAAGTTCCTAATCATGGATAGATACCCTTAATATGATAATAATTAGGGTTTTTTAATGGATAAAGTTGGAATTCATAGGTGAATTAGATCATAATGGACTATGAGTTGTTAATCTGGAAGAACCTACAATGATAAAAAAGCTCTAATGTGAATATGTGAATAATTAGGGTTTTGTACTTAGAACTACTGTTCTAGGGTTTTGTGAATATAAATGAGGAAAGTTGTAAAAGATAAAAAAGAACCCTAATAAAACCACAATTCGGATTAGAAACCCTAGAAAGTGAATCCAAGTCAATGAAATAGATATATTCTTGGTAAAGTGCAGTAAATAGGCTACGTATGCTTTTCAGGAATTCTGTGATTGTTGAACTGCTTCTTGGATTACTTGCTTTCTTGGAATTATTGTTAGCTTGTTGAATCTGCTAATCAGGTATGTGGTTAATTATGATTAATCACATTAGTTTCCCGAGGGTTTCCCGAATGTTTCCTCACATTGAATGCAATCTAAACAGTTTGGATGTTCATACTGCAATTATAAAGTCACTATGGCTATCACAGTTATATATACATGTGAATTCTCGCACCTACATGCCACCTCGATGGAAGATGCCATGAATGTCAGGCCTAGGAGGGTAGACCAATGGGCACCATGAGAGGTGACCCCAGACACCAAGCTCGAGAATGGGAAGGTGGTCTATGATGCATGACTATGGAGCACCGTGAGAGGTGACTCGCAGGCACCAAGCTTGGGATTGAGAAGGTGGCCTTAAGTCAATGGAAAAAGAGAAACCCTAGAGGGGTATGCCAGGGTTAGGGCAAAAGCGGTGGAGAATGACACATTGAAAATGTAAAGTAGCTTGTTAAATAATTTGATTGTGATTATTAAATTGTTAGCCATATTTGCAAGATTTTGGTTGTTCCCACATACCAGTATATTTTAATATACTGACCGACGTTTTGTTTGTCAGCGTTTTAGGAATAACAATTGAAAGAACAAATAGTAAAGTGACACATTGTGGAAATAAGAAATAAAGTGCAAGGAGGATTAGATAGAATAATTCAAGCTCTGGATAGATAGATTTCCAAAGTTTTCAAAGGTAAGTAAAGTTTTAATTTTATACCAAATTCCAGTTAGTTAGTAGAATTTCATAATTATTATTGATTATTTGTCGAACCTTTGATCCTATTAATTGAATAACGGCTCTGACCTTCGGGTCTCCCTTAATTGGGGGTTACCGGGAGGCGGGGTCGTTACAATGTCCTAGACAAGGCTGATGCCTGGTTAGTGTCCATGGAAAACACTTTTAGGGTTTTGAGGTGCCCTGAACAAGACAAGGTTGGTTTTGCCACCTACCAGTTGAAGGGAGCGGCCAAATTGTGGTGGGAGAATTCTATCCGGTCACAGGAGGTCATCCCTGTCAATTGGGAAGCCTTCAAACCCATTTTCACCAACCGTTTCCAACCCACATCTGAGAGAAAAGAGAAATAAAAACAATTCCTCACCCTTACCCAAGGAACTAACACAGTGGCTGAATATAGCTGACAGTTCTGCCTGTTGGAGAGGCATGTCACCAACCTTATCGAAGAACAAAAACTTGATCGCTACATTGATGGGATTTTCCTTACCCTAAAAGCTTTTGTATCCTCATACAAACCCACCAATTTTCAAGATGCCTATGACCATGCCTTGTCCATGGAGAGAACCCTAGGGATGGGACATGGGAAACCATTACCTACCTTTTTCTATCTAGGCCTGATCGAAGTTGTACCTATAAAACCTGAACAGAAGGGAAAACCCCATATCGGTGGTAATAAGAACAGGAACCGATAAAAGAACCAGAGGAAACTTCCTGCCCAAGGCCAGAACCAGAATTACAACCGTGGACCACCTTCAACATCCTCACTGACCACAAGAGTCTGAAATACATCTTGACACAGAAGGATCTCAATCTCAGAAAGAGGCGTTGGCTCGAGTACCTTAAAGACTATGACTTCACCATTGCCTACCACCCCGGTAAGACAAATGTGGTGGCCGATGCACTCAGCAGGAAGCAGGCTAAATATGTTGTTGTCTTTACTTCTAAATGGAGAAGCATGGAAGTCATGTCACCTTGGTCCCCAAGGCGTATGGGCAACATTCTTAGATTGGCCAATGTCCATGTAAAACCAGGCATTACAGCTGCATAGATGATGCTCACGGCTTTGGCATTGAGCCGAGCTTACTTCATTTGGGCTTCCGTCCATGTAGAGATTTCCCCCTTTAGATCTTCATACTTTAGGCACACCACCTTCCACATTTCATAGCTTACTCCTTGGAGATAGAACTGCATTCTTCTCTTCCAAAAGAGGAAGTTGGTGACGTCGAAGATCGGAGGTCGCATGGAGAAGCTTCCCTCCAAGTTGAGAGATCCAAGTGCTAAATTGCCCATCTTCTCCTACTTGTAGAAGTAGCTTGGAGAAGACCTGTTCTGATACCACTTGTTGGATCAAGGGCTCTGGGGGGGGTGGTTAATAGAGCTTCATAAATCTCACAAAACAAATTAGACCTTCAAATTATATTAAGTACAAAAGCTTAAGCATACAACCAATTTGAAGTCCTAACTAACAATCATAGCAAGGATGAGAGACAAGGATATTATTCACTTGGACAAAGTGGTTTAGAGTATTTCTACACTTTAAACTAGAAGTGAGTCAGTCCACTACCTAGAGGTGGTTATTCTCGAGGACTTTGCAATCTTGATGCTCTTATATTCATTCATAAGATTACAAGACAAAATCACATTCATCCAAGGACTTAATACCTCAAGCAAGGATCTTCAACCTACCGAAGGAACTTACCCACTTGAACTAAGGAGTCTTCAGCCTTTAACAAGGACTTACCCACTCTATCTTCAAGTCTTTGGCCTTCCAGGAATTACTGATCCTTCTTGAACGTCTTCCTTTCCTATCTCCTACACTCGGAGATCTTGTTCACCATACTTTCTTCAACCTTGAAGAACAACCTCCTCTTCCTTCACTTGGAGAAGATCTTCAAGACTTTTCTTCAATAAGGAAAGGAGGTAGGAAGATGGAGTTGGAGAGTTTTACATAGATACAAGGGATAAATCTCTTACAACAGATCCTAACTCATTCATATTCAGGGATTTGAATTGAAAGTAGAGAGAGAAAGGGGCTCAAAAGGGTGCAAAACTCTCAACTAGGCTAGAACCAAGCTATGCAATGAAAGAACAACCTTGGAATGAACTCCAAGTGGTCCTATTTATAGCTGGGGGTGCCCCTTTGAGTTGGAGAACACTTAGGGCCAAATTATAGCCGTTTTTATACAAGGCAACAGATCTATTTTCATCCAAATAAGTCACCATCGGTTAGAATCACTTTTTCTGCGTTTTCCGTACAATAAATTCGGTCGAGACTCAATAAAGGTAACTCGACTGATCGACTAAAAGACAAACCCAATTTTTAAACCATCGGTCGAGTTTGTCCTGGGGAAACTTGACCGACCAATGAAAATAGCATTTGGTCAGTAACTCGATTGGTCGAGTTCTGTGAATGCACAGCTCGACCGATGCACTCTCCAGAAAATAGATCCAGTGGATCGGTCGAGATTGTAACTCGACCGATCGACAACCTGTGATCAATTTTCTAAAGATTTAAAAAGTGATTAAAACTTGGTACTAAGTGTTCCACATAATTTTCTCATCTTAGTTACATGTCATTTCATCAATACAAGTGATTACAAAATTCTTCTAAGGTCATTTACATTAATTTCCTAATTAGCACACTTGCATTGCTTTTGACTTGAACTTTGACAAGCTAAGGCTTGTGTAATTTGATCATTTTCATGTACCTAACACCTGAAATCAATCTTGAATACACATATTAGATACATATGAATGGAATGGTTAAGTCATTATCAAAATATGGACAATGTATAACCTCTAGGTCAACAAGAAGGTTTGTAGAATCAATGCAATAATGAAAGCATTTCAATGGAGGATGAAACAAACAATTAATCAGATCACACACAAATTGGATGCAAAATCGGCTTGTGATAATATCTAATATCAAATCGGCATCCTAATCTTGCTGCCCTACTTGGCCACATCATTATTTCTGGTAGTATGCTCTACACATCCATCACATATGCACACCGTTGTTCGGCATCCTTGCAGGTATTTCTAATATAGTTCAAGCCTTTGGTAATAATATTCGTTTGTTTGCTTTCTATTATATATATAGTTCCAGATTTGATAAGAATACGACTATCTATTACCCTGGCCAAGCAGATCAGTATGTTTGTTTAGTGAGGAGCTTGAAGATTTTGGTTGTGTGGCAGCGGTAAAAGGGGACTCCATAACATGATGAGAAATTCACTTTCCACACACAAGGAGAGGGTATGAGCCGAGGTTGTTACCATCCTCAGATGACAATCAATTGAATAAAATCAGCTGAAATGTTGTGGCGACGAATACAAGTAGCCCTTGGCTCCCATACACATTGCTTCAGCCGTTTCCTATAAATGGTTGGTGTAGAACTATATATTGAATTTCAATAACTAAAAATTGCTTGTGCAGGAAAGTATCAACACAATGTTCTTGTTACGCTCGTCAAACAAAGTTGGTATATTTAGACTCCGCAATATTGTGCTATCTATTTAATAGATTCATCATTTATTTGTTAAGTTAAGATAGCTAAAAGTCACATTGTTTTGTGTGGTGAAATAGTAAATCTCTAAGAAGATGTAAAAATTGACTGATGGGTCTGTGGTAAAAAACCAACACCGACTATAGCTGCGGCGAAAACATAGACTAATAATAACGACGACGGAAGCATAACTTACAGAGCAAGTCTCTTCCATTATAGACAAATATGTAGGAGTAAGTTGGACTAACTACATGCTACAATTTAACACAGCTAACCTGTTAGGCAAAGGTTGGCAAAAGCCATGTATTTTTTATTACGGTGGATTGTATCAAGTGCAAAGGAACGTGAGGAACATTCAACCAGTAGCAAGGAAAGGGACCTGTAGCTGATCTACATTATCAGGTGGGATATAGCCTGCCATTAGAGTCATTTAGCTGGACACATCACGGGTGCACAAATAAAGAGGTAAAAGTCCTTGTAAAGGTAGTAAAATAAAATGTCCTTTTTTTTGGTTACTAACGCCATGACAACAACACTACACCTTAATCGGCAGCTCTTTGGTTGTTCTAGCTCCTCCTATGAAACCTTCTTATATTTTGAATGTCGTGTACTACGTATTCATTTAGGCTCCGATTGGTTTGTCATATTTGGTCCGAAAAATTTATAAACTGGAGTTTCTGAAAAAGTTTTTCATGATTGATTTAAAATAAGTGTTGGAACTTGAGTTCAGTGACTTCAGGGAGTTACAAACTTATATACAAAACACAGTTCCTGAGATCTCTCTTAAAAAGAGCAGAAAATAAGTTCCGGAACAACTAACAATATTTATTATACAATTATATTCATTATAAGTGACACATGTAAAATATATATGACTACGTTGTGGATATAGTTCATTGCTAAAACCATAACATAATATGACAAAATATTATACACTATAATCGTACTATGTAAAATATTTTACACTATAATCACCATTTACAAAATAAAAAATATAAGCATCATGAAAAAGAAACACACTGCACCATGTGATTTATGTAACATATTATTATTCTTCATGTTTAAACAATATGATGTAAAAAATGATAGTCAACTACAACCATGCACGAATAATATAATATAAGTTATCTACAGAAATTATATAAAAATTAATATTCTACACATTGTTAAATAATGATGAATCAAAAATTATATTTATATGTACATGAAAAGCAAATATTAATACAATACTTTATCTACACAAATTGAAATAAAAATATTATGATGTGATTTTAATCATAATATTTTTATCAAGATTACAATTGTACCATAATAAAGAATTTTTAAAGGAGCAACATCTGCACCATAACCACTTGTTGATGTTATTATAATTTGAAGAATATTATGATTTTTTAAGGATATGATTCTTTTTTTAAAACCTTTTCCATCCTCACTATTTATATTACACAATAAAAATTAACAATATTTTTTATGATTTCTAAATTTACACTTACAACAAACCAATCAAATGAAAGTGAATAAAATTTAAGTTCAAGAAACTAAACTAGAGTTTCTAGAAAATAAGTTCCACAGAACTCAGGACTTACACCAAACCAATAGGAGCCTTATAGGTTTCTTATCTATTTAACTATACACTGCAAAATTATATAACACATTTATACCGCTCAGTTCGATCAGTTTCATGTAGATGTCATCCAATATGCTAGCAATTTAATTTAACTACCATTCCATCTAAAAACACCATATTTTATTTTTTAGGATAGAAAGTCAGGAAAGTAAATTTAGACATCAAGATTCATTATTGTCTTAATTTGAGAAACTAAAGAGTTTATTTAATAGACTATGAATTGTATTCATATTATATAAGAATACACTCTAATTTAGCATGGCATTAGGAAAATATGTACTATTAGTAGAATAGATATGAAGGTGAAGAGCAATGTAGAATAATACTAAAACTTCGACTCTAACCAAAACAGAGTTGTGCGAATTTGCACATAAGTACTACGTCAAGTATCTAATTAACAAATGAGAGCTGATATGCTTAATACGATTATAATGTATTAGGTTTCAGTATGTATAACGATATCATTGTTAGTGATAATAGAGTGCAACTACATTTTTTGTTAACCTAAACTACTATGTCCAAATATATCAAGGAGTCTTTGGCCGTATTAATGTCCGGGAGAAGGAAATCTTTTTTTCTTCTTATAAGTATTTATCATAACTAATGTTTTCATATATTAATAATAGTTATTTACCAATTCTAAATATTTAATCAATATCTTGAGTATATGTATCAAAGTAAGTTACATGAATTTTTTTATTACATGTTTGTTAACGTTGTGACAATAGTTTTTTATTTTGTTTGGTTCTTAATATAACACGTATGATGTTGTCTTGATATCGATTACCATTTTCAACTCCCAATCATGCCTTAAAGAATTCTAGGAAGTGGTATCATGTTGTGAGAGAGTTCGATATACAAGGAACTTTTGATTGAGATACGAATATATTGCAATTTTCATCTGATGACTACTTAAAAGGTGGAATTTACTATAATCTTAAACAATGAAATTGTGATAATTTAATTAAAGGCACATGAATCCATGCAGCTACTTATTATCATGTATTTTTTGTTTGTCTTTATTTGTTTTAACTATCAATTGTGAAGCTATAATGGGTGTATCCTCACTTTCATTGAGGTGGTTTTAGGAGTATTCATGTACTACATTGAGGAACTCTGGGCAAAACACATGGTTGAGACAATTATTTGTTTGATCTTCATATAATAACCATAACAAGAAAACATTTCTCAAGGAATTCAAATAGTTCTATTAATATTATGCAACCCTATAATCTCGACACAAGTTGATGATGTCATCATATTCCAATAGATTTCACGAAAAACATGCATTTTTGTTTATATACTATCATAAACATACCATTAAGGAGGCACTGTGGAATATTGAAGTTATTTAGATGGACCTTAAATGTAACTGGACTCTATTCTAATTATCAAATAATAACTATTCAATGGTCGATTGAGTAACAAAAAAAAAAGTGTACAATTTCTTTCGTAATAAAATTTTTGTTTTTGAAAAATCATGGAAGAAGAAATCCAAGCACCTGACTTAAGTTAACTGAAACATTGTAAAAATAATAAGAATCCTCATCTCACTTTAATTAAAAAATAAAAACTTATACTTAAATTCAACTAAAAAGCTATTATCATGAAATTGCTATGATGACAATATTTATTGACAATGCATGTTCAAATTTGTAACCAATTTATAAGTAGTTGTAATTTTTGTCAGTGTAAATATAATATAAGAAAATGATATGCTTCCATATACATGCATAACATATGCTTATCCTAACACAATTACTATTCTTGAGATTATTATTTTATATTGGAATCTACTTATCACTCCAACTTGAATAATGAGCTAATCGAGGATTATTGTTCCTACAATTAAGGGAAATTGAAAGTAGTATATTATTTTTTCTAGAGATAAATGATCCATACTCCATGTAGAAAACTATGAATGGACTCTTCTGGTGCAAAAATCAATACATGAAAAGTATGATATATAAGTTGACATTGCATATAGGAAATAAATTAGTGGTACTATAGTATGAGAGTTTGTAGACAATTAATAGTTTTTTCCTTGGCAGTCTCTCTTATTTTAGTGACACAATTTTTATATATGTTACCCTATATCGGTTGATTGAATTTCATAAATTAAGTATGAAAAATATTCTACACACACACAAGGACACCATGAAAGTGATGTCACCTATATTTGTGTCTATAATAGGGAAATAAGAGATGCTACAAGAATTATGAAGACAATTCGTGATGATTTTACATTTCATGAATCTGATGATACTATGATATTCTTCGTTGGTTAAGTTATGTGAATTTTCTACAAATAAATTTTTAATATATTAAAAGAAATTGAAAATGATAATGGACCACAATTAGACTATATTAGAAAAGGAGAGTTGAGATCCAATAATATCATGTTACATTTTCAAAAATCTAAATGTAATCATTGGAAGAGATATTTCAATATTCATACCAAAAGAAGTTACTGTATAAGAGATAATAGCTTCTTGATTCATGGATGAGGTAGGGATAATACATTTCCATCGTATAATGCAAGATCAATTATAAAGGAATTCTATAGTATCTTTTGGAAATAAGAAGTATGTTGCCAATATGTGTTCTTAAAGGGAACTTTGCTCTTTTGTTTTGATGATAGTTGATCTAAGTAACATCTTGACTTTTCTTCTAAAACTTAGAGTTTACTATGTATTTAATTGAAGCACAAGTAATGATTTGTATGAAATACCAACTATCCTGGACTTGGAAGTTAGCTTTACATTCTAAAATGTAAGAAATAATACATCTTGTATCAAGAAAATTTGCAAAATAATCAACCACTTCTCAATACTTGGGAGGTTTTGAAACCCTATTTCACTTTGTTATGAATGGTTTTCCACATGGATTCACATGAATGTAACCAACTAAATGATCTTTAATTTTTCCTTTTTGTATATATTTCCAATTATAGATTTATGTCATATCTAAATACTATATTTATAGTCCCAGAATCTCATGAAGGTGAAATTTACTTCTTGTTGAAAATGTTGAAAAACCCAGAATACTTTCAAGATTTAGGTGCTAGAACTCACTTATTTAAGCAAAAAAGGAATTTGATAGTTCATTTGGTAAAATATTACACTTTAAACATATTATGCAATATATTAACTTATAACATATAATTATTTTAAGTGTTCTTTTCCCTTTGATGTTGACAAACTCTACTTATTCTAGATAACTAGACCTAGTTACTATTGAATTATGCTAATAAATATACAAGTCATAATCAAAATTTAAAATTACAATAGGGGTTTCCATGTGTTAGAAATGAAAATGTTATACACTAGATCATTGTAAAGTTGATACAAAGATACGAAAAAGTAAGAGAATATGATGCAAACACCATAAAAATAGTTATATCACAATATAAAGTTCCAAAACCTTTGAATCAAAACTTATAGGGAAAAAGCAAATTGAAAAAAATTAAAATGTATTATTCTATTATATTTCAATGACATTGCAATCCTGACCACTACAAACAAATTTCAATGGCATTTTTTATCTACTACTCCAATTTGTTATATAATGATGGCATGTGCAGGGTAGATGTATTAACTAGTTATACACTTACTAGTGAGATTAGGTGTTCAAGAATGGGATAGGTGGTACCCACATTCATTATTGAACCCTAAACCCTAATTTATAAACCATAAATCCTAAATCCTAATTTCAAAACCCTAACCCTAATCTATAAACCATTATTCCTAAACCCTAATTGATGAACCCTAATGTGTAAACTCTTATCCCTAAACTCTAAATGATAAACCCTAAACTCTAAATCCTAATCTCTTAACACCTGATTAAATACTTATTTTCTTTTTATCATATAATGGATTGATCATGATGTCCATTTTCAAATCACTGCATCCTAGAGTTCATTATTGGTCTTGATCAATTTATAAGATTTGTAGAGGAGCACATGAAATGACCTAGAGATGGGTTCTATTTTCCATGTAGGAATCATAGTAAGAACTTGAAAAAATCAAAAGTCATGTCATGTGGGATTGTACATGGTTATGTAGAATGGTATTGGCATGGAGAGATTCCTACTATGAGATCAGTAAATGTCGATAACAATACTTGTATTGAAGAAGAAATTTTTGACAATGATGTAGATGTGAATAATATGATTCCGATAGACATGGTTGATGTGATGCTAGATAGTTGTGGGGTAGAGAACACCGATCCACCTTCCTTATTTTGTACTAAGTTTATGAAGTTGAACACTATTTTGAGATTGTATACTCTGAAAGCTAACAGTAGACAGAGCAGTAAAAGATTCATGTCATTGTTGTCTTTGTTAAAAAGAAATTCTTCCTGAAGGAAACAAGCTTCCAATCTCAAACTACAAATTAAAGAAAATGTTGTGCCCAATGGGAATGGAGGCTAAGAAGATACATGCATGCCCGAATGACTGAGTGTCATTTCAAAAGGATTATATCAATTTGAATGATTATCCAAAATATGAGACATCAAGGTTTAAAATGACGATTTAAAGGAAGTTCAAAAATGGCTCTCCTGCCAAGGTGATGTGGTATCTACCTTTAATAGCACAGTTTCAATGCTTGTTTGCCAATATCATGGATGTGTACAATTTAACATGGCATGCGGAGGCAAAGAAAAATAATGATGGGATCTTACGCGTTTGATCCCCCATAATGGAAGAAGATTGATTTATTGTACCCAAAATTTGGTAAAGAAGTTAGGAATCTAAGACTTGGACTTTGTATTGATGGGATGAATCCATATGACACATTGATCATCCAACAAAACACTTGGCTTGTTATGATTGTTATATGTAATCTTCCTCCCTGATTGTGTATGAAAAATAAGTACATCATGCAATCATTGTTGATATTGAGCTCTAAACAACTTGGAAATTATATCAATGTTTATCTTGAACCTCTAATTGATGATTTAAAGAAACTCTGGGGAGGAGGTGTGATGACCAATGATTCTTTGCAAAGTGAGACATTTTGTTTACATGGTATGTTGTTTTGCACTATTAATGAGTTTCCAAAATATGGGAATTTGTTTGGATACAACATAAAAGGATACAAATCATTCCCTATATGTGTGGAGAACATTGATTCAATACGACTAAAACATGGAGGAAAGACTTTATATATGTTCATCAAATGTTTCTTCCAAAAGTTCATCCTTATCGTAGGTTTCACAAAGTGTTCAAGGATTGAATGAGGAATGAAGTGCCCCTAAACCTATATTAGGGGAGGTTGTTTACAAAAGTGAAAGACTTTGCCAATGCATTCGGTAAGAGATCACAATGTACTATTCCCACATAGTGACAAATCTTTATACAAGAAGAGGTCAATATTCTGGAATCTTCCTTATTGGAGTTCTTTGGCAGTTATAAATTGCATCGATGTCATGCATGCTGATATGTGATAGTGTCATTGGTACTCTGTTGAATATACCAGGTAAGACCAAAGATGCCATCAAATTCAGAATGGACCTATGAAATGGGCATAAGGAAAAAAATTAACAACAAAAGTTAGTAGTGATCTAAAAACATATTTACACTTCTTGTTACATGTTGTCTAGAAAGGAGAAGAGTACTTTTTGCGAGTCTTAGATTAATGTTAAGGAACCATAGGGATACTCTTCCAATGTTACCTGTTGTATAGAAAGGAGAAGAGAACTTTTTGGTATCAATGAAGGATCTAAAGCTGATAGGTCTAAAATCTTGTGATTGTCACACTCTAATGCAACAAATATTTCTTTTGTCTATTTGATCTATACTTCCAAAGAATGTAAGTTTTACAATCACCATTCTTTGTTTTTTCATGAATACTCTATGTAGAAGGTTATTGATCCTGAGAATCTCGATAAGTTGCAAAGAGAATTGGTTGTTACCCTATGCCAGCTTGAGATGTATTTTCCTCCTTCATTCTTTGATATCATGGTACATCATGTTGTCCATTTGACTAGGAAAGTGAAAATGTTGGGACCAATTTTACTACATTGGATGTATCCTTTTGAATAGTACATTAGTGTTTTTAAAGGTAATTTTTGAAACTGTTTATCATCCAGAAGGGAGTATTATTGAGGGTTATGTGGATAGGGAGGTTATGGACTTTTACAATGACTTTCTGAGTTGTAATGAAGCTCCTAGAAATGACAAAAATATTGATGACTATTCTGACAACATGACTTTAGTAGAACGAGTGAAAGTGATCGGTCGTGAGCTGTGGGAATAAGCGCACATGCATATTTTACACAACATTAACGAAGTGAGTATTTATATCATCAAAAATACCAATTTCATCAAGAGAAAATATCCTTGAGCCAATTCAATGTGTCTTTCTAGAGAGCATAATAATACATTTATCATCTTGTTTGAAGATAAAGTCTTACGTAAACTATCTCAAACATCAAATAATGTTGCTAAAAATTTCAAATTGCTCACCTTTAAATCAAAATGGAATGTTATGTCTTATGAAGGGTCTGACATAAATAAATTTTCATGTTACACAAAATGTCAAGATGATAAGAGTGTCGTCTAAAACAGTGGGGTGGCCCTTCAAATGTCTTCATTGTATTTTTATGGTGTGAAGGATAAAAGTCCACGTGAAGCTAAAATGTCATATTACAATGTCATTGAAGATAAATGGGAGTTTGACTACATAGATTTTAGAGTTCCAATCTTTAGGTGTAATGTGGTTGATAACACCAAAGGAGTTGCAGTGGACGAATTAGGTTTCACATTAGTGAATTTTGAAAAGATTGGCGAGAAGGGTGAACCATTCATAATGACATCATAGGAAAATCAAGTATTTTATATCGATGATCTTGCAAATGAAAATTGGTCGGTTGTTCTTCATGGTAAAATGAATTTTATTGCTGATCCTATAGATGAAAACGACTACTATGACAAGTATGATAACTCAGTTCATTCTTAGTTGGCTTACCAACACCAAATGTTGAAGATAACATTGCCTTATATATGCGTGGTGATCACATAGAAGGAATGTTAATTGATCTAAGATCCAATCAATATTAGAGGCATGGATTTTATTTTTTTTAAATGTTAAATGTATAATGACCATGATGATGATTACTGCGAGGATGAGCACCATGATGATGTGCACCATGAGGATGAAAGTTTTGTAAGTTGTATTGTTTTGTTACATAATTGTGCATTTTACAATGTCTATCACATTTATAAGTTACATTTTTTATGACTTATATGTGTTTCTTATCAATTTTAGCATCTTGAGGATGTACATCCTGCGGATGTGTGCCGGATCTTGTTGAGCTTTCTGAGGAGCAACGTGAGCATACAAGAATAAGAGACATCACCATGATGAACAAGTTAGTAGAGCAAAGGGGTAACAAAACAAAGCTGCTCGTTGAGTTTAATGATGTAGGAAATCCTATGGGAAAGAATCGTAGTTCTCTTGTGTTATATCTAGGGGTTCTTACTCATAGAAAATAAAATATAATAGTAGAATCTTGACATAAAATTGATCAAGGCACAAAATACTTAATATGTAAGAACTATGTGTGAGATATTATAATTTTTAAAGATATTTATAATTCTATTTTTAAGAATATCCCATTAAGTATATAAACTTTTACAAAGCATATTTGACCTAGATGAAAAACCACATCGTAAAAAGGTGCTACAACGATGTAGGAGGGTACTAAAGAATTATAGTAAAAAATTGACAAGAGGATTCATATTGAACAAGAAGAAGTCAACCACTGAGCAACGAAACTATCTTGACCAAAAAGTGTGGAAAGCATTTGTTGCTTCAAGAAAAACTGAGGAATTCAAGATATTAAGCCTCCTAATATAAAATACATTCATATGAATTCATTATATTACATATGTATCATATGTTTTGGATTAAGTTGGTTTTAAGCGATGCTCAAAGAGAAAGCCGTGCAAAGAATGTGTACAACAATAAAGTGGGTCAATGTGGCTATGCAAGGCTTCACCAATAGAGACTGAAGGCATATTCTTCTCAACAGCCTACTCCTCAGACTGCTAAGTCCTTTATTACTACATCTCTACCTCATCACAATCTGTGGGTAGTTACATGGCAAACCAAATCTGGAGAAATACACAATCCCCAATTGCTGACGTGACTGCAAAAAAGGTAAAATTTAACTCTCAAAACAATTAGTATTGATAATTGTTATAGTTTACATTGCCTTGATTGTTATATTTTTCTCATCAATTACTATTGATGATGATTAGAGGGAGCTCTACGAGAAAACAAAACAAGGTAAGTTCATTCTTAAGGGCATAAAGGATGAATGGATAATTGCTCTAGGTAACCTAAAGCATCTTGGGCGTGTTAGGGCTGCTGGTGCTGGTGTCAGTATAAGAGTCTTCTTTGTTCCATCAGAGCATAAACACAAATCTATCCAAAAAGGAGGATTCTCAGAAGAGAATGTACAAGAGTTGATTGTAAAGGAAATAGAGGAAATAATGGTATAGTATCGTGCTTCTCGTACAGTACATGCGATGCCCCATTCTTCATACGAGGTTGAACCCTCTATGATAGAGGTGGTTGGGTGTAATCTATAGACCCTCCAGCTAGCATGTCTGCTATAAGATTTTTTATGATATACTAGTCTTTCATAATGATTTGTATTATACGTTTGTGTTTAGGTATATAGATAATACTATATACAAATTTGTAGGGGTTGAGGTCATGCCCTCTTTTACTAAAAAGATATGTCTTGCACTAGGCATGACTTACCCAAACTTTCTAGGTAACCTGATTCATGATGCTCGAATACATGCCGATGCGGTTTGCATGATGTCAAGCCTTGTCTACAACACTTGGCAGCATACATCACTTCCATATGGCCACCTCGACCATGAGACGATAGGCGATGAATAAGGAGGCATGGTTGAATGGCCCAAAGCGGGAGTTGTATATACTGATATATGCTTAATTTTCATTATGTTTGTACCTATATATAATTGACAATTGATATGAGAATATATATATATATATGTATATATATACATATATACATATATATATATATATATATATATATATATATATATATATATATATATATATATATATATATATATATATATATATATATATATATATGGGCCCATCTTTAATACCCACGCGGGTAACTATCCGCCCCCCATTTCGGTTACTTTTTTCAAGTTGGTTACTTTTGACATGTAGACGGTTACTTTACCTTGCAAACTGCTAAGTTTCGTACATAGATAGTTACGTTTGCAACAACAGATTTCAAAAACACAAGTACATATATATATGTTGTGTATTTTGTACACGATTACTTTTTTAGTCGTATAGTTACTATATATATATATATATATATATATATATATATATATATATATATATGGGCCCATCTTTAATACCCACGCGGGTAACTATCCGCCCCCCATTTCGGTTACTTTTTTTTTAAGTTGGTTACTTGTGACATGTAGAGGGTTACTTTACCTTGCAAACTGCTAAGTTTCATACATAGATAGTTACGTTTGCAACAACAAATTTTAAAAAAAACAAGTACATATATATCTGTTGTGTATTTTGTACACGATTACTTTTTTAGTCGTATAGTTACGTTTTGATCAACATAGTTACTTTTTTTATAGTAGAATTACTTTTCTGGTCAGAACAATTACTTTTTTGGCTGCCGGGTAGTGAAATTCAGGCTACCCGTGTGGGTATTAAAGAAATGACATATATATATATATATATATATATATATATATATATATAAATATATGGCTAAAAGAATTATGTACCTGAGTACATGTAGCTTACATGTACCCATCATCATTAATGATGATTGTAAAATCCTAATGAATAATCTAACCTTACAGATGTGATGTATACCTCTTAGATAAGATGTGTGTAAAAAAAACACGATCTGATATTTACATATCATCCAATGAAAGCAAATGCATATTTTCTAATGAATGGTAAGTTGTAGAAATTACAAACACCGTTGGATGATATATTACTATATCTCATTATCTATATGGGATATGATTATGATTTTTTAAACACATCTTATCTATACAATCATGAATCAATATATACAGTTGTATTTTATGAACATACTCCAGATGCACCATTTTAATGGCTGGTACACATAATTTACATGTACTGGCCGATACACACTTCCTAACCTCTATCTCTCTCTCTCTCTCTTTCTCTCTCTCTCTCTCTCTCTTTCTCTCTCTCTCTCTCTCTCTCTCTCTCTCTCTATATATATATATATATATATATATATATATATATATATATATATATATATATATGTGTGTGTGTGTGTGTGTGTGTGTGTGTGTGTGTGTGTGTGTGTGTGTAACCTTGTTTTGAAATCTGCTGCTAAAAATGTAACATCTATGCATGAAACTCAACAGTTTGCAAGGTAAAGTAACCTTCTACATGTCAAAAGTAACCAACATGAAAAAAAACTGAAATGGGGGTATATATATATATATAGTATGTATTGAATGCCCGAGCGGGTAGCCAAGTTATTTAACCGTGTATTGAGTAGCGGTGACCTGATTTGTAATTAAATTAAAATCAGTCGCGACTGCATGGTAGCAGTGACATGTCTTGTAATAATCCAAATTTTATTTACGTATCCATGAAGTAGCGGTGGAAGCTATTGTAATTTAGCATAACTCAATTGCGTATGCGTTGAACATGGTGGCATCATTTTTTAATTCAAAATTCGTTGCTAGTGCATGGGTGTGATGCCACTATTTGTAACTAGACGACAATAACTATGAGTGCATGCACTAGTGGAAAGATAGATATAATCGAGGCATCCATGTTAGGTGAATAAAAAAGTGAATAATGATTAGAGCTTTAAACTACATGTCTGATATAGTAGATGTGATCAAGCAACCAAGAACGGATCAGAGCATACATAGCATGGATATAGTATGTGATATAGTCATATTGCATTACAGGATGCCATCCTTGGTTATATTTTTTTCATTCTCATTATAATTTTTTTATTCGTATTACATAATGTTCCTTATTATTATAATTTATTTTGTACTAAAGTTTATTCTCTTAGATAGAAACTTTGATACAACCAAAATGTAATATCGATTGTCATCCTAAATTATAACTTTCTCATTTTGATTATGGTTTCTCAGTTCTCATTGCAAAATAGTTCTTTTTATTACAATTTCTATATAGTGAGGTTCATTCTATAAGATAACAAAAATTCATACACCCAAGTCGTATTACTGAATGTCATCATTAGCTATAACTTTTTCATTCTCATTATAAATTCTTTGTTCTTATTACAAAGTGTTCCTTATTATTACAATTTGATGTATCAAGGTTCATTCTCTTGGATAGTAGAATGTGATACATCCAGATTGTATTACAAAATGTCATCATTGGTTACATTTGTTTCTTTTCCATTACAAATCATTTGTTCTGATTATAAATCTTTCTTTCTTTTTACAGAATGTTACTTTTTGTTATAACTCACTATATATTGTCAAAATACAACTTATTTACTTGCTGCCATTCTTTATATTTTTTTCAACACCTTTTGGGTCATCTTTTATGCCATCAAACATCTATTTTACACATCATTTTCTCATCCTTATTGTAATTTCTCTTTTCTCAAGTCTCCTTACAAAATGTTAAACATGGTTGTATTTTCAATTTATAAAACTATACTGTAATATAATTTTGACTATCACCTTATAGTTAATTTATTTGTGTTACAAGATCTCTGTGTTGATTACAATTTGCTCTTTCCTATTACATTTTTCCTTTGTGTATTACAGTTGCTCTTTTCTAGTTACGGTTTCTCTTTACTATTTGATTTGTTTCAGATTATATATTTATTATAGAGATCTTCTTATTATAAATTGTTTATTTTTTAGGTATATTCTTTTAGTAGGCATCTATATTTATGCAAACATAATTGAAAGTACAACTAAGGTGTGAAACTTTTCTAGTATGCGATAAAACTTTGTAGAATTTAAAAACTCTGTAAGGATAATTGTTATATTGTAATGAGAATATAGATTTTTGTAATGAAAAGGAGAAATTTGTAATGAAGGATGATGTTCTGTAATAAAATCTGGAAGTATTATTTTATTTTCTATATATTTATTTACCTCCACAAAAGGACACCACTACAATAGTTTTAGGCTCATTATGTTGGGCATGAGTATACTTCAAGTTTGATACGTGTCCAACATCAACGTGGTTGGCACCTACTATTTCTACTTTAAGACCAAATTTGCAACGCTACTCCATGCACATATAATTATTTATAGCATAATTACTAATACTGCCACTGCTACTTCATGCACGTACAACAACTACACATAATTACAATTGGTGTCACCATTACTTCAAATCACTGCAAGACAGCGTCAAATGAGGAACTGGGTAACTTCACTAATCTACCCGCGCGGGAAATGAATGAATAGCTATATATATGTACTATATATACATATATATATATATATATATATATATATATATATATATATATATATATATATATATATAGTACACATTGGTTGCCCACGTGGGTAGCCAAAGTAATTACCTGTGCATAGAGAGTGGTGGCAGGATCTGTAATTATTATAATGTCAATTGCACTTGCATGATAACGGTGGCAGCTATTATAATTATACAAATTTTTTTTACGTATGCATGGAGAAGCGGTGCGGTGGCAGGATCTGTAATTAATATAATGTCAATTGCACTTGCATGATAACAGTGGAAACTATTATAATTATACATAATTTTTTTACGTATGCATGGAGAAGCGGTGTCATATGATGTAATTAAGAAAAAGGCAATTACATATGCATGAAACATGTATTATAAATTTTTTAATTTAAAATTTGTTGCTAGTACGTGTGTTGCCACTATTAGTAGCTAGATCACAATTTGTTATGAGTGCATGTACTAGTGGGAAAGATAGCTGTAGACATTGCGACATTCATTTTAGGTAAATAAAAAAAGTGAAAGTTGAAGAGAAATTTGTAACTGAGTATGACGTTACGTAATATAATCTGGAAGTATTATTTTTCTTAGACAGTGAAATTTGATGCATTCAGATTTGTATTATAAAATGTCATCCTTGATTATATATGTTTCCTTTCCACTACAAATTATCTATTTTGGTTACAGATATTTCTTTCTTATTACAAAATGTCATCTTTTTTTACTTGTCATTGTAATTCACTATACGTTGTCAGAATGTCACTTGTTTACTTGCTTCTATTTCTAATAAATATTGTCTTTGTAAAGATAAATAATATATTGTAATGAGAACATAGAATCTGTAATGGAAATGAGAAATTTGTAACTATGTATGACGTTAGGTAATACAATATGGAAGTATCATTTTATTGTATTACAAAATGTCATTCTTGATTACATATGTTTCATTTTCATTACAAATGATCTATTTTGTTTATAGTTTTTCCCTTCCCATTACGAATTCTCTGTTCTGATTATAAACAGTTCCTTCCTATTACATAATGATATCTTTTTTTACTTGTTATTATAAGACTTGTACGACGTCGGAATATCACTCATTTACTTGTTGCTGTCTTTTTTTTTTAGATTATAAAATGTCAGTTCTAGTTACAATGCACTCTTTTGTATTATGTTTTTTCTGTACATGTTACAGTTTCTCTTTGCTATTTACAATGTGTTATCTCTCATTACAGAGCGGTCTCTTGAACACAAAATCCCTAGTTACATTTGTTTGCTTACAATTATAAATTATTTGTTCTGATTACAAATCTTTCTTTCTTTTTATAGAATATCATCCTTTTTTACTTGTTGTTATAACTGACTACACTTTGTCAGAATATCACTTGTTTACTTGTTTCTATTTCTTATAATTTTTTTCAATACCTTTTAGATCATCTTTTATATCATCAAACATCTACGTTTTTTACAATTTTCTTCTGTTATTCTAATTTTTCTTCACTCAACTCTCCTTACAAAATGTTACACATGGTTATATTTTTAATTTTTTCTAGCATATTACATTCTAGTTTCTTGTATTACATTATTTCTGATTATCTATTGTTCTTTGCTATTTACAAAATGTTACACAAGGTTACAATTGTTCTTTGCTATTTACATTATTTCTTATTATCTATTCTCATTATAAAATATTTCTTTTTATTATAAATTGTTTATTTTTGTAGGCATATTCTTTCTGTGGGCATCTACATTTATGAAAATATGATTCAAAATACAACTACGATATAATTTTCTTTTGTGTGCAATAATATGTTGTAGAATTTAAACACTCTGTAAGGATAACTGATTAATTATAATGAGAACACAGTATCTATAATAGAAAACAAAAATTTGTAACTAAAGATGATGTTACGTAATACAATCTAGAAGTATCATTTTATTTCCTATGTGTTTATTTATCTCCATAAAAGGACACCACCATAATTGTTTTAGACATGTTATGTTAGCATGTGTATACTCCAAGATTGATATATGATCAGCTAGAAAATTAGTTTGATTTCATCTATCTTTTGCTTTGATGATCCGATTAAATATGATACGTGGTTTGGTGAGAAATATAATAAAAATATCATCAAGTTTTTTTGTCCTTGTCAAGATATTAAAAGACCAATTTTACTCGATGTGCATGCATAACCATACGTGTCCAAGACTTATTAGGATATCAACTTCTATTTTTATAATTGGATCAAGCTTTGCACCGCTACTCCATGTATGTGTAATTGTTTATAATATAATTACTATACTGCCACCACCACTCCATGCATGTGTATTGATTTACAGCGTAATTACTAATATTGCCACCGCCTAATCCATGCACGTAAAATACTTACACACATATTTACAATTAGTGCCACCGCTCCCATATCAGCACATCACAACGTGAAATAACCAGGTAGTCGGGTAAATTTGCTTATCTACCCGTGCGGGCAACGAGTGAATACCCATATATATATATATATATATATATATATATATATATATATATATATATATGGGATTAAGAGAGAAAGATTTCTCTCCCCCTCTCCCATATATATATAAATATATATAAATATATAAATATAAATATAAATATAAATATAAATATATATAAATATAAATATATCTATATATATATATATATATATATATATGGGTATTCACTCACTGCTCGCACGGGTAGATAAGCAAAGTTACTCGGCTACCTGGTTATTTCACGATGCGATGTGCTAATATGAGAGCGGTGACACTAATTGTAAATATGTGTGTAAGTGCTTTACGTGCATGGATTAGGCGATGGTAATATTAGTAAATACGTTGTAAATCAATACACGTGCATGGAGTGGCAGTGGCAGTATAGTAATTATATTATAAACAATTATACATACATGGAGTAGCGGTGCAAAGCTTGATCCAATTATAAAGATAGAAGCTGATATCCTAATAAGTCTTGGACACATATGGTCATGCATGCACATCGAGTAAAATTGGTCTTTTAATATCTTGAAAAGGACAAAAAAACTTGATGATATTTTTATTATATTTCTTACCAAACCACGTATCATATTTAATCGGATCATCAAAGCAAAATATAGATGAAATCAAACTAATTTTCTAGCTGATCATATATCAATCTTGGAGTATACACATGCTAACATAACGTGTCTAAAACCATTATGGTGGTGTCCTTTTATGGAGATAAATAAATACATAGGAAATAAATTGATACTTCTAGATTGTATTACGTAACATCATCCTTAGTTACAAATTTTTGTTTTCTATTACAGATACTCTGTTCTCATTACAATTAATCAGTTATCCTTACAAAGTGTTTAAATTCTACAACATATTATTGCACACAAAAGAAAATTATATCATAGTTGTATTTTGAATCATATTTTCATAAATGTAGATGCCCACAGAAAGAATATGCCTACAAAAATAAACAATTATAATAAAAAGAAATATTTTATAATGAGAATAGATAATCAGAAATAATGTAAATAGCAAAGAACAATTGTAACACGTAAAGAAAAAATATAATATGAAAGAGCACATTGTAACTAAAATAGAAATTTTGTAATACAAGAAACTAGAATGTAATATGCTAGAAAAAATTAAAAATATAACCATGTGCAACATTTTGTAAGGTTTGTTGAGTGAAGAAAAATTAGAATAACAGAAGAAAATTGTAACAAACGTAGATGTTTGATGATATAAAAGATGATCCAAAAGGTGTTGAAAAAAATTATAAGAAATAGAAATAAGTAAACAAGTGATATTCTGGCAAAGTGTAGTGAGTTATAACAACAAGTAAAAAAGGATAAGATTCTATAAAAAGAAAGAAAGATTTGTAATCAGAACAAATAATTTATAATTGTAAGCAAACAAATATAACCAGGGATTTTGTGTTCAATAGACCGCTCTATAATGAGAGATAACACATTGTAAATAGCAAAGAGAAACTATAACATGTACGGAAAAAATGTAATATAAAAGAGAGCATTGTAACTAGAACTGACATTTTATAATCTAAAAAAAAGAGACAACAGCAAGTAAACGAGTGATATTCCGGCATCGTACAAGACTTGTAATAACAAGTAAAAAAGATATCATTATGTAATAGGAAGGAACTATTTGTAATCAAAACAGAGAATTCGTAATGGGAAGGAAAAAACTGTAAACAAAATAGATCATTTGTAATGAAAAGGAAACATATGTAATCAAGAATGAAATTTTGTAATACAATGAAATGATACTTCCAGATTGTATTACCTAACATCATACGTAGTTACAAATTTCTCATTTCCATTACAGATTCTATGTTCTCATTATAATATATCATTTATCCTTACAAAGACAATATTTATTAGAAATAGAAGTAAGTAAACAAGTGACATTCTGACAACGTATAGTGAATTACAATGACAAGTAAAAAATGATGAAATTTTATAATAAGAAAGAAATATCTGTAACCAAAATAGATAATTTGTAATGGAAAGGAAACATATATAATCAAGGATGACATTTTGTAATACAAATCTGAATGCATCAATTTCACTGTCTAAGGAAATAATACTTTCAGATTATATTATCTAACATCATACTAAGTTACAAATTTCTCTTCAACTTTCACTTTTTTGTTTACCTAACATGAATGTCGCAATATCTACAACTATCTTTCCCACTAGTACATGCACTCATAACAAATTGTGATCTAGCTACTAATAGTGGCAACACACGCATGTACTAGCAACAAATTTCAAATTAAAAAATTTAGAATACATGTTCTATACATACGTAATTGCCTTTTTCTTAATTACATTAGATGCCACCGCTTCTGCATGCATACATAAAAAAATTATGTATAATTATATAGTTGTCGTTGTTATCATGCAAGTGCAATGGACATTATATTAATTACAGATCCTACCACCGCACTGCTTCTCCATGCATACGTAAATTTTTTTTGTATAATTACAATAGCTGCCACCGTTATCATGCAAGTACAATTGACATTATAATAATTACAGATCCTTCCACCACTCTCTATGCATGGGTAATTAACTTGGCTACCCGCGCGGGCAACCAATGTGTACTCTCTCTCTCTCTATATGCGTATATATATGTGTGTGTGTATATATATATACACACATACATTATATATATATATATATATATATATATATATATATATATATATATATATATATATATATATCCACCACAACTAATCTTCCATTTCTTTCTCAAGATATTTGATTACCTGGTTGGCTTGCAAAGGACCTATTCTACTCACTAGGTCTTAATTGTAGGGGGTTGACATTATGGCTAGTGACTTTGAAGAAGGGTCGCCTGTGATGGTCTATATTAGGTAGGACACTGTTTGTTAAAACTCATGATACTAGAATAATTTTGCAAGATGTTGTGGAGATGTTTACTTATGCTTGGTTGAATACATCTACTATTTTCTTATATATTAATGCATGCATGATATATGTTTTGCAGCTACTTATGTAGGGTGTGTAGAGAGTTCACCCTACCCCATGTGGCATTTTTAATTTCATCATTCATTAGTTGTGTACATAAAAACCCAATATTTGTTACTGAATATTGGTCTACCACATTGAAATATTTTGATAATGCAAGAAAGAGTGTGATTATAGATCCTTCCACTACTGAGTAAGTTTCAATTACTTTGCCTATAATTTTGACTTAAGAATTACATTTCATTGTGAATTTTGAGTTTTCTTTTAATTTCTTTCTTTACAATCAAGAATAATCATTCAGTATTGTTGGTAATTGTCCCTGAGACGTTAAGTGTGTATTATATAGGTCCTAAGAGTGACATAGTAGATAATGGGGGATATAAAATGAAAAAGCACTACTACAGAAACATCATTCAATGTCGCTTTTCTGAGCGTCGGTTATTTAGGAAACCCGACGCCTAAAACATTCAACGTCGGTGATTTAGGTAACTTGACGTCTATATTCAAAGACCATCCAGACACGGGTATCGCTTTGTATTCAGCGTCGGCTGGGTAAAACAAAACCGACGCCTAAAATCGCCCGCAAAATTGAATTTTTGAGCGAAAAAAATTGACCCCAAAGTGTCAAATACAACGTCAGTTTTTTAACTTCTAACCGACACCTATATAAGATGAAAATTTGCGCGAAAAGTTCCAATTTTTGTGTCAGTTATCCTTTGATAACCGACGCTGATAATGGTTCCCGCCAAATAATTTATGGGTAAAAATTGTCTAATTGGACGTCAGTTTTTAAGGAACAACCGACGTCGAAGAATTTAGGTTTCGGTTTTTTTGATAATTGACGCCGTTTACCAACTTAATAGACCCACGCACAGTAACTGTTCCCCTTTCTTCTGTTTCATCGTGAAACTTTTCTCTACTCTTGTTACGTCGCCACCCGCCCACCCGTTGCTGCTCGCCGCCTGCTGCTGGCTGTCGACGTCCCTGCTTCTCGCTCGCCGCTGACGCTGCCTGCTGTTCTTGCTGCCTGCTGCTCGCTCGCCGTCGATGCCGCTACTGCTCGCTCGCTCGTTGCCGACACTGCCTACTGCTCTTGTTGCACTGCCTACTGGTCGCCGCCGCCATCTGCTGGTCGTCGCCGCCTACTGGTCGTCGCCGCCTACTGGTCGTCGCCGCTGCCTCCTGCTTCCACTCTGCTCTCTGTCGCCGCCTTTTTGTCTGCTTCCACTAGCTGCGGCACATGTAAACTTGATATTTCGTCTGCTTCCACTAGCTGTGTCGCCGCTGCATCCTACTTCCACTAGCCGCCGCCTTTTCATCCTACCCTCCTCCTGCCTGCTGCACGACTGTGGTCAAGCCATCACTGCCTGATCAAGCCTCCGCCTTGATTTTACTTATTTCCATCAACTAATTAGTATGTATACTGATTTGTATCTACTTATCTATTGATTTGTATTTATTATCTACTGGTTTTTATTCATTTATATACTGATTAGTAATAATGTACTGTTTTAACTTGTCTAATTCTCATGCTTGACCTAATTCAATAAATTTTTATGCATGTTGAAATAAGATTCAAACCTGTCCATTCTATCATCCTAATTTGATTTGATTATGTGTTTTGAACCCTTGAAACATACGTGTTAAAGATACATTGATGTTGAATGTCAAAATTAACTCACACGTGGGTCTTCTAAATGATTATGTGAACTCCTAAATCAGTAACATATATTATTCTTTGTGCACCCCAATGCCTTGTGAATCATGTATGCGCCATAAGGTGATTAAATGCCTAAATCTTGACTTGAAATATGACCTGGTATGTATGTTGATATATGAAGCTCTAGTTAAAACTTTTATATTGACCCTGATTCAAATCTTTGATATATGGAATCAAGGTTTAATTATTTACTATTTAGTATTTACTAATAAGCATGATTAATGATGTTACACAAAACTTAGGATATGAATGATGAAATTAGGTTTGTAGGTATAAGATGATAACATACTTGTATTTGTTGGCTTAGAAACCCGTCCAAGATTTACTCATTAGGAGAAAATCTTGGATAGTCCCTGGTTTGGGACTGTTCTTGAACACCTAATCTCACTTAGGATGTAAGTGTATAATGTGTATTGAGTTTTTGAGAAAATTTCAGCAGCATTTCCCCGTTTGTTCTCTAAGTACATATGTACTTAGAGAACAGTGGGGAAATGCTGCCGAAATTTTCTGGAAAACCCAATACACATTATACACTTACTAGTGAGATTAGGTGTTCACGGATGGGATAGGTGGTACACATTTATTATATATAAGAATGACATCACATGTATTTGTTAGCCTAGAAACCCGTCCAAAATTTACTCATTAGGAGTAAATTTTGGATAGTCCCCGGTTTCGAACTGTTCTTGAACACCTAATCTCATTTAGGATGTTTTAACCATTAATTATATATAAGACCTTAAACCCTAAAGTTTTAACCATAAGCTCTAATTTGTTAACCGTAGACCCTAATCTTGTCCTAATATATACTTGTTTTCTCTTTGATCATAGAATGGATAGATCATGGATGTCCATTCACAATCGCTGCACCCCAGAGTTTATATCTGGTCTTGATCAGTTTATTAGATTTGCCGAGGAACATAGGAAAGAACCTGGAGATAGGTTCTACTATCCATGTAGGCATTGCGGTAACAACTTGAAAGTCAGCACTGGTGACGAAATCAAAAGTCATGTCATGTGCAACGGGATTGTACAAGGCTATATAAAATGGCACTGGCATGGAGAGATTTCAAACTCAAAACCAGTGGATGTCGATAGCAGTGCTTGGGTGGAAGAACAAATTGCCTCCGATGATGTAGATGTGAACGAACCAGTTCCAGTAGACATCGTTGATGCGATGCTAGATAGTTGTAGGGTAGAGCACACCGATCCACCTCCTATCTTTAGTAACATTGTGCATGATGCTGAGATACCATTATACACAGGTTGTGCTAAGTTTACGAAGCTTAGCGCTGTGTTGAGATTGTATAAGTTGAAAGATAACAATAGATGGAGTGACAAAAGCTTAATTTCATTGTTGACTTTGTTGAAAGAAATGCTTCCTGAAGAAAATGAGCTGCCAATCTCAACATACCGGGTAAAGAAATTGTTGTGCCCAATGGGAATGGAGGCCAAGAAGATACATGAATGCCTGAATGATTGTGTATTATTTCAAAATGACTATGTGGATTTAAAAGATTGTCCAAAATGTGGTGCGTCACGGTATAAATTGATGACTTCGGGGGAGTCCAAAATTGGTTCTCCTGCCAAGGTGATGTGGTATCTACCTATAATATCACGGTTTTAACGCTTGTTTGCAAATCTGAAAGATGCAAAGAATTAGAGGTGGCATGCAGATGTTAAGAAAAATAATGATGGGATCCTACGACATGCGTCTGATTCCCCATAGTGGAAGAAGATTGATCTATTGTACCCCAAATTTGGTGAAGAAGATAGGAATCTAAGACTTGAGCTTTGTACAGATGGGATGAATCCGTACGGGACATTGAGCAGCCAACATAGCACTTGGCCAGTCATGCTTATTATATACAATCTTCCTCCCCGACTGTGTATGAAAAATAAGTACGTTACGCTGTCGTTGTTGATATCGGGCCCTAAACAACCCAGAAATGATATCGATGTTTATCCTGAACCTCTGATTGATGACTTAAAGAAACTTTGGGTTGAAGGTGTGATGACCTATGATGCTTCAGGAAGAGAGACATTTTGTTTGCACGCTATGTTGTTTTGCACTATTAATGACTTTCCAGCATATGGGAATTTGTCTGGATATAGTGTCAAAGGAGCTAATGCGTATCCTATATGTGAAGAAAACACCGATTCAATAAGACTAAAACATGGAGGCAAGACTGTATATCTTGGTCATCGAAGGTTTCTTTCAAAATTCTATCTGTATCGTAGGAAGCGCCAAGCATTCAATGGATGGAATGACGAACGGAGTGCTCCTAAACCTATACCAGGGGATATTATTTATGAAAGAGTAAAAGACATTGTCAATGAATTTGGTAAGAAATCACAATGTAGTATGGCCACACGGAGTGACAATTCTTCATTCAAGAAGAAGTCAATATTTTAGGATCCTCCTTATTGGAGTTCTTTGACAGTCAAACATTGTATCGATGTAATGCACGTTGAGAAAAATGTCTGTGATAACGTCATTGGTACTCTATTAAATATACCATGTAAGACTAAAGATGGGATAAAATCCAGACTGGACCTACGTGAAATGTGAATAAGGTCAGAATTAACAGAATTACGTGAAATGGGTAATAAAAGAACATACTTACCTCCCGCTTGTTACATGTTGTCTAGAAAGGAGAAGAAAGCTTTTTGTGAATGCTTGGTAAATGTTAAGGTGCCACAAGGTTACTCATCAAACATCCATAGATTGGTATCAATGAAAGATTTGAAGTTGATAGGTCTTAAATCTCATGATTGTCACACTCTAATACAATAAATATTGCCCGTGGCAATTCGATCTATATTGCCGAAGCATGTAAGGTTTGTAATCACCAGACTTTGTTTCTTTTTCAACAGTCTATGCAGCAAAGTTATTGACCCTGATACTCTCGATAATTTGCAAAGAGAAGTGGTTGTTACCCTATGTCAGCTTGAGATGTATTTTCCTCCTTCATTCTTTGATATCATGGTACATCTTGTTGTCCACTTGACTAGGGAAGTGAAAATGTTGGGACCAGTTTTCTTGCATTGGATGTATCCCTTTGAACGATACATGAGCGTTTTTAAAGGTGATGTTCGAAACCGTTATCATCCTGAAGGGAGTATTATTGAAGGTTATGTGGCGAGAGAGGTTATGGATTTTTGCAATGACTTTCTGAGTGGTAATAACACTCCTGTTAATGACAAGAATATTGAGGAGGGCAAAGGAATTTTGCGATCACGGGTGAAAGTAATCAGCCGTGAGTAGTTGGAACAAGGTCACTTGTATATTTTACACAACATGGACGAAGTGAGTGTTTATATCGAGGAACATACCAATTTCATCAAGAGACAACATCCTCGAGCAAGTTCAATGTGGCTTACTAGAGAGCATAACAAGACTTTTACTAAGTGGTTTGAAGATAAAGTCTTACATCAAGTATCTCAAACACCAAATGATATTACTGAAACTGTCAAATGCCTCGCCTTTAAACCAAAACCAAATGTTATGTCTTATGAAGGGTTTGACATTAATGGGTTCACATATTACATAAAGCACCAAGATGATAAGAGTGTCGTCCAAAATAGTGGGGTCACTCTTCAAGCGTCGACTATGTATTTTGCAAGTGCAAAGGATAAGAGTCCACGTGAAGCTAAAATGTCATATTACAGTGTCATTGAAGACATATGGGAGTTTGACTACATACATTTCAGAATTCCGCTCTTTAAATGTAATTGGGTTGATAACACCAAAGGAATTACAATGGATGAATTGGGTTTCACTTTAGTGAACTTTGAAAAGACTGGCGAGAAGGGTGAACCATTCATATTGGCATCACAGGCGAAACAAGTATTCTATATCGATGATCCTACAAATGATAAATGGTCAGTTATTCTTCCTGGTAAAAGACAGTTCAATGAAGATCTTATAGATGAAGAAGAGTACTATGATAAGTATGATGACTCCAGTCCATTCTCAGTTGGGTTGCCAACTCCACAAAATATTGAAGCTAATGATGACTTATATGTGCACAGAGATCACAATGAAGGATTGTTAATTGATAAAAGTTCACAATTTTAGAGGCATGCATGTTTATATTTTTTATTGAAGCTAAGTTTTTGCTTTTTTAATATCAATATCATTTTCAGATTTGATGTTTCATTATCTTCTAGTTAATACAAATGCTAAATATTTGCCTTTTTAATGACATTTTCAGATGGCTGACCATGATGAGCATGATGTTCATGATGAGCATGAAGTCCATGATGAGCATGCTGTCCATGATGAGCATGGTGGGGATACCAATGTAAGTTCTAAAAACATATCCTATATTTCTATAAAATTCATTATCTTCTAGTTATGTCATATATCCTATATTTCTATATTGGGCTAATTCAGTATGTTTATTTTTGTCAAATTTTAGGTTGATGATGCACATGTACCCACTGAAGCACTGGAGGAACTTGGTGCGCATCAATAAACACTTAACAAGAAAAGGGGCATCACTCTATTGAAGAAGTTAATAGCGCTAAGTGGCAGTGGATCCTGATTGGCTGTGGAGTTTGATAATGGAGGAAATGCAATTGAAGTGAATCGCAATAATTTTGTAAACTATCTTGGGGTTGTCATTCGAAGCCATTTTGGTGTTAAGTATGATAATTGGTATAAAGTTCCTCAGGCGAAGAAAGACATGATATGGAAGGATTTATGTGTGAGTTATTATTATTTGCAATTCTATTTTGTAGATTACAAATTCTATTATTTGCAATTCTATTTTTGGATACTAGTTAATAGCATTTCTATTTTATAGAATCTATTTGCATTGGATGAGAAGCTACATCATAAAAGCATGATGCAACACGTTGGAAAGATGCTAAGGAACTATAGGACAAATATCAACAGAGAATACATAAAAAATGGTGATAAGAAGAAGAAGTCAGCCCTTGAACCGTGGAACTTCTTGGACAAAGAAGATTGGGACACATTTGTTGCTTCAAGAAAATCTGAAGAATTCAAGGTATTAAGTGACACACAAAAAGCAAGGCGTGCACTGAATGTGCATGACCGCACTATAGGTCCAAAGGACTATGCAAGTGTTCACCAAAGACTACAGACGGAGTCTGCTGCTACTCAGGAGTCCTCTACTACATGTGCCACACCCATGCCTCGTCATGATGTCTGGATAGCTGGGAGGCAAAACAAGAAGGGTGAAATAAAGAAGCCCGTAACTGCTGAGGCGGCTGAGAAAATGGTAAAATCCAACTCTTAGAGCAATCATTTGAATATTGATTATTTGTGGTGTTAACTTACCAATTTCTATTGATGGTGATTAGCGGGAGCTGCACGAGCAGAGGAAACAAAGCACATTCATCCCTCAGGGAACAAGGGATGAATTGACAGTTGCACTGGGTAACCCAGAGCATCCTGGACGTGTTAGGGGTGCAGGCACTGGCGTGGGCATCAAAGCATTCTTTGGGCCATCTCAGCGCAAACCCAGAGCGGGACTTTTACAAGAAGAGGTAACCTATTATTTTTTAGAATGTTACTGCAAAAGGGAATTCAATAATAAGAAGTTAATGTTTCTTTTATCCATGTATAGGAGAATAAAAGAGTCGAGGATATAGTTGCTAAGAAGGTCTAGGAAGAATTGCTGCGGTGGCAGGCAACTCAGGCTTCCAATCAGCCTATGGTGACCCACTCTTCTCCTGATGCACAGACTGAGAGTAATCTTGTAGACCCACCGCCTAACACGTCTGTTGTAAGTATTATTTATGACATTGTAGCTAGTATTTTCAAGATGATATGTTTTCAAGATGATATGTATATATGTATAACATTCTTTACGTAAATTTGTAGGCGTTGAAGCCATGCCGCTTAAGAATGCAAGACTATGTTGTTGCAGAGGCGCAGACTTACCCGTCCCTTCCTAGGGCAACGTTTCACGGGACTCCAATGCCACAGGGCTACATTCGTGTGAGCTCGATACGTGTATTACCCGATTGGAGGAAAGCTACATTGCCATATGCCCACCCGGATATTGATACACTTGCTGAGGCAGAAGGCGGGGTGATATTGTGGCCCAAAGCAGATGTCGTCTACACTACTGAAATTGTAAGATAAATTTACATTACTTTAGATTGTTAATGTATATATATGAGGTCAATTGATCTGAAATTATATATATAGGTTAAAAAGAAGACACCCGGAACATCTAGGCCTCCACCTCCACTTCCTGCATTACCAAGTTGGGTTCCAACTGACCTAAAATACCTGTTAGGTCCTGCTTGTAGGGGAATGACATGTTGGCTACGGGCACATAATATATATTGCCCTATAATTATTTCTGTAGAAGTGAATTATGCAGGTCAATCATACGAAAGCTCTTTATTTATACAAGATATTATTGAGCTGTTTATATATGATTGGTTGAATACATCAATGATAGAGACATGGATAAGGTGAGATCTTTTTTATACATCTATATACCTTGTGTAGGATCCAGTGATCTGGTTTCTTATATATTAATGCATACGTAATACATGTTTTGCAGCTACTTAATCGAAAATCAATGTAAACAATTTGTATTTGACCATGTGGGATTTTTGATTCCATCATTGATTAGTATGGTAGCTAAAGACCCTGATAGTGTTCAACAATACTATATAGATGCTTTTACAATTTTCGGTCAGCAAAAGAAGATGATAATAATAGCTCCATTCAATGTCAAGTAAGTCTACTTTACTTATAATTTGGACTTAAGAAAATTATATTTTTATTGTGGATTTTGAGTTATTAATTTTTAACTTTTTTACCTCTAGCGGTAGGCATTGGGAGTTACTAGTTATTCTCCCCGGGACGTTCACTGTTTATTATCTAGATCATGCGAGGAGTACATTGAATACTAAAATTGGACACGTAATGAGAATGCCATTATTCTGGTGAGAAATATTTCATTTTTATATCCGTTAACATATGTTATTATATTACTATTTAATTATGCAATTTACTGTGTTACATTAACATGTAGGGGTTTAGATGCATTCAAAAAGGTTGGAAGAAAGGTCCCCAGGAAAAAGAACCAGCCAATAATTTGGGAGAACGTAAAAGTAAGTTCCTGACTCTAATGTATATATTATTTATGTGAACTGTGCTTAGTTGTGTTTTTTAATATTTTGTATGTTTCAATTTATAGTGCGCTACACAAGACACCGGCTAGGCATGCGCATACTATGTGATGCGATTTATGCAGATGATTATCCAATATGCCGCATTGGACATTGATACCATACATGAGGTATTGTATATAGTCTCATTAGTTAGTATGAAATATATCAATCTTATTTTTATATTATTACTTATATATACATCATTCTCTTTGTAGGTGTTTAAAACTAACCACACTATAGGTAAACACTTAAAAGATGTACATGCTCCATATACGATGGAAGTATTAAATGAAGTAAGAGAAGAATGGGCAAGAGCCATACAAACAGTGGGGACTGTAAAATATAATTGGGATGCTAATATCGATGTTGAATGATATTTTGTAAATGAATATTTCTAAATGTTTATACATGTCTGAATATTTCTACATGTATTTGAATGTTTCTACATGTGTGAATGTGAGAATTGAATTGATGTCTAAATGTATCTATTTGTGTGAAAAGTATATTTGTTGATTTTGCAGGTTTGTGGCCTGTTTGTTGGCTGATATCAATGGATGTCGTAAACCTGCAGTTCAAAACTGAACTGTAGGTTCTCATCCTGCTGACCAGCCACAGCAAGCCTGCAAACTGATAAGAAAAAAAAATAAAACATAGGCGTGAGTTATTTATAGAAAACCGTCATCAAAGGCTTACAACGTCGATTATTGGATAAAAACCGCCGCCTAATGTGACAAACAACCCGACCGTACAGAAAAGTACGAACGTGGCGGAAAAAGCGTCGGTTATGATTATAAAACCGACGCCTATAGTACTAAACACGGCCGTGCAGAGAAGAACGACCGTGGCGTCTGGGAATATGGCGTCAGTTTTTTAGTTGCAAACCGACGCAGATAGTGTCCTAGATGGCACCCTTTTTTTGGCGCGAAGCCTTTTGGCATCGACTTACTATAAATAACCGACGCCTATAGGTGCCCTGCTGGCACATTTTCAGTGGTGCGAAGCCTTTTGGCGTCGGTTATAAAACCGACGCCGAAGAGTTCGACCTTTAGCGGCGCCCGCATAGGCGTCGCTATAGAACCATCACTAAAATGGCATAAACAACCGACGCCAAAGGCCTGTTCTGTAGTAGTGAAGAAACTATTCATGTGTGTACATTTTTATATCCGTTGACAATATTATTACATGACCATTTAATAATGCTATTCAATGTGGTACATTGATGTATAGGTGTATAAAAGAATTCAAAAAGGCTGGAGGAAATGTGGGTAAGAAAAAAAAGTGTTAAGTTAGAAGAATGTTGAGGTAGTTTTTTTTACTCTAATGCATATTTATGCCAACTATGCTTACTTTTATTTATTAATATTTTATATGATGGTAAATTTATAGTGTCATGTATATGATAATGGTTGGGCATCTACATACTAAATGATGTGGTATATGGACATGATTGTCAAACAGGAGGCACTAGACATTCACTGTATATAAAATATAATATATAGTCTTGATATTCATAAGTAAATAATCTCATTTGAAAATATGAAAATATCAAATCAAACTTATTAATTATGTAATTGTCTTTGTAGTTGTTTGATACGACAAAGCCCTATGCAAAAATGAGGTAGATGAGATACGAGAATAATAGTCACCGACCTTCATTAAGGAAGTAAACTCTGAATTTGATTAGGATAAAATATGAGCTTTGTGTACTTTGATTCCATTATATCTACATACATGCGGTGTTTATGACTTCAAACTTAAATTTGATGCGAGCAAATTATTGGTACATATGTGAATGATGCATATATACATGTGTATGAATGAATGTGAAGATGAATGAATACAATGAGAATTATATTTCTACATGTCATAGAATGGAATTAGTGTATATATGAATGATATATACATACATGTGTGAATGAGTGTCAAGATGAATGAATATGATGAGAATTGTATTTGTACATGTCATGAGAATAGAATTAGAGAATGAATCTTGCAGGTTTGACAGGTGTGTTGTCATGTTGTTAAGTTGAACACAAGATGTAACTTGCATGTATAATGAACTACACGTTCTAAATCCTACTGAATAGTCGGATTGTAGGTCTGTAGATCTGCTATCTAAAAGAAACATATATGTATTGTTGATTGTTTAAAAGAATTGACGTTGTAGGTATTATTCAATGATTTCTATTAAAAAATTGATGTTATATGGTTATACTGAAATAGTCATTCTACTCGCTGACTTGCGACATCGATTGATGTGCCAAATTGACAACATAGTTCCAAGTGCGAAAATGAAAAATATCAATGGGAGGGGGGTTGAGAAGTAAGGTCTTGACATTAACAATAATAGGGGTGGCTGAGAAAAAGATCTTGTAAAAATATGCTTCAAGCAAGATTTGAATTTGGGTCACTTGTTTAGAAATAACACTCCAATACCAACTCAGCTAGCAATTTTCTTATGTTTATATCAGAAAATGTCCTATATATACAATACTTGTCTATTATATATATATATATATATATATATATATATATATATATATATATATATATATATATATATATATAGTCAGGCTAGAATACACTCAAGCGTGTTTGCATATCAAGACTATTTTTTGCAAAATATAAACCATTGATCTTCACCGTCATACTATAACTAGGCTACATACAAATTTTGATCCCATTTGGATGAGTGTAAGTCACTCATCCAAGGGTAACAAAATGGACGCGCAAAATTAATTTGAAATGCATAATTTTTGCGGTATTTATAACATGACATATAAATGTCCAAATGTGCTCAAATTTTGCATATGAGATATTCATAAGATGTTTAAGAAGATCAACAGATTAGATTTTTGAAAAAAATATTGCATTATGAAAAACTACTTGAGTGTATTCTGCTGCTATTACACTCGATTGTATTCTAGCATGACTCTCTCTCTTTATATATATATATATATATATATATATATATATATATATATATATATATAGATAGATAGATAGATAGATAGATAGATAGACCCATCTTTAATACCCACGCGGGTAGCTACCCGCCCCCCATTTCAGTTACTTTTTTTTAAGTTGGTTACTTTTGACATGTAGAGGGTTACTTTACCTTACAAATTGTTGAGTTTCATGCATAGATATTTACGTTTGTAACAACAAATTTCAAAACACGGTTACATATATATCTGCTGGGTATTTTGTATGGGATTACTTTTTTAGTAGTATAGTTACTTTTTTATCAACATAGTTACTTTTTAATCAACATAGTTACTTTTTTTATAGTAGAATTACTTTTCTGGTCAGAACAGTTACTTTTTTGACTGTCGGGTAGCGAAATCCAGGCTACCCACGCGGGTATTAAAAAAGGTATATATATATATATATATATATATATATATATATATATATATATATATATATATATATATATATATATATATATATATATATATATATATATATATATATATATATATGGGCCCATCTTTATTGCCCGCGCGGGTAGCTACCCGCCCACCCTTCCGACCACTTTTTTTTCAAAAAAAAATCGCAATTGTAGAGGACTATTTTTTCTAGCTCTCCAAAAAAAAAGCCAAAAATGATATCAAAAATAAAAAAACCCGTCCTTATATATATTTGCTGTATATTTTGTACAAAGTTACTTTTTTGGCCAGCAGAGTTACTTTTTTGGCCACCATAGTTACTTTTTTGGCTGCAGGGTAGCAAAAATCCAGGCTACCCACGCGGACAACGAATGAACGCCCTATATATATATATATATATATATATATATATATATATATATATATTGATGTACTTTTATTGTGGGAACTTCAGCCTCGGTTGCCCCCCTAAATTCACCCCCGCATAGTTCATCTATAACGTCCATCAGGACGTAAAAACCAACACCACATAAACCTTTACCAGTAAAAAGTGTGACCTGACATAGAAGTACAATGTCAGTTTCAACACCGAAACTGGTGACTCAGATGCTTAATATCGTCGATTTCCTTAATCATAACAATAGAGACTGGATCTTCGTCATCGGTTTACACGTCCCCAAAAAATCAATTTTGTAGGCGCTTATCTGTAGTGTAGCCCAGTTAAGTGTCAGTATAAAATCGACATTAGAGGACTATTTGATATCAGTCCTTCTGTCAACCAACCTAAAGGTATATGAAATGACCTAAACCATCCTAGTTTGACATGATTATACATTACTTATATTGTAACTCAAACTGTACGGATTGGAAGCATATGGTTTGGATTGTGATGGTTATTCTCATGAGTATTACATTTATATTACTAACAAAAATAAAAAGATTGGCCTAGCGTTACTACTGATTTGTGTGTCCAACATTGTGATGCATGTGATATACATATAAGATGTCAGTAAATTCTCTATCGTCATAATAAAATTCTTATCAATATGGGTAGAGTGTGTTAATTGTTTTCAGAATGGTGCAGACTATCCTATATCTTTGGACAGAGACTCTTTCAAACACACAAGCATGCACAAGTATATGCATACGTACATGTATGTGTATATGATAGTCTTTTCAAATTAAAATATAAGTTCCTATTTTGGTATGTTTCAAATTACTTCTAATGATTTGACATAATGTCCCATCTTTTTTTACTTGTAATCCGCTACAAGACCCGAGTACAAGGTACAAATTACCTAAGGTGACACTTTTAGTAAAGAAATCAGCTATTGTATTAGCTTAACTCCCATATTCCGTCGTCTGGTAATGTAACAGGAAACAACTACAAATTTTTAAGGGGCGAGAAACATATAAACTAATAAGCACTTTTATCTTTTTTTTAGAAACAATACCGCCATTTTAGTTGAGTTGTAATGCACTAAAGGGGATGAGTATTAAAGAATAATCTAAAACACTAGGATGCACATGCACATATATATATTGCAGATAGCAATTCAAAAAGGGACTCTCTTACTTGACATACTAATTATTCAACGTTCATTTTATAAGATATACGTCCTATACAAACTTGATATGATCCAATAGAATCATGTTATTGTGTACAAGTGGTGTTTCTCTCTTTTAATTTTTTTAGGGGGTCGGGTATTAAAGAGGAGAGAGAAGAAGATAAATCATTTTGATTGGCTGTCTTATAGAATAAGTATAGACTACCCTAATTATATGTTGAGTTCGTTTAACAATTGTGTGTGTGAGTATCGTTGTTTAGTAACTATATGAACTAAACGGGTAAGTAATAGCAGTAGTGATAGGTAGACATTTGGAAGAATTCTTACTTCTTACATGCTTGCAATTTCGATTAATAACATTCCAGATTCTTTTACGTCTACTTTCTTCTTCGCCCGTTTTCCCCTTCCTAAAACTTTTACTAAGGGGTCAAAATTATATAATAACACTAATTGGTTTTGTTTTCTGTCTATGATACAACCAGCAGGAGCGCTCCCGTAAGAGGGATTTGGCATTTGATCAAAACTATATAAGTTCGTGAAATCATCTATTAGAGAGCGTCAATACATAAGAATAGTACAATGCAAGCGTTTAGAAATTTGACCGCTAACAAGGCTATTATTAGCTAGCTATTGCCGTCGTTCTGTCTTTCTTCCGCGATGTCGTCATTGTGCCGATGCGTATAAGGAGTACAGCGTAAATGATTTCTTTCAAACTCCTTAAATAAAGCCTGTGTCTGTGTGCACTTATGAGGGCCATGGGGAGAGTGTGCACGAATCTGTTGTACAGTCACTAGCTAGAAGACAGGGAAAGAGACACCGGTCTTAACCCTCTTCATTTAAGACATCAGTTTCGCATTGAGTTTGAGACTGAGAGTGTTAAAGAAGACAGTATTTTCATACAGCCTAAATACTTAACTGGGGATTCAGCTGATCTAATGGCAGTGGCTCAACTGTTTCAACTTTCAAGCCAGTCACAATGGGAATGTAGCTGGGATGCCTATTCCAGGTGGATCTAGGCTTGGTGGATGGATGGATGACTGAAGAGGATCCGATCAGTCAATACCACGCTTCATGTATAAGTGATGATATTACTCACCGGTAGATTTCAGCATTGACTCATTATCGATGGCCTAATCATGAATGGATGAAGAATGCAAGCTACATGTGGTTTATAATTTCCTGTCTTTGTCTGCTAGATTTTCCCTCTTGCATCGTCTTCATCATCTTCTGTTGCGATCAGCGAACCAGACATCGCCAGTCCACCACCATAAAAGTGTCACGCATGATATTGTCTCCCTTTCCTCCCTAGCTGACGAATTAGCAGCACTTCTAATTAATGATAGCCAAGTAGCTGCATCGCAATCACAAACAACTAGTTGAGCCTTTCATTTATAGAACGAGCAGTTTTTCCTCCCAAATTGAATGTTGCAAGTCGTTACTGCGCTACTTAATCTCACCCTGTTCATGGACCACCGCAGCTTGCTGCTTATTTTTGGGATCGACGGTCAATGCGCGCTGCAATGTTCTCCATTACTGGCTACTTTTGGTGCTGCTCGTGCTTTGCCGCCACGTCCATGAATGCATATGAAGGGTGGTGGATCTCTCTACAATCTATACAGCTAGCAATCTTTACAAAGCAGCTTCAGTTAATTAAATGTACTGTGGTGTTGCATGCTCCTCAATGCATTACCAACTAGATTCAGCTGAGCACTAGAATCCGTTCGCTTAATGACCGGTCAGTGAGAATTGAATTTGTTAAATGAACGTACGAGCTAATTCACCACTGCCGACCAACTTGCCTAATTATTTCCCACTAAAACCATCCCAATGGCTCTCGTACCTGCAACTTACATCAAGTGAGCGCAGCGTACTATTGAAGATTGTTGGACGTCTCCAAATATTTTTCAGTGGATTGATTGATAGGAAACCAACGAACCGCAAATTGATGATTGCATAAAACATTTAGACCACATTAAGTTAAACGATCTTAAAACTCAATTTGTAACAAAGATGAAATACGTTGAACAAAATATAAACCATAGATCAAAGAAACCTAAAAAAAAGAAAAGAAAATTTCCAAATACTACCGGCAGAGAGGTATGCCACAATACATATGCAACAAGAACATACCTTAAATTTTGTATGCAGTTCCTGGGTCAGGTATTGGTTGCAAATGTGCTTATGACAACTCTTCATTTGTCATTAGTCCTGAAAGTCATTTTGGACATGTGGACGCGCGAGAGGATAAAGAAAACTATTGCAGGAGGGTTTGGGACTTTAAAAACATTGCATAACAAAGACTTGATCCAACACTAATTGGAAGAACTATAGGAACATGCACCAATGGAGTTACTTTTTTTTTTTTGATAACGAGGAACCCCTCTCGGGATCGGTCACTATTGGACCCCATCCAGATAAGGATAAATCCTGGAACCAGCCGCGTACATGGGGCACCACGGCGTGCTCAGTAACGTGAGACCTTTATTGCACCCCGAAGATTTTCGCTTAGAGTCAAACCCGGATCCCTTCATTGGGGATTGCCGAGCCGCACCACTTGAGCTACTCCCTCCCCCTACAAATGGAGTTACTTTTATTATTGTTTGACCTTTAAAATCAATGTATGTGTTTTAGTACTAAGTAATGTTCTACAAACGCTAATTTAAAAACTTCCCCAAAGTAGCGGTACAAATCCCGCCAGGAAATCTAGAGAGAGTTGCGCCTACCAACTGGGTTATCTATTTTGACTGTTTGAACTTTAACGCTGTATATATTTATATATATTTAATGTTTTGTTTATACTGTATAACTAGATATTTGAATTATGTGAATTATGTTTTGACGTAAGGAGAGGCTAAAGCCCCGGTAGCCCTCCTAAATTTGCCCCTGAATTTAGACTTGTATCTTGGCTATGATGCTAGTCTTAGCATCTCTGTCATGAAGGTTGCTGCAATTTTGATCTGAGTTGCAACAAAGATCGGGATGAGCTCCATCTTTAGAGATAGGTCCTTTATATATATATTTTTGTGCATTTATAAACGATAATAATAGATGCACCAATCATGTGTTGTTCTGTTGAGTATGAGTAAGGTACCAAAGTACTGAGAAGAAAAAAGCCCAAAGTCAAAGTATCATATGAGGTTGTGTGACCCTTAAACAACCCACATCATAAAAATAAATAAAAAAGATATCACAACAACAACAAACAAGACCTATCAACTAAGTAAGAACTAGCCTCAAAGCAGAATGTCACCCGTATACCCCTCTCCGTCACCAGACGAGATTCAAAGTACATAGAACCTTTGTCAACACCAAATCCTTTTTCAAACTGAAAGCCTATAGATCTTGAACTTTTGACTTTATTGTTCCACATCGAACCTGCATCACCTGAAATAAGAGGGCCAAAGAGAGCAAAGAGAAAGAATAGAGTTATAAAATGAGGCAAAATTAGAAGAATAATTATAGTAAATATGATTGTTCCTTTTTCACCGCAGAGACCAAATAATGGAGGTACCTAAAGAAGATTTATAAACATGATGATCTAAAGTAATAGGTCAGAGAGTGAAAAAACTTAGACATTATAAGCTCTTTAACATTATGTAATTCAGTCATGTCTGGATGGTATCCTAAAACTAATAGAAAAACCCTAAAAGATAACATGTTGGATATCCTCTTGGTGATTAAAATATCAATAACAAATATAAGGACCATAGAAACCTCTAGAGCACAAGTGAGAGTCAATCATCTATTTTGAGTACGCCAAGAAACAAAGGAAGATGTTGAGATAAGCATGTAATTTATTGTTCTATATAAGTGGATCAAGATGATCACAGATACCAGGGTCTATAAGAATGTGTGACTTTGGACACTTAGAAAGTTTGCCATATTTCCACGTAACATGCTTTGATAAAATAAGGATGATGATATTAGCATAGTATGAGATATATGCAGTACAAAGGCCATTATCAAGGAGAAATGGTTTGTTCTTACCAGATCTAGAGGATGTAAGCAAAGCCTACCATCATGGATATTGAGATAAATGCAAGACGCAAGAACATGATGATTGGGAGAAATGTCTAAATGTCGACTATTTAAAAGCCAAGGATCTGACAAAAAAATAATTATAGAAAGGAAGTCATAGTAGTGATGATCAAATGTTTGTTAATTTAAGAATCCTTTTGAAGATAAAATCAAAAAGGCGATATGAACTTACTTTTCAAGGTTTGACATGGTTTTGTTCTCCAATAATATTTCTGAATGTATAAGTCAGACCAAACAATTTGTCGATTTATCACATAAGACATCAACACCCTATTGAAAAGGAACATGGATTGCAGCCCGAGGTCTAAGATACCCCAACCACCCAAACTACAACGGTATATCTTCATGATGTTTGGCTGGGTTATCCCATCAAACCACATACTTTTCTCTTTGATTATGTGGTTATGTCCTTTCTAGTACTTCCCCTAGATTCCTTAGTATATAAAGGCGGCAATATCTTTATCTTATATCTAACACCCTTCTAATTAACTAAACTAGTTCCATTATAGATGTGGATGTTTTTTCTAACGTGTATTGTATCAATTGACCTCCATTTTTTCTTTTGTACATTAATTTATTGATTAATATACATAACCTTCTATACTCTTGCTTCACATGTTTCTACAATCGTTTGTCACATTCCACATCTTCAGTTAGATCCCAAAAACTGTCTTAGAGAAAATGAGTCAATTGAGGGTAGATGGGAAAAGAAGATGATCTAATAATGATCAAGATGAATGCCTTTTAATAGATGATTTTAAGATGAAGATGGATGATGTCCACTACTATAAGGATCTTTATAAGACTAAGAAAAGAGAGAGTCCAGATAACACATTATATGTGAGTTGAAATAAATGTATACAAGAGATTGTACATATGATAAAAAGATTATGTTTTTATTTTAATTTTCATAGGTAAATGTTACCAAAGATCTATGACAAAATCTAATCAAAGTTTAGGACCAAGATTGTAGCCAACAATGATTGTCTCATTAGAAAGTTATCCAACTCAAATGCATATATGGTTAGAGAATTTTAAGACACATAAACAATTTAGATAATGAATGAATTTGTTTTGAATGAAAATGCCATCAAATGATAAGATATATACATTTATTCTTATTAGACCTTGTCAATAATCTTTAATCAAGAACTAAGCAATTGAAGGAAGACTAATGCTTAACTAAGTGAACGAAATGTATTTCATGTGTTGATCTTTCTAAGAAAGTCCACATGAATTTTTTCATGGGACTTACCGAAGTCTGGTACCAATGCCTATCACATCAAGAAAGCAATCTATTTTGACTCAAGGATACACTATGAATAGCCTCATTTGTTGATGATCCAACCATTCCTTATAATTGTTATTAATGAATCTATTTAATATGTTAATGGACACACTCCATGCATTCCACATGATAGATCCTATCACAAAATTACAACAAGGAACTCAACAAAGACCAAGTTGACTCAAGACATCATTTTTTATAATGCATTCACTGTATGCAATGCCTTGTATGAGCTTAAAATTGTATTTAGTTAAATGAAAATGACAATGATGCACTTATACGTTCATATATTTAAATTTGAACTAGTTAATTGGTTTCTCTCACAAATATATTACATGGAAAAAAGTTAGGGTTTATGAATGGTGTTGAAATTCTTTTTTGTAGATAAATATAACACATTCCTTTAAAATGTCGAAGAGAACTTTTGAGAAAAATTCTAGACAAACAAGATAATTTTTCTTTGGTTTGATTGCACCATCAATTGCCATTTTATTGGAAAACTCCATCTGATGATGTTTGTAAATTTCCATAAAAATATTTTTGATTGGAATTTCTCTGAAAATGTGTAGACAACCATGTTTCTTGAACACATAGTGGCAAGGCTTCTAATGCAAAACCTGAAAAATCCCAGAATAAATACTAAGATAACCCACCTTTTTCGTAAGCGCCAAAATATTCATTTTTGATATATATGAAAATAGACATGTTGGGACTTCACCTGCTCCTATAGAAACATTTATATTTTGTAATAATCTCCATTGTCTAGTACACACCCTCAATTATATGAGAATTGTTTTGAGACCCCCAAAGGTTGCTTATGCTTCCAATTCTATGGAGTTGAGATAGTGCCTCAAATAGTCCTTATTTTCTTATTGTTCTGAAAGTTTGTTACTTAACTGAGTGAATATGAATTTTTGTTAAAAAAGATACCCTACTTATTATCTTGTAAAGCACTCTCTTCTCTCTCCCAAACTATTCAGTCATGTTCCTAAGATATTCATTTTTGGTCTTGAAGAAAATGGTTTTAGGTGTGGTATATAGTTAGTTATAAACCCAAAATATTCAATTTAGTTAATCATGCAGTCCATGAGTTATTCATTTGTGATATTGAAGTCACTCAAGTATGGAGGTCGAGTTGGTTGGGCTCGAGGTTGAGGTGAAGTTTGTGGTGGATCTTGAGAGAAGGAGATTTCACAATGGGAGGATGTCTTCTTGTAGATTGTAGTATTGATCAAAGTGCTTTTTGTTGGAAGTATACTTGAAATCAATGAAAAGACACTTGGAAGTAGATATAAAAAATAGTTCAAAAACAAAATTTGCATGAGGTGGAAAAGCATTGTCACTATTTTGGGTGGAGTCAAAGCATGTCATATTGTGGGGGGCGTAATGACTCCATATTACATAAATTTTACTTCATCGAGAATATGTAAAAATGATGGAGTTCTCAATAATTTTGTTCTAATTCATGTTTAAATGAAGATAGAAATATTCAACGACAGCAAGCACAGAAGTTAGAGTGAAGGAAAGAAGAATATTGATGCTAAAGTATCTGAGACCAGATACATAAATAGTTATATTGGGTAGTGGTTGATTGAATTCTTCATCATTCTTAAGAAACAAGTAGTACATATCTGAATGTTTCTAAGATATAGATTGTTGTGTAGGTTCTTTATCAAGAGCATTGTTCACTAGAACTGTGTCATGAAAAACCTTTAAATATTTCAAGAAAACTTACAACAATTATGGATTTGAGAATAGCTTTGGTGTTGGTGGGAGGAGTGATGATGGAATAGTTCCAAGTAATATTTGCATAATGTTTATGAATCACATGTTTTAACCAAATTATATTTCCATAATTCAACTGTGGAAAGAAAGAGGCCTAAGATTATGATAAGATAGTATTGGTTACATAGACAAGGAGAGAAATATTAATAAAATGTAGTGATAAGGATAGAAATTTCGGGTTATTATAGATTTATACCTTCTATTACATAGCCAAGGAGAGAAATATTAATAAAATGTAGTGACAAGGATAGAAATTTCGGGGTATTATAGATTTATACCTTCTATCAACCTCCTCTAACACAAAAGACAACCTTAAAACATGTACAAGTAGGTCTAGAAGAGGGGGTATCATTTGCAGCCTTGGAACTAGTTTCCTTCTCTTCTTACCCCAAACCATGTTTGTGGAGAGAAATGAGAGAAGAGAAAGAAAGATAAAGAGAGAAAAAAGAAGGTTAGGAAGGATTAAGAACCAAAATATCACAAAGTAAATGGGTGGAACAAATAAGGGAGGCGGTAGAGGGTGGGGAGGCATAACCAATAATCAAGTGTGTAGACCAAACTTGAGAAGATAGGGGAAGAAATTGGACTGAGTAAGTTTTAACAAGATACTGACTACACTATTGAATTTTGATTGACATTTTTTTAGTTAAAATCGAGCATCTTTATCTCCGATAATTTCTTAGATTTCCATCCAACAAGTTTGAACAAACACAAACCTAACGATTGTTAGTTGGAATTTAAAATGGATTTCCAAAACCAATGCAAATGATCACCACTAACTCCTTATTATTCCAAAAGTTTCCTAAATATTTTAGTTTTATGATCAAAAGTAACTAAAAATGTGTTTAATCATTTAGATATCTCCTAACATGTGCTTTTGACATCAAATCAAAATGTAAAGAATATGAGTGAAAAGAAATATTTGCTTCCAAACATATCAATTTTCAATTCTAATTAATACGAGAAAGCATGCTCGAGGCATAAAACACATCTAACTAGGAGATATGCAATTTGAGAAAGAAATGGGACAAGAATTTTTCTATAATAAAATAAAATTCTTCCCTTAGTAGAGGCTTAGTAAAAATATTTGTAATTGATTTTTTATGATGATACATATGATATCGACACGGTTCTTGGCAATGTGGTTATGAAGAAATTGATTGAAGAGTCTGTGTTCCTGGATCTACTATGAAAAACAATATTATAAGAGAGAGTGATTGAAATATTATCATTCCAATATATGGGAGAAGTTTCAAAGAATATATAAAAAACAGTAAGAATTTTCTTATCCTCAGGACTTGGGAACAAGGAATATTGATAGCTATGTAGAAAGAGTCATTCTGATTTTGTTGTTGGAGAACCAAAAATTATGAAAGATCCTAGGAGGAAACCAATTTCACATGTGCGCTTCCTACCAATACAAATCCTCATATTATGAACATCATTATAATAGGTTAGAGTACAATCATTTATTTAGGGTACAATAGACAATAAGTTGGTGATTTATCTAGGTACATGAGAATAATTTTCATATAACAAGATGTAATTTTCTAGGACAATTCACAATACAATACACAAGCCTATAATTTATTATCTAGAGGTAGTAATACTAAGTAAATTTTATTCATAAATCCATATAGCTTTATATCTATTTACTCTCCTTGTTCAACCTTATCAAGCTTTGCAATGTCTGGCATGTGAGTGTCAATTGGCTTTTAGTGTATTTGCATCAATTCATTAAATTCAAAATTTTTCTTTTCTTGATTTGGAATCCTAAAAAGCATGTCATCACCTACATCATGCTCATTTCATATTCACTCTACACAAACAAAGTGAATTATTTAAAATGCTAAAGACTAGTAGCATCAAATGCAATGTCAAGTTTTCTATAAGAGAATGAATATAATTGAATTGTCTCATGACATAAACCTTGTTTTGTAAACTATTCTATGGTTTCTCATACCAAGCTCCAGCGGATTTTTTGAGACCATACTTCCTTATGCACTATACAAACATGGTTGGAATGCTTGTCATTTTATGATCTAGCACTTTAAGCTATATACAATTCCTCCTATATCCTCCATTGGAAAATGCATTTTTGTCACCCATTTGGTATGGAAGAAATTTTTTAAGATTATAGAAGACAAGTAAAATTTTAATTGATGTTAACCTTACTACCATTGCAGAAGTTTCATCAAAATTTATACTTTTTTGTTTCTTACAACCTTGTGAAACCAAATTTTTTTATGCATCTTACCACCTTTGTTTGTCAATCAATCTTCTCAGGAAACCACTTTTTGCTTATAATCTTCCTATCATGAGGTCTTGGAGAAAGTGATCATACCTTGTTATCCAACTTCTAAAAAAATATTACATTGCCATGATCTCGTCACCATCTTCAAGAGATTCCTTTGTGGACTTTGGCATCAATTGTGAAATTAAATCATTTTTTATTGGTCCTTGTAGACAAATGTTGGTTTTACCTTCTCAAAGGGGTCACCTATGATGAACACCTTATATGGTCCTTTACAAACCTCAAGATTGGATCCTTATTTTATTTGTCTTGGGATCTTTTCTCATGACCTTCTTGACAACTATCTCATCTTGATTAATGTGGGTGATGTCTATTTATTTTAGTTTAGGCATAATAAGACATAGGACATAATCATAAAAGACATTATTGGAAGAATAATGATTAGTCTCTAGAAATTTGACTTGTATATATTCTTCTACTCTAGAATGCTCCTTTATTATAAACATGGAAAGATCTACTAGAGAGACTATACAAAGATTGCTTGAAAGATATTGCTCCAAATTTACCCAAGATACTATTGATGTTAAGAACAAATTATGGTAAAACACAGACATTATAATAATTAGTACAAGGTATCCATCTGTGCCTTAACCCATTGAGGTTTTCTGTATGAGTGGATCAGTTAAAACACGATTTTCACAAAGAGAAGACTATTTTTTAGAGTAAATTATTACAAAAGCATGGTAGTACTAACTCCCCTATGATGACTACATGTATACACATTTTTACTCATTTAAAAAGGAATATAAAACATTTAAATGTATCAATTTTAGAAACTCAGAATAAATATGGAGTAATCACCTATAGTCAAAAGATAATCTTTATTACATGTAAGTGATAGTGTGCACATTTTTTCTAGATACACCAATATGAAGAGGTCACATATATCTCTCTTGGTACTAGGAAATCACCTGCATGTGAAATAAGACTTAGTTTTATTCCCTCACGTGAAAGGTTGTAATCCTTCATCTTTTACATAATCTAATTTTAAATTTCCTTTTACTAAGTCTTTTTTGCTCATTTATACTTACACTTCTAATGAAAAAAGAGTTCAATATATCACCTTCTCCATTTACCTTACCCTTACCACTATCAATAAATGTGACATAACCACCTTTATTATACTCTAGAATATAATTGTATCTTTTTCCTACCTTCATGTTCTTAGAGAAACCACTTTTAGTAATCCATTTTACAATATTCCTACATAAAAGATATAATAAAGATGAGGTTATTCATTTCATTATGAATTATAACATTGATAAAGCCCACACGCCTGATGGTTTCAATTACAAGTTCTTCAATACCTCTTGGGATATTGTTGGTGATGATGTCTTTACTACTGTCTTGAATTTTTCTACTAAAGATAGGATCTTAAGGGAGACTAACAGAACCTTTATTACTCTAATCCCTAAGAGTAATAGTGATAATATCCTAAGAGATTGAAGAGTTATTTCCGTGTGCAACTTCCTCTTAGAAACTATTTCTAAGACTTGCTAACATGATCAAGGATATCTTGGCTTTCCTGGTTGATAAAAATCAAAGTGCTTTTGTGAAAGATACAAGAATTTATAATTCTATCTTTTGTCTAATGACCTTGATAGTGATTTCAACCTTGAGTATAATATACCTTAATTTTTTTTCTTGAATGATGAAATTTCTATGGACTATGACTCAGTTCATTGGGGTTATCTTCTAGACATCATGTATTATATGAACTTCACTACTCATTGGCTTAACTAGGTTTCATATATTATGAACTCCATGAGTTACCAAATTTTTATGAATGAGAAACGCACTGAGCATTTCTATCCCTCTAATGGTTTGACATAGGGGACCCACTAGCTTCTTTGCATTTTTAATTGTGAACACAAGGTTTTTCAGCTATCATGGCTTTGAATGAGGAACAAGGTTATTTCAAAACTATAAAGGTATAAAAAAACTTAGGTATTTATCACACCATATTTTCTTATGAACTAGTGGTTTTTGATAATGTTGATGTGGGAAATTCAAAATGTCTAAAAGAAGATACCTAACGACTTTGGTTGCATACACGATCTGAATATCAATAAAAAAAAGTCTCAGTTCATTTTAGTAGGAGCGCAAACATGGATTCTATCACATCAAAATTGATGAATGTCCTTCACTTCTAAATATCTTTGTGTCCCATTCTTTGTTAGAAGGTTAAGTAAAAGTATGTGTCACCCTCTCATTGATAAACTCATAATTATGCTAGATAGTTAAAATGCCAAAATGATATCTTTTGCAGGTCACTTAGAACTTATCAAATCAACCCATTAGCATACAACTTGTTCTAGACTTATGTTATTCTCATGCCCCAATATACTTCGAATGAGATTGATTATATTTTTAGGAATTTCTAATGGGGTGATAAAGAAGAAAAGAAAGCTATGTATCTAACCAAATGGTCAAATGTGTGGAAGCAAAAAAAAAAGCGGGACATCTTGGTCTAAGAGATACACATAAAGTGAATAGAGTAGGTTTTATTAAGAATAGTTGGGATTTTGCTTATATACATGATAACTTGTGGATCAAATGGAGTTATGAAAAATATGTCAATGAGGATTCTATATGGAAACATGTCCCAAAACCTATTATTCCTAGATGTGTAAACAAGTATGTGAAGTTAGGAATGATACCTTGACTTAGCTTAAGTTTCATATTGGGGAATAGGATGGCCTCTTCCTATGTAGAGATCCTTGGGTAACAGACAATAAATATTTGGAAGATGTTGTTGACTTGAGAATTTGCCTCTTTGTGGGGGTAAAGGCAAGTATGCAAAAGTTAGTTGCTGCATTCAAAATGGTACATGGTCCATCCCTATATCTAGATGACTAAAACCTATCAATAACTTCTTGTATCTTCACCCAATTTAAAGTACCAGTGAGGATCATAATTTGTGTGATGGGAAGGAGAAAGTAAAGTTGGAGAATAATTGGGAGTGTTGTAGAAAGATATTTCCTATGCCTAAATGGGCCTGTTGGTCATGGAAGCGCAGTGGTTACCAAAATTTTAGGAACCAAGTATGGAATACTGGTTGTGATAACATATCTATGATGAATAATATAAGAAATAGAGGATTCAACTGTACCTCTATTTGCATGCTATGTAGATGGTCTGATGAGTCAACTTTTCATATTTTCTTGGATTGCAATTTTGTAAAGTCCATTTGGGAGAATGCTCACTCTGAAGGATTTATCCATTATATTCTTTGAAAGTTTGATGACATCATTGTATTTAGGATCAAGAAATATTATATGAAATGCCTCACCATCTATTATTTCTAGAAGTTTAGAATAATCAAAATCATTTTGAAGACCAAAGTGTTGATCTTGTGCATTTTTGGGATTCCAATGTGTGATATTTAGACCATGTGCCAGTGCTAGAGGCATTTCTATTTTATTGTAGTTGGTTCTATTGTTTGTGCAACTTGGGGTTTGGTGTCTATGCTTACACCATATTGTTAAATGTTTTATAGTTTCTATGTGTATATTCTATCCCTTTCTTCCTACTACACAATTTATAGTATCTTTCTTCCTTCTGTATGACCCTTCCCATGCTATACTTGTACATAGCCTATATGTCTTGATTGGTGTGGTGTTGATCCCATCTATATAGTAATGAAAAAAAATGCACTTGGATGAAAAAAAATACTACAAAGAAGGAAAGCTAGATCACATTCAAAACTTTGTGTTCGGGGTTTGAATTAGAACCCAACCCATGTACTTCTGGGTTCCCTTCTTCCTAAGACAACAAATAAGTAGAAGAATTATCATTCTTTATACAAAGTTTAAATACAATCTTATCTTGAAAAATATAAGATTCTTTATGGAAAGATGAAGAAACAATACCTTGTTGTTATCATAGGTACCATCATATACTATTTTATGTTGACAAATATGTAGCAAGATCCCAGGGTCAGATTTGAGCTAGCGGCTACTAATCTTAGGCATGATCCTACATCTGAGGATTTGATGACTATTGTGGAGAATGCCAGCAAACGGGTTCTTCAGTTAGAGAAAGCGGAGGAGATCAGTTTTTGGCAAAGAAGCAGACTTAAATGGTTACGTGATGGTGATTGTAATTCTAAAGTGTACCATTATGCTGTCAAAAAGAATAATATGAGAGATCACATCCACAATCTTATCGATGAGGAGGGCAGATTGGTGGATGAGGAGACTAAAATTGGTGACTTGGCGGTGGATTTCTTCCAAAATCTGTACAACCAGGGTCACCAACGGGCTAGCAGTTCCCCTCTCCCGCACAAATTAACTGAGGTTATGAATAGAGATTTGCTGAAACTTGCCACGGATGATGAGATCAAAGCAGCAGCCTTTTCCATTGGTGCTTCCAAAGAACTTGGGCCTGATGGCTTCAACGCAAAGTTCTTCCAAGCGTGTTGGCCTATTGTGAGTGATGATGTTTGTCGCACTGTGCGGTGGTTTCTTTTTGGTGGTAGGATGGTCCGACAGGACAATCATGCTTTCATTAGGCTCATTCCTAAACATAAAGTGACTGCTAATATGAATGATTTTCGCCCAATTGCGTGCTGCTCGGTGATCTATAAAATTGTGGCCAAGGTTCTTGCTGGGAGACTTAAAGTCATTCTGCCTAATATTGTCTCGGTGAATCAATCTGCCTTTATCAAGGGTAGATCCGTTTCAGACAATGCCCTTCTAGCTTCGGAGTTTCTACTGGATTTTCAAGTCAAAAACCGATTCAAAAAGGAATGCATTAAAGTTGACATCTCCAAAGCTTATGACCATGTCAGTTGGCCGGGGCTTTGGAGCACAATGGAGGCGTTGGGGTTTGACAAGAAGTTTATTGATATAATTAAGCAATGTGTGATGACCACATCCTTTTCTATTTTGATTAATGGTGTTCCCAAAGGGATGTTCCTAGCATCCAAGGGTTTGAGACAAGGGGACCCCCTGTCTCCCTTTCTTTTCTCTCTTATCATGGATAATCTTTCTTGTCTAACCAAAGTTGCGGAGGAGGCAGGTTTTGTGCGCCCTTTCGAAGTATAGGGTACTAAGGTATTGAACCATATGATCTTCATCGATGATGTGCTTTTCTTCATATCGGGGCATGCAAATACCTTCGGGGGCTTAGAAGAGTCCTTCAAAGCTTTGGGAAAATCACTAAACTCTACATCAGCAACATCAAATCCCATGTATTCTTCTCTAAATCCTATGACAGCAGGAGAGGTAGGCTCAGAGAGGCCATTGGGGTGTCAGAAGGGAGCTTCCCCACTAGATACTTGGGTGTGCCGATATCTGGTGGGGTGGGAAAAGGAGATAATTATAAGAGTTGTGTTGACAGGCTCCGGAAGGTGGTTGACAACTGGTCTATCATCCGTGTGTCACTTGTTGGTAGGGCGGTCCTTATCAACTCTGTCCTCGTTAGCAAGGTTAGATACTGGTACAGGATGGCTGAGATGCCGAATTTCATTATGGAAAAGTTTAGAGCTGTCATCGCCGGTTTCTTATGGAGCAACAATGCTCATGCGATCTCGTGGGAGACGGTGGCTCAGCCATATTTTTGTGGTGGTCTGAATATTATTGATCCTGTGTGTATGGCTTGGGCTGCTTCAGCCAGCAGAGTTCATGATTTGCTGACTAAACCTAAGTCCCTTTGGGCCGTGTGGATTTCCAGTAGATACACCAACCTGGAGGCGATCAATGAAGGGCGGCAGTTTTCTAGGTGCTGGAAAAGTATGAAGGCGACCTGGCTGGTTATCAAAGATGAGTACACCTTCAATATGGGATAGTGGAGGCTGATCGACAATCGGAAACCTTGGATTCGACCCTGCTTCAATCCCCGGGTGGTTTGGGACTCTTTTCTTTAGAATAAGATGAGATGTCCCAAATGGAGTTTTTGGTCCTACAGAGCCGTCATGAAAAGGTTGCCTACCAAGGATAGGTTATCCAGATGGGGTTTGAATTGTGATCCGGTTTGTTTGCTTTGCTCCGAGGAGAATGAAGCACATGGGCATCTGTTTTTTGGCTGTAGGTATTCCAAGTACCTATGGTGTAGAATGGCTCTGAAATGTGGGTGGGGTGGTTCACCACCTGATAGTATGGATGATATCATTCCTTGGATGTTTGAGAAAACTAAAAGGAACATCAAATATAGATCCTTGGTGGGTGTGATCTTCACGAACATCATCTACCTTGTTTGGGCAGAAAGAAATAGTAGGTTACATGGTAAGAAGGCCTGCGATAACATTTTGGGTTTTGAGATGGTTGTAAATAGGTTGAGCTGGCATGTTAGAGCCATGTCGGACCTCTTGCTAGGGGTCAATACTCTTATAGCTCAGAGATGGGATCTTGCCTAGATCTTGTACAGTATATGGGATTTTATGGCTTCCCTTATACGGTTCCTTATCCAAAAAAAAATGTAGCAAGATGTAGGAATTCATCAAGGTTATTTATAAATTTTATAAATGTGAAATGAGATTCTAAGAAAATTGTTATCTTGAATAAGAGAAACAAGTGTAGTAGAAAGTTCTGAATATCATCAATTACAAGAATAAGATAGATTTCTCAAGACAAAAGATACACACACACACAAATATATATGTATATATATATATATATAAATTATTTTCTAAACTAAGAGAAAAAAATCAATTTCTCTACTAAGAATAATTGGTTGAGATTTAAGATGTTGATGCTGGAAAGAAAAGTAGAATTCTCTTCCTTAAGGGATTTTGATGAATACATATTTTACATTACCCATATTTCTAAGGCGGCTTCACCATTCCATTAATGTGTGTCTAATTCTTATAGTCAAGTAATTTCATATTGAATAACATCCTGCAATTGACCCAAAATCATAAATGCTAGAATGTAAATTTGAAGTGAAGTCTTGCATATAGATCTAAAACTTAAGAATAAATAGAATTATCTATATATCATTGATGTAAATCATTTGTATTGATTATATGACTTGAAATCAAGATCAAACTTATAATATATTTAATTGGAATAGATTACGATACAATTTTGAAAGTTTGATAAATCCCCAATTAGGTCCATACATCAGTCAAGTTTTCCCAAAGGAATATTAGACAATGTGATTGTTAAGGCTTTCCAAAACATGCATTGGTCAATCTTTCCTTTTGGAAACTCAGTAGGCAAAAACAAATTGTTGTGAACATGTTTGTTTTTTTGTTCAAGATTTAAGGGGCAAAACTCAGATCGCTAACCTACCCAAACACCCCACTACCTAGTCATATGATGATTACTTCCTGAGGAAATACAACTAGTTAAACTATCAAAAAAGCTATTTTTAGTTCCCAAATTATACATTCAAGTGATCTTAAAACTTTAAAGTGATCTATTTTGTTTCTATCTGATTCCCCTAAAATATATAGATTTTTCTTAATCAAGTCTATCACCTAGTAGAAACCCTCAACTATAAACAAGGGTAACATGATAAAATCTCAAGTTTACCAAGCGTACCCTATGCTATAGCTGATAGATTTTTCCTCAAGTGGACCCCTATGACTCCCATGAGATTTATTACTTTTTCTTGATTTTAAGTGACTAGGATACTTGTAAAAGATCTAACCCTCTATTTAATTATTGTTAATATCTCTTCTCTTTGCAATCTCTTTCTTCTATAAAGGTTAATTATAGCTCATTCATGTATAAGGGAGGTGTAGGGTATGCATCCCTAGGTAAGGTAAGGTTGTCACTTAGCTAACGTTACTGATTCCTTACCCACAAAAGGATGCTAGTTACTCTAGTTCATCTTGGTATATTCTCTTGGTGATTAATACAAGGTGCAACTCAATGTTTGAAATTCTTGAGTCTATCTCTCTTGGTAGTGCATCTCTGACATTTCAAATCGGGTCCACTCAGAATAGTTACCCAACCATCATTTTCTCAATATTTCTTTCTTCTTGATCTAAATACATGTTTTAGTTATCTTGAGATGTAATTTTGAGGTCTAAAAAAATTGGTTTAAGTTTTGAATATCTTAACTTTACCTCCTGTAAATCCCTAAATCTTAGAGTACATGATTAGGATATGAGGTGTTCAAGTTGGTTAATAGAAATTGTCAGTAATGTTTCCATTTACTCTTTATAAAATTAGAACATGAGGATGGAGTATATTGTCATATTTACTTTAAAAGCTTATATAAACAACTAAAATTGTTCTTTGTCTTCACTCCATAGATAAAACATGTTCAAATACAAGAAGAATTTTATTACAAATTATAGTAAATGGAGAGAAATTGCATTGCTTTGACACTTGACCGTTACAATTCATTCTTTACAATACTAAAGGACATGTATTATATCATGTTTGAGAATGACTAGCTCTACATAAAAATACTATTAACAACCTTTTGTGGTAGGATTATTTTTATTCTACGTATATATTCACTATCTATAGGGTTACCTAAAATTTTGCTCAATAGAGTATGAGCTAATAGATCATAATAGAAATTCACCAAGTAGATAAGATAATAAATATTATTATTGATTGTATTATAACATATATAATATAAGCAAGGAAATCAAATATTAAAATTAGAGGAACAAACATTGTCAATTCATCAATACGGTAAAATTATTTACAATAACTATAATAAGAAAGTCACAAATCGAATTACGAAATCTCTTATTTGATTTTTCAATGCCCTAGACCCACATGAAGTGTACCACCATATGTTAAAGCATGACAACAAGTTATTTTCATCATATAACACATGTAGATGATCCATAATTCTAAGTTTTTCACTAACTCCCTTGTGTGCAACGAATGTCTCCCAAGTCTGGCCTTGATAGCTCTATTAACAGGTTGGATAAATTGGACTCCTCCTATGAAATTATGTATATAAGATTGGATTTATAGAACTCTTATTTGGATGCCTACATCAATGGATTCACAAAGTCTCCCTCACCGAGTAGTAAACAAAGTGGGTACACTGGTAAATTTGATTAATGTTTGGTACCTAAAATTGGTAGTTGTAGTAAAATCAGATATCACCATGATCTCTCTTTATTGTTTGACACCACCACATATCATCAGGATCTATAGTTTAAATATGATATCCTTATTATCACTAAAGATGTAATACAAACTAGGACTTAGCCCCTCATTCCCCACTAGCACATTCCATCTACTAAATGTTGGCTTCTACTAGTGGGTAAACTATTTCCTTCATTATAGCATAACATCTTCAACGACTCAACAAAGATTAGCACAAATAGATGTGTAATTGATCATTTAATATAACTATAAAAAAATTATACCAAACTTTCATTAGATAGTATTGTACTAAATCATACCATGTTCTTTGTGTAATATATATTGCGTATATACTACTCAAAATCACAACAAACACTAAAATGTAAATAATTTTGATACACCATGAAGACATATAACTTCGATGTCGATTTTCAATGTTATTTTTTACTTGAACTAAATAACCTATTTATATCTAAATATACTAGAAGGATTAGTATTTAATAAAACCTTAAATCTTTCTCACCAAATGTTATTCATATGTACCTAATGAATATATCGGACAACCAAAATGAAAAAGTTCCATGCTATGTTTTAACTATAATTGAATTCTTTAGATTTAGTTGTCATATTTACCATCTTGAATGCATAGTCACAATAAATAAAAAAAGTTAATCATATTTTTTTGGCATTTGTTCAACTAAAATAGAACTAAGGAAAACTTGGGTACATCAGTGTGTCCACACATTATTGTCTTAATTCTTCATGATATTACCATAAATGAAATCTATGTTTAAAAAAAATTGTAATCCTTTTCTAGATTTATATTTAAATCGAACACACAACTAAAATATGAAATATGAGCATAAATTTGTAAAAAATAAACATAGAAATATGTGCTCTTCATCATTCCTTAAAATCATGGAGAATAGATTATTCTAATCTCAATTTATTATTTGGATTCTTTATACTAACAAAGAATCAAGTCTATATGAGCCTATATAAGACATCTTAAAATGTGTCTCTTTGGTTTGTTATCATCTCTTATGTACATACATAGCCTACTATGATCAAGATAAGGAGGGGAAATGGATGAGATAAACTCGAATCAAACCTTAGAAATGATTTTTCCAAAGAAACAAGTAGGGAAGGAAAAATAAACTATTTGTCTTACTTAATTCAAGCTTAGGTTTTAGGTTCTTCGTTTATCTTTCCCTCTTTCTTGTAGTTCTCTTAACATTAATTGATATAATAAATACCACTTAGTTTTAGGGATTGCATAGTTGGTTTCTATTTTTGTGAAGCAACATTTCAATATTCAACCTTCTTTTTGAGTAAATCTTGGGATATTAACATTTTAATGAGTAGTTGCACTACATGGAGTGCTTCTATAGGTGAAGAAAATGCTTTGGATGAAGCATTTTCTTTTCCTGATATGTTTCTGGAATCAACTACATCAATTTAAGTGAATGCATTATTGGAAGCAGATGCACATGTATCACTATATTGTGATGTCTTGCTAATTTGAACTCCAACTGCACCCATTATTTCTTCCTTAAGCATTCAAATTTCTAAGGTACAACTCATAGCTTTAATAGATGTTTTGAATAAAATTTTAACTACTTAATAAATTCCTTTAAGTGTGGAGAGCTTTTCTAACATGCATGCATATAGACATTTTCTAAATCATTTTGGAACCTTCAAGGCTTAAATTTTGATGTATACATAATTTTTTTATTTAGCCATATAAAATTCGAATCAAAATAATATCATTAATCAAACAAATATAATGAAAAAGAACTACCATAGGTATAAATGAAGATGATGGTTTGCTTTACCCTACTCAAAAGAATCTCTTCCCCATAAGGAGTTTCTTTCTTGAAACTCATAAGTATAGATGAAAATTTCGAATTTTCTACTGTGACATCCCTTTTAATCAGCATAAATGCCAACCATTAGAGAGAAACCTAAACCTAAAGCCATTTAAGGAACAAAATACCAAATTCTTCATAAACACATTTAACAAAGTATAAGAAAAACACATTTAAATTTTTTCCTTTCTTTTCTTCATAAAACCTCATAAACCAATGTCACATCATGCACAATATATTCAATTAACATCTTATTTGACTCCATCAAAATCAAAATCAAATCATATTGCTCATATGTAGTTAAGTTAAAATCTATTACATGTACATGAAAGAACAAACTCAATATACTACCCATCTCAGGAAAGAGAGTACATGGATATTGTAATCTATACTATTCTATTTACATCTTCTTTATCATTACCACTCTACTAGATTGTATTATATGTAAAAACATTTGAAATAACTTCATGAGACTCATATAGAGACCCAGTGAGCGGATACCTCCTTTTGAAGCTGAGTACATGCATCAACATCATATTAAGTATATTTAACTTAAAAGAAACTTACATATATGGAAAAGTCTAGCAGACAGTGCAAGTGATTAATCAAATCTAGTTTACAACAATAATCTAATCAATCAAATAAGGTGATCATTTAGATAAAATACAACTTTAAAACATATTTAGAGCATGTCTATGAAACAATAAGTAGATGCTACTTAATTTAGTATGAGTAACAAGTCAAGATCTATACATTTAGAATCAATATACAACAATAAAATATCTTTATGACACCCCACCAGCCGGACCAAGAACACATCTCGTAGTCCTAAAGATGAAGTACACATAAGACATATCTACCGAATATGACTATTCAAATTACAAGTAAATGGAAATCATATTAAGATTGGATATTAAGTCCCAACATCAACTACTTGTCAACATTCAAGGTCTATTCTAAACCAGACAAATAGGACTATGGAAACATTATCTTTATGAAAGAGTGATTAATTTCCACAACAATAAACATATTCAACACAATAGGTCTATTAGCTAGTTGTTGAAGCAACAAACATTCAACTCTTATCATACACAACTTGTCATTTTTATTCATTTTATCTGAAAATACTTGGCTTATACCTCATCAAGTTGAAGTTGTCATGCCTGATTTTGGTATCAACAACTCACTGTCACTATTTTAGTATTTTGCTGACCACCCTAAGACATCAAAAACATACCTTGGTCCACCACATGGTTACATAAAGAGGCTCAATCCTCATCTTGAGTACATGAGATAGGAACAAACATAACAACATATCAAATTATCACATATCATCATATTTCACATGTTTCACAATTTTTGTTTCATCATAGTCTATATATCATGGACATAAACTTCACATTAGAGGATTTAAGGTCAGAATCACACTTGGTGACTCATTTGTAAATCCTGGTGGTCTAATCTTCAAGGTCTAGATCCACACTTCAGAAATCCTTCTCATAATACTTTGATTACGATAAGGAGGTCTATTTCATTTCCCCAACATGGTACTTGGGGGAAACTCATGGTGTTCAGGACCCCTAACTAGACGTGCCATTGTTTCACTTGTTATTAATCCCTTTTTACTCATGTTAATGAAATTCCATATCATCAATCATATGTGTATATTCTCATGGAAATTGAATGACATAAAGTAGATTTGTGTTAACCAAAAAGGCAAACACTATATCATTAATTAAAACAATATATGATTTGCAACATTCATATTTCTTTCCCATTTCAACATCATTAAATATGATTTATCATCAGTGGGCTATCGGCTCGAGACATCATCTCATGATCTAAAATTTACCCTAAACATCGTTCCTCAAATGTAATCAATGCCTGTTTATTCAATCTCAACATATATCTTATCAATTCATTCCACATCACAATTTTCATCAAGTCTAGAAATAATATAGGCATATAGACCATATTATGTCATTTATCATGTTCTAATTAGGTTTATCATACAACATATACTTATTCGATCCAATTCCAATAGATATAATTAAATTTCAAGTGTAATCATGCATTAAGCACTTAATTATCCTCTTCCATTATTTAACATTATTTAGTTAGGGTTACTAATCAACAATTTTTATTTTCATTTGAAGTCCATCAGAGTAACCATTCTCAATGTACAAGTATACAAAGAAACTTGAAGTCCATTAGAATAAAACATTCTCAAAGTACAAGTGCACTAACAAACAATTACAATTCACAAACACATTCTTATAAATGGATTCACATTCTTGCACCTCATCTTGTATTTGATGAACTATACTTATATGCATCCCTTAATCCCTCATTTGAGACTATTATTCATTATCATTACAACGGTCATCATATTAGGGCTGGAGTTAGGTTCTTAGATGCATGCACTAGTTTATATCATTATCCTTTCATTCCATATTTGTAATTCTCAACTTATTTCATTTCATGTTCCCTACTGCTCTTGTAATAAATAATTCTAAATTACCTATGCATAAAGTTCCTCTCTCATTGAAATAATTTATAGTCTGATTTTAGTGCATTCCATTCATTTTAGGTCAACCCATATATACTTAAAGTAAAAACATAAAAAAACTCCGTCGTACTTATTTTGTTAGTATTTTATTCTTTACATATCATAACAATTCACATCACCATTGAACATATCTTATTTTGCATATGGATACATGTACCAAGTTATTTGACTCATAATGTCATTTTGGTTAACAAATAAAATCCTTCTCTTCTTAATAAACTCAAAAATTAGAGGATACCATGAAGGAAGGTTAGTTATTCTTGTCTCTAAATCTTTAATCATATTCTCAAATCAGTAGTATGAGACTTGAATAAAAGTCTTGAATTCATGCATGATTTACTTATCATTTCAAATATTATACTAGAATAGATTCATTAGGTTCGGATCATATTAATAAGATTTGTTATCTTCAATTGAAGTAATAATGCCTTCAATTGAGCATTTCATCACATTGAATAGATGATATACAACTTTAGGCTTTATCTCTCATAGTCGACTCAATATTGAATTCCTAGGGTTTCTAGAGGTAGGCTTAGTTCAATACATCACAAGAATCATAGTATCAGTAATGTCATCAGGGTGTACATAGGTTCATTGAGTCTATACAATACATATGGAAACCCTAGTTTCCATTCCACACAATCAACCAATCATTTACAAGCTTAGAATGATTTATTGACTCATTTGAGTCCATGCCTCGACATTAATCCTAGACATGGATTTACTCCATATAAAACTCTCATATACTGATCCATATGTACTTGACATATTCAATTAAAGTAAGGATTCAAAGTTTTAGTTGAGCAACTCATGCTTATTGAGTTCAGATATGATTACATACATATCAACCAATTTTCCAAGCATATTGTCCATTGGGATGATTTTAAAGAAAATTTGGTTTAAAACAATATAGTTATCTATAAATAAGTCTTACCATGTAGTTTAATCAATATATAATGAACTAAATAAATACAAATCAATGAGAAGGATCCAAATCAGTGCATTAATTCCCTGGAAATCTTCCTAATTGGTTACCCAATTGCACATAATTACTAGCAACGATCTTGATTATTTTAACCAGATATAATTAGCCTTTTGACATGATTACAAAGATTAAGAGAGAAATAAAAACTCACGTCCTAGAACATCAAAAATATCTCATACAATTTGAGTTTCTAGAATTCCATCAAAAGTCTAGCAGTTGAATCCTTGTCATCCTCCTATCGCCTTTGAAGGATAATAGGAGACAAAGAAAGAGAAAAGATGGTGATTTGTTATAATTCTGATTCTTTTCAGAGGAAGGATGGAAATAGACATAATAGACAAGATTTACCATGAAATAATATCTATAGTTGATGCGCTTACATGAATTTGCAAGCTATAGGAAGCGAAAACCCTAATTCACACTTTCGACAATGTTATCCTTCAAAACCGTAATCTCCCTCTATAAAATTTGTATCTTGGATATGATCCAAATATTATGAGAGCTAATAGGGTGTTAGGTTTATTATATAGATCAATTGAGGTATTTGGAACATTTACAAACAAGTCCAAAACTATTTTTAGTCTTCTTTTTTATTTAGACATACTGGTTGGTTGGCTGAGTTGCTATTGATAAGAAACTTGACCGAAACCATTTTCTGTAGAACCTGAATATCATCCAAAAATTATGAAAATTTTGCTAAATGTCTGAAGAGGAGTTTCTAGGATACATGGAAAATTCCAGATAGTTTGGATGTACAAATGAAAGATAAAAATGAAATATGATAATTACATTTCCGCCAGAATGCATGGTCACCTGAGTTTGTTCTAGAGAAACTCAACCGACAAACAGGTTAGAGAATATTAAAAAAAAATTATATTTCATAAGAATACTTAGATTGATGTTTCCAAACCATATCCGATTTCAAGTAAATCATAGTTGTATATTAAATACTAAAAATCATTTAGTACACCATTGCATTTATCGAATTATGCATTCATATGCTACCAAAACTCTAATTTTGGTGATTAGGGTTTACACTTATCAAATGCTAATGATTCAAAATCAAAGAATGATTAGATTTTCTAGTTAGGTTTAAAAATTATAACTAGACTATTTTGATTAATTAAGAAGAAGAAATGAACAATCTATTAAGCATGCAATCTTCCAAGTAAACCCTAATGAGATGGCTAATTTGAAAATGAATCATTAAAAATTCTTGCATCATTGTAGTAATACATCACTATCCAGACATGATTCACATCACGTTTCATATTAATTTAATATTTGATTATGTATCTCATGGATCAAGATAATTAGTTGTTATGTATTATTATCTGCATCCATCTATTCTCTTCATAAAAGATCCTTTAGTGGGTGTCATTTGCAATTCTTATTTTTTCTTAGAATTTTAGGTTTTGTACTCATAATCAAATTGATTAGAAACTATCTTAATAACCAATTTGAGTCATTCATCTTTCTCATTTGAAATTTCCATGTTGTCTTGGATTCCAAATTTAATTATATAATCCATTATCTTTCTCCATTTTATCCTTTTTATTATCATGATTCATCCTATTATACTCCCCAACTATCTTCATCTGGATTCTTGGACATAGCATCTAGAACAAAGTACAATCAGCAGATCCATAATCCTAATACTCAGATACTTGACCAAAGTAGCCAAATATGGAGTTCAGTTAGTATGCATGTCATTTAGGTTATGTTCACCATCCATATTATCATTTAGCCCTAAATCCTATTTTCCCTGAAGACTCATCCAACCTAGGTTCTAATATTATGTTGTTGGAACATCTCTTTTAGTCCACATAAATGACAACCATTAGAGAGAAACCCTAAACCTACCCAGATTAAGAAATAATACAACATTCTTCTCGTTAAACATGTTTAACAAAGTATAGAATAACAAAGGTTCATTTTTTTCTTTCTTTTCTTCATAAATCTCATAAACCAATGTCACATCATGCACAACATATTTAAGTAACATATTTTTTATTGGACTCCATCAAAATCAGAATCAAATCTTATTTCTTGTATGTAGTTTAGTTCACATTAGTTACATGTACATCAAATAATGGACTCAGTATACTACCCATCCTCAAAAAGAGAGAGTACATGGACATTCTAGTTTAGATTACTCTACTAAGATCTTCTTTGTCACGACCTCTTCATTTGATAGAATTATACCTAAAAACATTTGAAACAACTTCAGGAGACTCACATAGAGCCATAGTGAGTGGATACCTCCCACTTAAGCTGAGTACATGCATCACCATTAGATTAATTATAATGAACTTCAAAGAAACTTGTAGATATCAAAAATTCTAGAAGATAGTTCTAGTAATTACTCAAATCCAATTTATGGTAATAAACCAATCAATTAGATAAGGTGATCATTTAAATCAAAACCAACATTAAAACATCTTTTAGAACATGTCTATTAACAAACCAGTAGATTCTACTTAATTCAAAATGACAATCCTTTAGTATGAGGTGATAAGTCAAAATCTATACATTTTGAATAAATATGTAACAATAATCATATTTGTGAAACCCCACTACTGAGACTAAGAACACATGATGCAGTCCTGAAGATGAAGTACACATAAGACATGTCTACCAAAAATGTCTTTTCAAATGATAAGATTCTCATTTTCATCATTATGCCAGACCCCCTACTTATCTTTAAGCCCCTCAATGTGATTCCCCTTTTTTCTCTGTCACATTTTGTGGTGGAAATATGTTGGGTTTCAGTTATCCTCCCTCACCACATTCACCCTAGCCCATGCACACTAGTAGGAGTTCTCCATCCTATGCCAATACACTAGTTCATTGGACAAATTGATACACCTACTAAGAACCCTAACATTCAAAATCTTCTTCTATTCCTCACCCATACATCTCTCCACTTCTTCAACTATTCCTTTCACCCCTCAAATTGCTAAGAAGCCCATGCCGACAACTTCTCCCATATCCCTTAATTTTTTCAATTAGCTCTCCCTGAATGTATCCTTCCCAGGAATCCTTGACAACCTTTTTACACTCCTCAGACAGACACATGGGTTCAAAGAACAAGTATTTTATTCTTCTCATTTTCTTTAGTTCCTTCATATCTGCCGATATAAAAATAGCCACATGATCAGAGTTATACATTGGAAGATAGAAAACTATGTAGAATGTGAACAACTATCTCCACTCATGTGTAGAGAGACCGTGATCCAAACACTCCTTAACCAATGTATCCATTGTTAGTCCATGCTACCATGTGAACAAACTTCCCGAGAATCCCATATCAAGAATCTCAAAATTATCGATGTTGTCCCTGAAGTTCTGCATCCACCTATCAGGCTTGGGTTCCCCCTCAGTTTTTCTTCATTGGATACAATCTCATTGAAGTTTCCAAAGAAAATAATAGGCAGAATCAACTTCATTTTTAGCCTCAACATAAGCTCTCAAGTAAAATGTTTATGTTGTTGTTTAGCCCATCCATAGATAGATACCATGCCCCACTTTGACCACTCTTATCCCTCATCCACTACATAGTCAATGTGATGTTGTGAAAAACTCCTAATCTCAATAATAATATCCCTCCACCACATTCCATATCCACCAGATCTCCCAATACTAGATATGCAAAAACCATCCACAAAACTACAATCATATTTAACTAACTCCATCTTGCTACTAGGAATCCTGGACTCTGAGATTAAGACTAATTTTGGGCATTCCCTCCAACACTAAGTACAAAGGGCCTTCTTCCTGTTGAGTTTTCCTAGACCTCGAAAGTTCTAGCTTTGTATTTTATTGATGTTCGTGGGTCTAGTTACACCCAGATCCCACTACTTTAAGCTCATTAGTCCTCTTTTCACCCAAACTATTGTCATAAACAAGAACTTGGTGTTTTTTGATAGGGAAAATCACCCCCAGATATGTATCTAACTCCATGTCCGAAACCTCAATATCCCAAGTATGCTTACCAAACCCAGTATCATCAGCATTCTCCAGGTTGTCGCTAGTTCCTTCCCATTAATCAACATTTTGATTTGATGATCTTTGGTTTACAGAGCATGGCCACACCACAATGTGGTTCCAATGGCCTCAGACTGAGATGTTGTTGGGCTGTTTTCTTTTTCTTTTGCCCCCTTGTTTGCACCCTCACTTTCTCCCATCACTGTTCAAAGGTTAGAAGTTGTGCCTTCCTGTGATTGATGTTTCTAGGGCCCAGACGGTCCCATTCAGGCCCACATGAATCCTTTCAAAATCCATCTCCATTGAGAGGCCAAAGTCGATGCTCACCTTAGTCAGCTTCAATGTCTGTCTTGGTACATGGAAACACTAGTAGTACTCTCTAGATTCAATGTATTCATCACCACTTGTTGACGATCAATGATTTCATCCTCATATGATTCAATGGTCTTCTGGGTTCCATCTCTTATCGGTCCTTCCTCTTGTGTTGTATCCCTCAGATTCAAAGTTTTACTATAAAGTAGAACATCATACAGTCCTACTACTCAACTATCTATCACATGCTCAGATTGGTCCACCGCTTCAATTTTATTTGAGCCAACTAAAGTTTGCCTTGTATCCTTCCCATTACACATCATGTTTTGAGTCCCTTGAATGCTACATTTTGATACTTGAACATGTTTTTGTTGTAGTACATTCCCAGACCCCTCATCTTTCCTCTAAAGCAACATTGGTAGACAACTTGATTTAGTGTGGAAAATAAGTTTCTTCTTTGATGTACCCTCCCCATACACCTCCTCCATGGTAGACTTCTCTGCATTCCTCATGATGATTTAAGCCATGCCCCCAACCTCTTTGGTGTTCTTCTTCTTCACCTCCAAGATTGTAGTCTCTATCCACACGCCCCAAGTGGCCAAAATGATAACAAAATCTTGGAGCCTTTCATATTTGATCTCAATGTTGACTGTGTTGCCCTTCCTATCCTTCATCATCAATATTATTTTCAATGAAAGGTTGATGTTAATGCTCAAATGAACCCTAGAGGAGGATTTTGAACTGAGGTCATCATGACTAACTTAGACCACTTGTCCACCCCTATTGGCTATCAACACTATCAACTTTTTAGATCTATAGTCGAGGGAATAGTCCACATATATGAATCCAAAATAGACATTAGTCAAAAACTATCTTAACGGAGAGATATACATCATCCACTTCTTTAACCAGCAATAAAATGTTGTTGAAATTCCATGGGACACCGTCCATAACCTTCTAATTATCACACCAATGTAGAAATTGTATAACAAACATCGAAGGACCAATTTGCTTGAACATTATCTTGTTAGGCAATGACCATGCCTACATCAATGTGTGTTTTAGAGCCCACAAGTTGTAAGGATGGTCAATAAGAAGCCACTCTACTAAGTCCAACGATACATGTTCTTCATATTCACCCACTTCTTCATCTACCAACTCAATAATGTCATCTTCTGACTCATCTAACCCTAGTCATGCACATATGTCCACTAAGTCTTCAACCATATGTCATGATCGAGACTTGAAGTACTAGATCCCTTGGACTTGCAAGAGGAACATAACCACTCAAGAGAGAGGGAGTTACCACAAGGGAGAGGATCACACCCACCATCTCCCTCCTAGTTGCTAGAGTGTGAGGGTTAACACTAGGGAGAGATAGGAGGCTTATAGACCATCTTATGTCATTTATCATGTTCAAAATAGGTTTATCATACAACATATGCTTATTCCATCCAATCCCAATATATGTAATTAAATTTCAAGCATAAACATGCATAACACAATTATATTTTTCTATTACTTGACATTATTCACTTAGGATTAGTAATCAACACATTTAAGATTTTCATTTGAATTCCATCGTAATAAATCATTCCCACTATGCAAGTATACCAGTAAAGAATTACGATCCAAAAACACATTCTTGTAAATCAGTTCACACTTTTGATGTAGGGAAATATGTCATCAGATATAGTAGTGGAAATAAAAAGTTTACTGCCATTTTCCCTATAGAAAGTATATCACATCAATATCTATATGATGGGAAAGAGGGTTGCAAGGTTTATACCTAGTCCTAGAGCAAGTTTAGTGATGATCCCTTGATGTAGCATCCTTCTTTCTCAAGTTGCACCTGGACAGATGCTGACAGTGGCCTTTCGGTTGATCACCAGGGATGGTGGTTGAATTCATCCTCCTTATGGGTGGCAACGACCTCCTAGCCTCTATAGTAGTCTGCTCGGACCACTGGGAACTCTTATCATTCTAGATGAACGGACAAGAAGGAGTTTTCCCTTCTAGTCAATGTGCTACCATCAACTTGCTCTTCCTATTCTCTCTCCCTTGTTGTTCCTCCCTTTGACGGGTAGAACTTACTCGTGTTCTCATGTTACCACAACTATGAGAAGACAATAATTGTCAGAGCTTACTGTTGTGTTCTAGAAAGCCTCAACTAATCCTCTATTTATAGGAGGGTCAGGGTCAAGAATTCTAGTCTGAGAAAGAGTCAAAGAGATGGAATTTCATGAAATTTTAGAAACCTACAAACCATGAAACAGTCATTCATAGCTGAACTGATTGGTTCACACATGAGCCGATCAGTTCAATCCTTGAACTGATCATTTCACTATGTTTACTATGCACAATTGTATTGGCATTTAATATTCAATTAATGCACAACATGACGTCAACATCAATCTTTGTTCCAATTGTATTGATCAACCAAAAGGTTGGTTCATAACCTAAACTGGTCGGTTCATAGATTTTAGCCCATTGGTAAACTTTCTAATCCAATCATTTCATAAATATGACTTCCAATGTTGATTCAAATTCACCTAACACTTGAATCTATCAATTCAACCCTTGAACTGGTCGGTTCACAATCCAATCAGTCAATTTTCAACCACTTGTTGTTAAAATTCAATAGCTAAAACTTTAGTAATCAAGTTAAACATCATTCTTGAATAAACTCCTATTCCAAGTATATCCTATGTGTGTGACCATATAGGTTCCAAGTAACATTTGTAGTGAATGCCCATAACTAATTTATGACATCACAAGCAATGAGTGGTATCAAGAAAGACATCATTGCTACACAAGTAACTAGAAAATTAGAGAACAACTTCAACCTACAATCCATGACTGGTGTTATAGTAATCGTATAGTTCCTTTGTCTCTGATATCCAGATTTAACTCAAGGCATGGAATCATCATCATCTTCAACATTCAATCTCCATTCCTTGAACTAGAGCATGCTGTCTGAGATATTGTAAGTTCAATATCACATATTGACTCACATGGGCATGGCCATGCATTTATCAGTCTCTCTTATAAAGTGGCCAGGATATCAAACTCCTATAGGAGGGAAAAATCCCATCAATATCACTCACACTCATCCCCATGTGTGCAGAATACATCTGAGAACCACCTTTATGGAAACCCTTATTCAAGGTCACAGTAGATGATGTCAAAGTACATTGAACAACATGTGATGAGTGTAGTGTTTTAAGGTCTAAGTACCGCAATCACCGCCATCACTATGAGAGATGATTATGACTACCAATCGTGATTTCCATGCATCACTATCAAGGTGGGTCCATCTGATACATTGTTCTCTAACAAGTGTCTATTTTTTTGGCTTGATATCACATATCATGACTAATGAGATTCTATCATCAACCAACACACAGTCTAATCTTTTGTGTTATTGTTGTCTATTAGCCTTCCACAATAACAACTGACTAGGGACATAACAAGAATGTATATACTCTTAGCATCCATATGATCTCATTGTTAAGGTCATAAACCTCAAGATATACATCATGGAGTAACACCATATGATAGACATTTATTATGTTACATCATTTTCTCATAACTAAATAAACAAGAATAAATTGGAAGATTATCTTTATTGTTAATCAAATCATTTACAAGATATGCAATTACAATCATCATATTATTGGCTCTCTAAGCATACATACCAACTGACTCCCACTTGCACTTAGAGCCAATCACCCATGAAATTAATCTGAAGTGATCTAACATGACTTTCATGATTCTGCTAGGAAAGTGCTTCTATCATGGGGTCAGCCATATTATTTTTAGTTGGTACTCTGAAATCTTCACATCTCCTTGTTTTACGATCTCTCGTATGGGATGAACCACCTTTGTATGTGCTTGGAATGTCGATGCAATCCGGGTTCCTTAGTTTTTGTAATAGTTACATTTTTTTAATAATATAACTCAACTACATCGCTGATGATTAGAACCACCCCAAGTTTAGAAATGAACTTCTTAATCCAAACATCCTTCTTTGATGCATTGTATGCAGAAATTTACTCAGCCTCTATTGTAGAATCAACAAACGTCTCTTTCTTAGAACTCTTCCAACTTACAACTCCATTATTTTGACAAAACACAAATCTAGATTGCAATCTATAGTCATCTTTGTCAATTTGGAAGCTTGTATCAGTGTAACCCTTTACCACCAACTCTTCCTCACCATCATAGACAAGGAACTGACCCTTGGTTTTTATCAAGTACTTAAGGATGTTCTTAATGATAGTCTAGTGAGCTTCACTGAGATCTGAATGATATCTTCTCATGATGCTCAAGGCATACAAGACATCTAGATGAGTACATAGCATTGCATACATGACACATCCAATTGCAGATGCATATGGACTCATGCGCTCCCGTTCTTCACAAGAATTGGGACATTGAACTCTAGAGATAGTAACACCATGAGACATGGGCATAGTTCCTTTCTTTGAGTTCTCCATGAAGAACCTTTTCAACACTTCATCAATGTATGTTCTCAGACTTAGCCGAAGAAGCCTTCTAGATCTATATATAGATCTTAATTCCTCAAATATAGGATGCTTTGCCTAAGTCTTCATAGAGATCATATTTCGTATCCAGGTCTTTACCATATGTAAAGTAGGGATGTCATTCCCCATCAATAGTATGTCATCCACAAACAAAATGAGGAATACAATCATGCTCCCACTAACCTTCTTGTAAACACATGGTTCATCTTCGTTTTGACTAAAACCAAAGTCTTTGACTATTTCATCAAATCAAAGATTCCATCTCTAAGATGCTTGCTTCAATCCATAGATTGGCCGTTGTAGCTTATAGACTTTATCTACATCCTTTGTATTTATAAATCCCTCTGGTTGTGTTATGTATGCATCCTCAAGAAGACTTTTGCTAAAGAATGCAATTTTAGCATCCATCTGCCAAATGTCATAGTCATGATAAGCTGCAATGGAAAGCATGATCCTGATGGACTTAACCATGGCAACTAGACAAAATGTTTTATCAAAGTCAACACCTTGAACTGACACCCTTTGCAACCAATTGTCCTTTGTAAGTCTGTACACTACCATCCATGTCAGTCTTCTTCTTGAAGACCCACTTACACCCTATGGGTTTTACCCCTTTAGGTGGATCCAATAATGTCCATACCTTGTTGATGTACATGGATTCCATCTCAAATATCATGGACTCAAGCCATTTCTTAGATTCTAGACCCTTAACAACTTCTAGGTAGGTAGTTGGCCCATCATCAATGATCGACTTATCACCTTCTTCAGTCACATGATAACCAAATCTATCTGGCTCAAGGTGTGTCCTACTAGATCTGTGAGGATCCTGTGTTACTTGAGGAATTTGAGATTCCACAACAGTTTGTGACTTTGTATGTTTCTCTTATACCTCTATTGGATCAATGCGTTCTTGTTGGTTTCAAACCTCTTCGAGTTCTACTTTCCTTCCACTAATTCGTTTGGAAACAAATTCCTTTTCTAAGAATACAACATCCCTAGAAACAAATACTTTGTTGTCAGATTGAGTATAAAAGTACATTCCTTTGGTTTCCCTAGGATATCCAACAAAATAACATTTACTTGTTTTGGGTCCAAGCTTTCAGGAAAACTGCTTTCTCACATAATCTTCACAACCCCAAATCTTCATAAAAGACACATTGGGACGCTTCCCAAACCAGATCTCATATGGTGTCTTTTGAACCAATTTAGATGGTACATGGTTTAGTATAAATGCACCATGTTTTATAGCATAACCCCAAAAATGAAGTCGGAAGATAAAACAAATTCAACATTAATTACACAATATCTTGTAATGTGTGATTCCTTCTCCCTGACACACCATTATTGAAAACTACTAGAGGGGGGGTGAATAGAGTTTTATAAAGATTTTAATAATAATTTAACTCAAACAACCACAATGAAAATATTGGACAAGGAGACACAGGGTTTAGAGTGGTTCCAACCTTAGAAAATACTAAGGAAGTCAGTCCACTACCCGGTTGCTTACCCAACCGGGATTTGAAAAGAAATTTATTTTATTACCTCGCAAGGACTTTACATAAAATACAATTTCTTTTCCCAAACCCTTCAAGCAGCCTTCACCTAGAAGTAATCGCCCAACCTTGAAGCAGCCTTCCCTTGAAGTAGGTGCACCAACTCCCGTTGCACCAGCCTTCTGAAGTAGCTTCCCGTGCGATAGCCTTCTTGAAGTAGCTTGAAGTCCCCTTCTCCACCTGAGAAGTCAACCCTCTCCAATCCGCAGCCTCCAACCCTAGGAGTAGCAAGGAGAGTACAAAGGATAAAAAGGAACAAGAAGGAAAATAGAAATTACAATACCGTTGTAAGCACAAGGCTTGATTTGCCTATATCAAGCGTATAGATCTCCTAACCAATGTGTATGACAATGTGATTGTAGTGGATAGGAGATACTAGCCTCTAGGACATGAAATGGGAGCAATAGGAATGAATGGCAAGTGTAGGGATTGCTCTATTGCTCTAAAACAAATTGCAAGTGTGTATTCAAGCTCAAGTATAGCACAAGTATATCCTTAGGTATCTTTTGGTGTCCTATGGCATGTCCTATTTATAGGAGTGGCCTATGGATACTTAAGGACGTTCTAGACAACTTCTAGGGGCTTCTAAGTGCTTAACTAGCCGTTAGATATAAGTTAGGTGCATTAGTAACGGCTAGTTACTTTATTCTGCAGTTGCTGTCAGAGACCATCTCGGTCGACAATTTGTCGACCGAGGTACCTACTCGGTCGAAGTTTTGTCGACCGAGAGGCTCTCTGGATCAACGTTCATTTGCAACTGCCAACTACTTTGTCAGCTGTGTCTAACGGCTACTTGGGTCATTCTCGGTCGAGAAGTTTGTCGACCGAGAGTGTCTCGGTCGAGGAGTTTGGTCGACCGAGATTGACCCTATTTCAATCTTTCAATTTAGGCACTAAGTAAATGTATGAGTGTGCATTTGTGAACCTATTTGAAAGGGATGACCTGTCTAAGTGTGGTGATTGGCTAGGGAAGATCTAACGCTTGATTTACATGAGATCTAAGTACTTGTACATTATATATTTGTACAAGTTTACAATTGATTACATTGTATTACTTTTACAATCATTCAAGCGTATAGTTTCCCTAGAGCTTTGTCATCCACTTTATTCCTACAACACTCAAGTAGCACGTTAGATCAACAAGAATGAAATGTTTGTCATCATCGAAACAAAGGGATTTATTATAATGTCCTATTTATCCAACAATCTCCCCCTTTTTGAAGATGACAAACATTTCCTAAAATATGAAATAAGGAAATATAAAGCATGTGAGTTTCATACCTGAGGATTACCTTTTGTAGCCATTCTTATTTTACAAGTGAGTGCTGGCCATCAAGATGAAACTCATTTATATTTTTGATTCTTTCTCCCCCTTTGTCATTTCAAAAAGATATCCAGTTTGAACATTTTATTTCTTCTCCCCCTTAATTTTATATTAAGCTCCCCCTTAAATATCCTATTAGGAACATGGATTTAATATCATTTTTGTCTAATTTTATCCACAATTTGTGTCTCAATCATTTGCAAAGGATGTTAAGCTTTGAAATGATATGAGATTCCTTTAAGCTTATGATGAATATATATATTTATTTCTCATTTATCAAGGGATGTTAAGCCCTAAATTAAATGAGAATCCTTTAATCTTAGAGTACATAAAAATGTCTCCAACCAAATGCAAGGGATGTTAAGCCCTGATTTGTTTAGAGAGTTCCTTTAAGTACAAGCTATATCATTTTTATGAAATTCATAGATTTCTTCATAATCAAGAGTAAAAATACTAAGGTCGTAACCAGCTTCAAAAGATGTTTACAATGTTTTTCTAAGCTTCTTAATCAATTAAACCAATTTGTTGTTATGAGCTCCCCCTTAATCTTACAATTTAAGCAGTTTGATGCTTCTAAGGTCACAAATAATTTTAAATTTTGATTTTGACCTTTATCAAAAAGTATACTAAGATTAAGTGCAATAAAATGATGTCCAAATAAGCATTTTGTCAAAGCTTATTTTAGGTCGCCCTTGACTACGACCATGGCGCCCCTTGGTCAATTTTAATTTTAACCAAGAGGCAAATTCTGCAGATTTCCAAGATAAACATTCATATGTGAAGTATAATTTCTGCAGATAGCTATAATTATCAATTTTGAAGCACATTAAGATATACCTATTATGAAGACTTAATATGAGCATCATAGTGAAGTCTTTGACCTTGATTTTTCTAGAATGCATGTTTTACATTCATTGTAAAAGATGTTTCATATGCTTTGCTATGGGTACATAAATATCAAATCCCATTTCTTCTTATACCCTTATCATAAGATCCTTTAGAAACATATATTTTGAAAGCAAGATTAATATCTTAAAGTCAAGATTTTTGCTTTTGATTTCTTAGAACAAGCAAATAGATAAAAACATTAATATTTTGTTCTAAGAGGCACCGTTTGGCTTGTCATAGCAACATCATCATTACAAGCTGTGTACACATTATCTATTATGTCAAGATGCTTTTATGCTAATGACATTTGCAATTTTTTTGAATCACAATGATCATTCATGGTTTGTATATATGAATCAAAGCTTATTTTACACCAATGAAACATAATGATCATGATGAAGCATGTTAAGTGATACTCAATATGAAAACATTTTCTTAACAATGAAAGCATGATTAATATCTCAAGTCTTTTTAAAGATATCAATTTGAGAAATTTGTAACATTGTGTTCTTTGCAAGCATTTTTAATAGTCATATCACCAATGAATTATTTTGCTTGCTTATCATCAAGACTCACGCATGCAATTATCATTATCTATTTGTGTTAACACAACAGCATGCTTAATGATGAAATAGTGAAAGCATGTCCAATAGAATGATAATTTCATGAAATACAGTGATTGTAATCATTTAAACTGAATGTCATAACACATGATTTCTATCTAGATAGCTGCTTTAAAGAAAATCATGTAAAACATTATAAAATAGGGATTTCTAAACTTGATTTTCAACTTAGAGAATGATGTCATTTATATTCAAAAAGATCTTCAACTTGTTTTGTAAAACAGTCATTAACAACAGATAGATAGCCATTGATCAATCAGTTGTTCAGTAATTTTACTGCAGACTGAAATCAGTGACCAGGTCGGTCGACAATTTCTCGACCGACTAACTGCTCGGTCGACGATTTCTCGACCGACAAGGTTTCTGTTTTACCTACAGAACTATTTATTGATTTCGAGTAAAATGTAGACTATGTCTAATTCAATTATGCAGTTTAAGAATCAGTTTTAGTTGAGATAAAAGATATGAATATCAAAGTAATATTTAGATCAAATCTCAACTAATCATATAAAAAAAAATTAAGTTTTGAGGACCTTAATTAAGATAAGTTTTCAAGTTAGAGATTTTAGTTACTTGAATCATTTTGTTATCCCTTTATGTTAAGTTGAGATAGACATAAGGATGTGTAATTTAAAGTCTTCGGTCATATCTCAACTTAGTCTAATCAATTCAATTTGGGGGTTTCGGAACCCATACTAACTCAACATTCTTTTTCTTGTATGGGCATGAAAAAGAGTAATGTCCAAGACGTGAGCAGTAATGGCAACATATAGAATCAACCTCAAGTCTTTTTCTATGGTTTTGTTCTAGGTTGTTCTTTGGTACAAATGTGGCTTGATGTGCTCGTGTCTTTCTCCAACTAGGTTGTTGATGAGATTTCCCTTTGGGCTTATAACCTAGTCCTCTTCTCCCAATTTGATGATAGGAATCATCCAAAATTCTATCAAGGATTCCATTGTTGCTTAACCTACTAACTTCTTGTTGCAACTTAGCGATCTCATCCATTCTTTTCTTAATATCTAGTTTTGCTTGATCTAGATTAGATGATAAAGAATTCCTTTCTTTTACTATATTATCATAATCTAGATGTGTACACAAAACAGGTTGTTTTTGAAAATCATTTAACTTTGCAAGTAATTCAACCTTTTCTTGATATAGAAGATCATAATTTGTTTCTAGAGTAAAAATCTTCACATCACTGCTACTTAGAGATGATTTCAATGTACGGTTTTCAGAAACAATGCTATCTTTTTCAAAACCAAGAGTATTCAATTTAGCATATAAATCTTCATTTTCGGATGTAAGAGCAAGAAGTCTAGTATTTAACTCATCATTTGCTTTACTAGATTTCTTTAATTTCTTCTTGCACTCAATATATTTATTGTGAGTTTCTTCAAGACTAGAAATTAGCTCTTCTTTTGATAAATCAAGAAGGCTTACCTCTTCTTCTTCTTCTTCATTGGTTGTAGCAATGAGACAATTTCTGTGCTTTTCCTCTTTCTTCTTTTCTCTCCATGGACAACCGATTGTTGTATGGTTTGGTCCTAGACACCAATTGCAACTTGTTGTAGGTTGGTCCAAGTTGTTCCTTTACCTGCGGTTGTAGTCACCTCCACCCTTCATTCTTCAAGACCTGGTTAGGGTTCCTTGAAGCCTGCTCTGATACCAATTGAAAACTACTAGAGGGGGGGTGAATAGAGTTTTATAAAGATTTTAATAATAATTTAACTCAAACAACCACAATGAAAATATTGGACAAGGAGACACAGGGTTTAGAGTGGTTCCAACCTTAGCAAATACTAAGGAAGTCAGTCCACTACCCGGTTGCTTACCCAACCGGGATTTGAAAAGAAATTTATTTTATTACCTCGCAAGGACTTTACATAAAATACAATTTCTTTTCCCAAACCCTTCAAGCAGCCTTCACCTAGAAGTAATCGACCAACCTTGAAGCAGCCTTCCCTTGAAGTAGGTGCACCAACTCCCGTTGCACCAGCCTTCTGAAGTAGCTTCCCGTGCGATAGCCTTCTTGAAGTAGCTTGAAGTCCCCTTCTCCACCTGAGAAGTCAACCCTCTCCAATCCGCAGCCTCCAACCCTAGGAGTAGCAAGGAGAGTACAAAGGATAAAAAGGAACAAGAAGGAAAATAGAAATTACAATACCGTTGTAAGCACAAGGCTTGATTTGCCTATATCAAGCGTATAGATCTCCTAACCAATGTGTATGACAATGTGATTGTAGTGGATAGGAGATACTAGCCTCTAAGACACGAAATGGGAGCAATAGGAATGAATGGCAAGTGTAGGGATTGCTCTATTGCTCTAAAACAAATTGCAAGTGTGTATTCAAGCTCAAGTATAGCACAAGTATATCCTTAGGTATCTTTTGGTGTCCTAAGGCATGTCCTATTTATAGGAGTGGCCTATGGATACTTAAGGACGTTCTAGACAACTTCTAGGGGCTTCTAAGTGCTTAACTAGCCGTTAGATATAAGTTAGGTGCATTAGTAACGGCTAGTTACTTTATTCTGCAGTTGCTGTCAGAGACCATCTCGGTCGACAATTTGTCGACCGAGGTACCTACTCGGTCAAAGTTTTGTCGACCGAGAGGCTCTCTGGATCAACGTTCATTTGCAACTGCCAACTACTTTGTCAGCTGTGTCTAACGGCTACTTGGGTCATTCTCGGTCGAGAAGTTTGTCGATCGAGAGTGTCTCGGTCAAGGAGTTTGGTCGACCGAGATTGACCCTATTTCAATCTTTCAATTTAGGCACTAAGTAAATGTATGAGTGTGCATTTGTGAAACTATTTGAAAGGGATGACCTGTCTAAGTGTGGTGATTGGCTAGGGAAGATCTAACGCTTGATTTACATGAGATCTAAGTACTTGTACATTATATATTTGTACAAGTTTACAATTGATTACATTGTATTACTTTTACAATCATTCAAGCGTATAGTTTCCCTAGAGCTTTGTCATCCACTTTATTCCTGCAACACTCAAGTAGCACGTTAGATCAACAAGAATGAAATGTTTGTCATCATCGAAACAAAGGGATTTATTATAATGTCCAATTTATCCAACAATTATGTTGTGGTATTCTAGGTGGAGTCCATTCAGATATGATACAACAGTCTCATAGAAGGTCCTCAAACTCTTGGATTAAGTATTCTCCATGTCAATCTGAACGAAGTGCCTTAATACTTTTACCAAGTTGGTTGTGTACTTCATTCATGAAATCCTTGAACTTTTCAAGAATTTCTGACTTATATTTCATCAAGTAAACAAAACGATACCTACTAAAGTCATCTGTGTAGGTAATGAAGTACTGATAGCCACCTCTAGCATTTGTACTAAAAGAGAAACATATATTAGTATGCATGAGTCCTAATAGATCACTAGTCTTCTCACTGTTGTCAACGAAGGGAGTCTTTATCATCTTGCCTAATAAACAACACTCACATGTCACTATTAACTCAAAATAAAAAATATAGTTAACCATCTTTATGGAGTCTAGATATGCGGTTGCGGTTCTCATTGATGTGTCCTACATGAAAATGCCAAAAATATGTTTTTTTAGTTATCGAGTTTTAATATTTTGGTATTTATGTAATAAAAATTTGTTGTTAGATCTAACATATAAATACCATAGGACATTGGAGCACTACCATAAAAGATCTCATCTTTTTAAATAGAATAGACCATTCTTTATTCAAAATTCACATCCATCCTTGTCTATACAAGATACAAAAACAATGTTTCTTTAATGGAAGGTACAAAATGGAAGTTCTTTAACTCTATCTCAAGCCCTTTGGGGAGAGATAAATTATAGGTTAAAATAGTAGTAGCAACAACTCTTTCTCCATTTGCAACATGTAATTCAACCTCACCTTACCTCTTTTGAGATCATGCATATTCGAACATATGTGAGATCTACATCTGGTATCTTGTTCCCAAGATGAAGAAGTAGAAAATTTTATCTTAATAAAGTATATACCTGAAGTGGAGATCTCTATCCCCTCCTTCTTCTTCCTTAGTTCCTCCAGGTAGAGAGGAAATTTCCTCCTCCTATGTCCAAGCTGGTGACAGTGATGACAATTTCCTCCCTTGTTCACCCCTTCCTTTGCTTTGAGTGCAGAAGAATTGGGTTTCTATATAGATTTAGATATCTTCTTAGATTTTCCTTTTCCCTATGACTTCCATTTTCTATTGATCATCATCACAAACTTGGGATTGTCTTTCTTCATATGTACTTCAGTTGTTCTCATCATCACAAGTAACTCTAACAATGACTTGGCAAAATCATTCATGTTGAAGTTCATGAAAAACTGACTATATGACTCTGGCAGTGATTGCAGAATTACACCAGTGACCAACTCTTGACCCAAGGGAAATCCCAGTCTAGTAAGGTTCTCTACATACCCAATAAGCTTGAGCACATAGGGACCTATTGGATCTCCTTCTATCATTTTGAACTTGAATGGAACCTTGGAGACATCATATCTCTATTGTATTTCCTGATCTTGGTACATATTCTTAAGATGTGTTACCATCTCAATAACATTCATGTTCTCATACTATCTCTACAACTCATAGTTCATTGAGCACAACATCAGACACTTGACATCTATGACATCTTCAGAGTGCTTCTTGTAAACATCTCTATCAGCCTTAGGCGCCGTGGGAGCAGGTTCATATGGCTCTGGTATCTCCCAGACATAGAGCTTGTTCTCTTGAATGAGAATGAGTTTCAATGGCATGAACCAGTCATGGACATTATTCCCATTCAACTTGACCTTCTCAAGGACTGATTGCAACTAAAATGTGTTATTGGTTGACATTTATATCTACAAGAAAAATTTACAATTTGTCTAAACACTTTTGATTTGATTTGATTAAATATAAATTAGATGATGCTTAATTAGGCCTTTAACTAATTATCTCTCCCATGATTTTTTCAAATTGATAGCCCTCACATATCAATTTGGAAGATTGTAGTGTATGACCTTCTAGTAAGCTAAGACACAAACTAATTGAGTTATTACACAGACAACACCAATGTCCATAATCAATCATTAAGGTAGGAAATTTTTACCAATTTCATCTCATACAATTCTTGGATAGCGAGTATACACAACTCTTTGCCATAGTCATATGTGTGCTTCTAAGTACTTAATCTCATTAAGATCACCTAGTTAAGACAGACCCAAAAGCCAACATGATAGTAATGCACCCTGCTTAGCAGGCCCACATAACTACCATCACACTTCCACGAGATAGACAGTGATCCATGCTTGGTGTGCCCTCGCTTAGTCGATCAAGATTTCATGTGTGTTTCTTATGGAAATCATTTAAGACTTACTACTTGATTGATGGATTTTCTATATATATATACATATCCAATCACCCCATACTTATAGTACATATCATATAGATTCTATATTCCATAAACAAAAACATGAAATTGTAAAACACAAGCGATGGTTATGGCCATATTACTATATATAATTCCTTGGAGCCCCAAGGAATTAGTACCACCTAAGGACTACATCAAATGTAGCAACCAATTGTTGACGAAGATCTATGTTTGAACAAATCTAGTTTGATTGGTTCAACTCTTGAACTGATCGTTTTGCCTCTTGGTCAGTTGATTAGTCTCTCAGATTGATCGTCTAATCTTGGACACCTCCAGTCAATTGATTGGGCCACCACTTTATCAATTCGGTTCCTCCTATCATTAGGCCTCTTCGGTCCTCCAACTAATCATTTTCTCTTCTAAAACAGGATGCTCGTCTGGTGTCACTAGTACAGGAAAGGTTTGTAGCGTCAGTTTTTTTAATCCTGTAGCATCACTTTTTAACCAACTCCTAAGTGGCCGTCGCTATAGAATTTGACCTATAGGGTCAGTTTTTTTAACCAAAAAATCCCGACCCAATAGGCTGTAAAAAATGAGGAAGAAACTGTGGACAAGGTTGTAAGGTCGGTTATATGTATACCTCTAGCATCGGTTTTCTTAAATAACCAACCTTAGAGGTTCACTCTAAGGTCGGTTTTTTCAGAAAATCGATGCTATAAGGTATACAGATTGATCTTGACAATCTGTAGACCTGTAGCATCAGTTTTCTTAAAAAACCGACCTTAGAAGTTCACTCTAAGGTCGGTTATTTAAGAAAACTGATGCTACAAGTCTACAGATTGAGCTTGACAATATGTAGACATGTAGCATCAATTTTCTTAAAAAACCGACCTTAGAGTGAACCTCTATGGTCGGTTATTTAGGAAAATCGATGCTATAGGTCTATAAATTTTAACCACACATGACCATGCTACGTGACACGGCCGTGCTACCATATCCTAACATTGCCATGCTACACAATACAGCCGTGCTAAGAAGCACGGCCGTAATACCTACAAGGTCGGTTTTCTTAAATAATTGACGCTTGAAGTTGCAATTTTTATTAAAAAAAAATTTGCAGAAGCAGAAACAGAACAGAAGAACAAGAAGAACCAGGATATGGGAGAGGGGAGCATTGATGCTCAATCGTCACCATTCCAAACCACACATTCATAACAAAAATGATTCATATATTTAGTTGAGTTACACATAATCACATCATAATTTACAAAATGATAGATTGCAAGTCGGACATGATATTAAATGTCAGATACAAAAGTAAATATGAAAGAGTCCTAAAACCACATACATAAATGGAGATGACATATTTAATCCAATGCTATATTGACTTCATCTAGAAAAGTATCTGACCACTCTTCTCGGAATTCATTTAAGTCCTCAAGTATGTAAGGCTGAGTTGTAAAGATCTGTAATAGAAAATGCACATGCTAATATTTTATAAAATGACTAAAACCACTTGAAAATTTATGATGTTATTCTTTATTACATGATCTATAGTCTGAATGTCATATGATGCTTGTTTGACTTTAGCTTGCATATATTTCATTACATAGTAGCCACAAGCCTAGTCATTATTTTGTATAGGACACTACAAATAACAAATTATACTTAATGTTAGTAAACTACTATAAATAGGAGTTGAGATAAGAATATAACATTTGACTTATAAGAGTTGAAAATTAATACATATAAGACTAAGCAGTTGTCAAAGTAGCTACCTTGACAATTTTCAAAGTCAATGTTTTTAATTTTGTGGGTATTTGTCCTCCACCTTCACGAAAAGCTTTTATACCCCTATCAATTAAACGATAGTTGATAAAATAGAAATTCTAAATAGAAATATCATGTTGAAGCATGGACTAAATTTATGCTTACTCCATAGTTGGCAATTTCAATTTGTGGCCCCTTATTGTTATTCCCATTGGGTCAAGATAATAAAGATTCATCAATTTTGGGACAACCACCAATAATTCCCAATGTCTAGCTATGAGTAAGAATAAAAAAAACATTAAAATAAAGAAATTTATTCATTATTAAAATTATACTGAATAATAATACTTACTTGACGTTAAAAGGAATTAGGATAATTTCCTTCCCCACACTAGAAAAATATTTGAATGTTGTACAGAAATATTCATTCACATCCTCAATGTGTGTCTCCACTTGACTAGTGATTGAAGGAACTAAGAATCCAACATTCCTTATATCAAAGTTTATCGTCTCAGTATATAAATGGTTGTAAAACATTTGTAATCATTTCATATGTTAGAAATAAGCTAAAAATGTATATGGGAGTTTTCTATATTGATGAATCCTTACCTTATCCATACGTCTAATATCGAAGTATTTAGCCAATCATACTGGAACAAATCTTTAATATGATCAAGAAAAATAAAATTCTCAAAGTCCCTCCCAGATGCATCTTCTATTAAATTGACCAACATATGTGATCTCGAGCTTTGATTAGCTAAGTATCGACACAAACATTTACATTTGCTTCCCAATTCGTCAAATGTAGCTTCGGGAATGAAAGATGGCTTGGGAATAGGAGGACGACTAGTAGAATTTTTACTTTTTAGTTTACAAACCTGTTAATTAAATTACATACTTATATTACACAAGTTCATATATGTAGTCAAATATGAAAAATATGGTAGATTTCAGATATATACCTTGTCATTGATAACCAAGTGTCTAGACCAACCCACCATAACATCCTCAGCTTCTTCAACTGTACTATATTCATGATTAGGTATGGGTAGTAGTTTGTCCCCCATTCCATCTACACAAGATGGATGGACACACGACAAATGTCATCAGTAATTTGTTGGCAATGCAATGTACCACCAAGGTTGTATACCTTGCCTGCTGCCACAACATTATATTTTGGAACCTCCAATGCAAGTTTACAGTTCATACCAACCTAGAATTAAAATAATATAAGTTATATACGAAGCGGTAAACTAGATACCTATTACAACTATATATATATATATATATATCATTATATATCATACTAATAACACACCATATAGAACAAAAAGTTACTGCAACTTGTTGTGGTGGGTCATTGGGATTGCTTCCATGACCTTCTACAACTGGAGCATGGGCTTGTAGCTCATCACTTGAGAGACACACAATATGAATAGCTTGAGAAGGCTGAGTAGGATGAAATGAAGACATTATTTCTTTTACTTTTTGTGCTACTAATGATTCAACCTCCTCTTGTGTAAGACCTCATGCACGACCTCTTTTAGATTGCGAAGGGCCAAAATAAGACTTGAATCCTATGCCAGCTCCTAATCCCCTAACACGGCCAAGATGCTCCTTCGTACCAAGAGCAACTGATAGTTCATCCATGTGGCCAGTTGGAATGAACTTTCCTTCCTTCCTTTGCTCATGGAGATCAATCTATTCATAGTTAATAATAATATTAAATCACAATATTAATTAGATATAAATAAATCTAAGTTTGTGGGAGTTACTCTTTACTTAGTTGGGATAAACCTACCATCTTTTGTGCCACCTCCTTAGTTGCAGGGTTGACAATTTCACCTGCTCGATTCTTTCTAGAATCAATCCATGTCAAGTGTCGGGGTGGGCGTTCAACTTGAGTTGTACTAGACTCTTCTCCTAAAGAGGATTACTTCTCATGTAGTTGGCGGCAGAAGGCATAACCACCGGGCCCCAAGCAATGGTCATGCACATTTTTGGCCCGTCTTTCCTTTTGGGCCTAGTGAATAGCTCGATCATTTAAAATGAGGTATTGCAATTTAGAATTGGAAAACATATAAAAAGATTCACCTCCTTAATTGTATAAAATTAAAGATTCATACAATACATCACAATCTTTATTACCTGAAAATGTTCTGAGTTCCTAGCTACAACAAATCTTTCCCACACCTCAGGGTCTATAAAAACAAATACATCTGTTGCTTTTTTTTGTAGGATTACCTATAAATTCCCTTGTGAGATATGTCTTAAAAGCCCTCCATCTTACACCACAACGTTGTAGCACTTTTTTCTTGTGATCTTTTTCATTTAGATGAAAAACACCCTATACATACAAAAGAAGCAATAATGTTCTCTTGAAAAGGAATTAATTCCAAGCAAACTAAATTAGAATCAATAAACAAAAAACATATTAAAATAATATAATTTCCACTCACAGATATATCTTTCAATAGGAGGTCTTTTAAGGCATTAGAAACATCATGCCAATTTTCTATATATATTGCCACCTTACTGCGTGCGGTCGCCCCTACGTAATGCTTGAAAGCACTAGCATGTTCCCCAACAGGTGCTCATGTGACATCAAACTGGACTGGCAATTTCTCCCCTTTGGCCCTGAGCTCCTGCAGCCTACGCATCAGTGTGGGACCTCTAGTTTTCTTAGCATCACCACTACCATCCTCATGGTGCTCATGCTCAGAATGTTCATCTTCACTCACCATTTTAGAACATGCAAGTATACATGATAAAAGAAACTTGATATATGATGTATATTTAAAAGATTACGTGTTTGAATGATAATAAAATAAATAATTCAAAAACTATATGCCTCTAGTATTGGTTGAGTTGTTAGTCAAGTAAAATTCCTTCAGCATGGTCTTGACATTTATAATATTCATCGGTGTTATCTTCAACATTTACACTTGGAAAACCAACTGAGAATGGGCTGGAATCATCATACTTTTCATAGTATTCTTCTTCATTTATAGGATCTATAGTAAACTGTCTTTTTCCATGAAGAACGACAAACCAATTTTTATTTGCCGGGTCATCAATATAGAATACTTATTTTTCTTGGTCTGCCATGATGAATGGCTCATCTTTCTCACCAATCTTTTCAAAACTCACCAATTTGAAAACCAACTCATCCACTAAAACTCCTTTATTGTTATCAACCCAATTACACCTAAAGATAGGAACTCTGAAATTTGTACAGTCTAATACCCATATGTCCTCAATGACGCCGTAATATGACATCTCAGCTTCGCGTGGTCTTTTATCTTTGGCACTAGCAAAATACAATGAACAAGCTTGAACAGTGACTCCACTATTTTGAACTACACTACTTTCATCTTTACTGTGTGTGTAGTATGAAAATCTATTTATGTCATAACCTTCATATGAAATGACATCCATTTTTGGCTTAAAGGGGAGCCATTTTATGTTCTCAGCAACATTATTTGGTGATTCAGATAGTTGATTGAAGACTTTCTCTTCAAACCACCTAATAAATGTTTGATTATGCTCTCTTGCAAGCCACATTGAACTGGATCGCGGATGATTTCTATTGATAAGATCATTTTGTTATGTGATGTAGCTACTAATTTCATCAATGTTGTGTAAAATATATAAATGTGCTTGTTCCCACAACTCACGACTGATTCCTTTAACTCGTCCTCCCAAAGTTCCTTTGGCACAATAAGATTTAGTGTCATGGGAGTTTTTTAGATCACTAGAAGTTTCATTGCAATTCAAAAAACCATTGCAAAAGTCCATCACCTCCCTAGCCACATAGCCCTCAATAATACTCCCTTCAGGACGATAACAATTCCAAACATCACCTTTAAAAACACTCATGTAGCGTTCAAATGGATACATTCAGTGTAATAAAATTGGACCCAACATCTTCACCTCCCTTGTAATATGTACTACAAGATGAACCATGATATCAAAAAATGAAGGAGGAAAGTACATTTCAAGATGACGCATGGTAACAATTACATCTTTCTATAATTTATCGAGAGTATCAGGATGTATCACTTTGTTGCATATTTCATTGAAGAAAAAATAGAGTCTTGTGAGTGCAAACCTTACATGCTTCGGCAATATATATCGAATAGCCACAGGTAAAATTTGTTGCATTAAGGTGTGACAATCATGAGATTTGAGACCTATCAACTTCAGATGCTTCATTGATTCCAATCTATGAATATTAGAAGAGTATCTTTATGGAACCTTAATATTATACAAGCACTCACAGAAAGTCTTTTTCTCCTACCTTGACAAAGTGTAACAAGTTGGTGGTAAATATGTGCGGCGACCCCTGATCTCCACTGATAATTCTTTTCTTATACCCATTAATTCTAAATCTTTTCTAGATTTGATACCATCTTTAGTCTTTCCTAGTATGTTCGATAGCGTACCAATGATGCTATCAAAAATATTTTTCTCAACATGCATGACATCAATGCAATGTCTAATTGCCAAAGATCTCCAATAAGGAAGATTCTAGAATATTAACCTCTTCTTGTATAGAGATTTGTCACATGCGAGAGTACGACTACTTGAACTCTTTCCAAATTCATTAGCAATATGTTTCACCTGATCATATACAACATTTCCTGGTATAGGTTTAGGAGCACTTCGTTCCTCAGTTGACCCATTAAGGATTTTGTGTTGCCTTCGATAAGGATGCACTAGTGGGAGAAATCTCCGATGACCAAGACATACGATTTTACCACCATGTTTCATTCGGATTGAATCATTATTTTCCTGACAAATAGGACATGCTTTTTATCCTTTATGCTATATCCAGACAAATTTCCATAAGATGGAAAGTCATTAATCGTGTAAAACAACATAGCCTGCAAACTAAAGATCTCTTTACGTGAAGCATCATATGTCATAACACCTTCTTCCCATAGTTTCATTAGGTCATCAATTAGAGGTTGAAGGTAAACATCAATATCATTTCCAGGTTGCTTGGGTCCTGATATCAATATTGACAACATCACATACTTATTTTTCATACACAACCAAGGAGGAAGATTGTATATAACAATCATAACAGGCCACGTGCTATGTTGGCTGCTTAATGTACCAGAGGGATTCATTCCATCTGTACAGAGTCCAAGTCTTAAGTTTCTTGGTTCTTTACCAAATTGAGGGTATAATAAATCAATTTTCTTCCATTGTGGTGAATCAGATGCATGTCGTAGGACGCCATCATCATTGGCCTTTAACTCCCCATGCTAAGACAAATTTTGCGCATCTTCTGTATTTGCAAATAAGTGTTGAAATTGTGGTATTATTGGTAGATACCACATCACCTTGGCATGAGATACATTTTTAGCCTTAGCTGAATTTGTGGTCTTATACCTTAACACACTACATGTTAGATAATTTATCAAATTACTATAGTCCTTCTGAAATAACACACAATGATTTGGACATGCATGAATCTTCTTAGCCTCCATTCCCATTGGGCACATTATTTTCTTTGCTTGATATGTTGAAATTGGAAGCTCGTTGCTTTCAGGAAGAATTTCCTTTAACAAAGTCAACAGTGAAGAGAAACTCTTATCGCTCCATCGGTTTTGAGCTTTAAGAGTATATAATCGCATCACAACACTCAACCTCGTGAACTTAGTACAACCCTTATATAATGGTTTTTCAGCATCATGGACAATGTTTGCAAATAAAGAAGGTGGATCAATGACATTGTCACAAAAACTACGTAGCATCTCATCAACCATAGCATCCTGAATCGGTTCATCATTGAAATCATCATCAATATCTATATCTTCCATGCCACAACTATTAGTATTGACATTTTTTGATCCATAATCAAATTTCTCTCCATGCCAATACAATTCATTATAACCTTTTATGATCCCATTGCATATGACATGATTCTTAACTTCCTCAGTAGTATCAACTTTCAAATTATTACCACAATTTCTACATGGACAATATAACCTATCTGTAGGTAGTTTCCTATGTTCCTCAGCAAATCTGATAAATTCATCAAGACCTTTGCCAAACTCTGGACTACAATGGTTCTTGATAGACATCCAACTTCAATCCATTTTCTATATCACATTAAAATTAATTATAAAATTGAGCATTTAATATTGATACTATAAGCTGTAAGTTTTTATTGATAGGAAGTTAATTACTTTTATACTAAAGTGTACCACCTATCCCATTTTTGAATATATAATCTCACTAGTAACTGTATAATGTATGTTTAGTTTTGAAGAAAATTTTAGCAGCATTTCCCCTAAGTTCTCCAAGTACACCGATGTAAATGGCAAATAACCACTCACATATGTACCTAGAGAACAAATGAGGAAATACTACTAAAATTTTCTTCAAAACTAAACATACATTATACAGTTACATCCTAAATGAGATTAAATATCCAAAAATAGTCCCAAACCGAGGACTATCCTAAATTTACTCCAAATGAGTAAATTTTGAACGAGTTTCTAAGTTGATACATAAATGTATTATTGTCATATTTATATATTAAGTTAAACATCATGCATCGATGATCTCATCTATAAACTCTTAAGTGTCAATCTGAGACTACACAATGTCTACCCTCATATTTATGGAATATATATAATGATTTCATATGTGATTGATAACAAAATGTAGATATGAAAGAATACATATTTTTATTATTGGTTGATTTACTAGTCAAATAAAATGGCACATTGGGAGAGTGAGAATATTATACCTCACTTGTAGGCTGAAGAAGAAATACATGCAAGTCAACAACAAGTCAATATCACCTGCAACAACACAAATGCACGATTCAATTATGTTATAATGTATTAATTTGGGGTCAATATATATCAATTTTAGAGGAGCAGTAAGAATTGAAAAATGCAAAATTGACAAATTTTGAAGTTTCTGCAACTCAGCCAGCACGGTCGTGCCATCACCATGGCTGTGCTACCCAGCACAGCTGTGCTACCTAGTTAGTTGCATGATAGTAAGAAGAAAATGGAAGAGTGAGGTGGTAGAGACAACCGTGCTACCTTGAGAAGAACCGGACAGTGGGGGAGCTTGTGCGGGAGAAGAACTGGAAAAAGAAGGTGAGTGACCCTTGCAACATCGTAGGCGTCATCACCATTCAAAGAAGGGGTGTCGGTTGGGCGACGTCGTCCAAAGTGTACATCACCAGAGATGGTGATCAATCCTGAGGCTTCGACGCTATCCAAAGAAGAAAAACAGTCATTGGGCATCGTCGTCCAAGAAGGGGTGCTGATTTGCCTCTCTTCGGGCGCGGAGATGGTTGGGAAGGTGAACTTGGAAGCGGCGGAAAATTGCTTTTCTTCAGGCGCGGGAGAAAGAATGGGGAGACGAACAAAATGAACTAAAATACACTGAAACATGGCTCGACTTTGGTCTAATATCAACCCGACCTTTAGCATCGGTTATCTCAAAAAATCGATGCTACATGTCTGGTCTGTAGGGTCGGTTATTTGAAAAAACCGACCCTAGAGACTAAGTGGTGCTCGAAATTTATGAGACCATCTATAAGGTCGGGTATTTGAAAAAACTGACCCTATAGGTCAGGGTCTATAGAGTTAGTTATTTGAAAAAACCGACCCTACAAACTAAGTGGTGCCCGAAATTTTTGAGACCATCTATAAGGTCGTGTATTTGAAAAAACTGACCCTAGAGGTCAGGGTCTATAGGGTCGGTTATTTGAAAAAACCGACCCTTGAGTTCCAAAGCGGTGCCCGTGTTTTTGTTGACCCTATAGCATCGGTTATTTGAAAAAACTGACCCTATAGATCGAGACATGAAGCCAAAATTGTGCAAATTTTTGCCATGGGAAACCTGTAAGGTCAATTTTTATGATAAAGCCGATGCAATAGTCTATTAGGTCGGTTATTCTAGTAAAAATGACGCTATGGTCAACGAAATTACTAGCAAAAAATGTAGTAGTCTGTAGAACGTCTTCTTTACCATATCAATAATTAAAGCCATCCTAATCCTAATTAGCATATTACATAGTAATAGGAAAACCTTGAGTTACATTCGAGGAGAGCATATGAAGGAGAGAATTTAATACTTTTATGTATAGGAGAGAAGATAGAGGCTCGATATGCAAACAAAGATATGAATAGGAACAACAATCATCCAAATAAGCACAAAGATCTAGGGATATTGGTCATAACCATGTTCACATCCACCATCAAAACCAATTTTAGGGTGACACATATAAAATGCATATACATATATATATATATATATATATATATATATATATATATATATATATAATATATATATATATAAAAGTTGGGATCGTATGTCGTATTTACTTAGATATGCACATTAACCATTTTAAATATTCACATCATATATAATAAAATAAATGATAAAACTATAAATTCGATCACATTGATGAAATCCAAAAACATAGTAAATTGACCTGGTTCTGCTACCATAGTAGGGAAATATGGCATCTATAACGACGGAGGAAATTTGTTTTTACTTCCATATTCCACTTAGATAGTAGATTTTGTCAACAACTATGTGATGGGAAAGAGCGTTGTAAGGTTTATTCATGGTCCTGGAGCAAGTTCATCGACAATCCCTCATTGTATCATGCTTCTTTCTCAAGGTGTACCTAGACGACTGTCAACGGAGGCCTCCTAGTTGATCATTAGGAACAACTATTGACTTCGTCCTCCTAGAGCGTGGCAACGACCTTATCGCCTTTGTAGTAGTCCACACATACCATCGAAAACTCTTGTCATTCTAGATGAACGGACAATAAGGAGATGTCCCTTCTAGCCAAAGTGCTAGCATTGACTTTCTCTCTCGATTGTCTCTCCCTTGATGTTCCTTCTTTGATAGGTAGAACATGCTCAGGTTCTCACATTACCACAATTGTGAGAAAACAACAATTGTCATAATTTATTGTTATTTCTCTTAAAATCCTCAAGTACCCCTCTATTTATAGGAGGGTCAGATTCATGACTTCGAGTCTGACTGGGAGTCAAAGAGATGGAATTTCATGAATTTTTTGAAACCTACAAACCATAAAGCAATCGGTTCATAGATGAACCGACTGGTTCACAACTGAACCAATCATTTCACATGTGAGTCGATTTGTTCAACCCTTAAACACATGTTACACTATAATTCCCATTAGAATTGTATTAGAATTATTCAACTAATGCACAACATGGCATCAATGTCAATCCTTTATCCAATCATATTGAAAAACCAAACGGTCGGTTCATAACCAAAATAGATTGGTTCACATATGTGAGTCAATCGGTTCACTTGCTGAACTGGTCATTTTATATATCTGACTGCCAGTGCTGGTTCAAATTGACGTGACACTTGAATCAATCGGTTCAACACTTGAAATGATTGCTTCACAATCCAGTCATTTAATCTCCAACCATTTGTTATTTAATTTGAATACCTAACACTTTAGTAATGAAGTTAAATATCATTCATAAATAAACTCATATTCTAGGTGTATCCTATGTGTGTGACCCTGTAGGTTCCAAGTTATGTTAGCAGTGAATGTGCATAACTAATTTATCACATCGCAAGCAAGGAGTGGTATCTAGCAAGACATCAATGCTACCCAAGTAACTGGAATGTTGGAGAACAACTTCAACCTACAATATGTTGTTGGTTCTACAATGATCATATAGTTCCTTTGTCTCTGATATCCAAATTGAACTTGAGGCATGGAATCATCATTCTCTTCAATGATAAATCTCTATTCCTTGAACTAGAGCAGACTTTCTAAGCTATTTGTAAGCTCAATATCACATATTAACTCACATGAGTATTGCCATGCATTTCTCAGTCTTGCTTATCAAGTGGCTAGGTTATCAAAATCATGTACAAGGGACAAATACCATCTATATCACTCAGAGTCATCCCCATATGTCACAATGCATCTGAGAACCACCTTTATGGAAACTCTTATTCAAGGTCACGGTAGATGATGTCAAAACACATCGGACGACATGTGGTGAGTATAGTGATTTTAGGTCTAAGAACCACAATTAGCACCACCACTATGAGAGATGATTCTAACTACCAACCATGGTTTCTTACATCTCTCTCGACATGAGTCTATCTAATACATTATTCTCTAATCAGTATCTATGTGTTTGGTTTGATGTCACATATCATGACTAATGAGATTCTGCCATCAATCAACACACACTCTAGTCATATGTATTATTTTTGTCTATTAGCCTTCCACAATAACAAACAACTAGGGACATCACAATGATTTATATACTCTTGACATCCACATGATCTCATTGTTCATGTCCTCAAATTGAAGACATATGTAATCAAGTAATATCATTCTATAGACATTTATTATGTTACATCATTATCTCATAATTGCATAAAATATAATAAATTGGAAGATTGCCTTTATTATTATTCAAATCATTTAAAAGATATGCCATTACAATCATCATATGATTGGATCCCTTGGCATACATACCAAAACATGAACCTAATTGTGTAATTGATTTGAACGATACTTATATGCATTCCTTAGTCGCTCATTTGAGACCATTATTCATTAGCATCACAAAGGTCATCATTTTAGGCTTGGATTAGGTTCTTAGATGTAGTTTTTATCATCTTCCTTTCATTTCATATTCATAAGTCTGAACTTCTTTCATTTCATGTTCTCTACTACTCTTGTAATAAATCATTCCAGATCTAGTTATGCATAAAGTTTTTCTCTTATTGAAATACTTAATATTCTGATTTTAGTGCATTCAATTCATTTTAGGTTAACCCAGATATAATTGAAGTAAAAATGTAATATCATACTATTAGTATTTTATCTATTACATATCATAGCAATTGACATCATATTTGACCATTTCTTATTTTGAATCTTGACACATCTACCAAATCATTTGACTGATAATTGCATCTTGGTAAATAAAATAAATCCTTCTATTCTTTATAATACTTTCAAATTATAGGAATTCATGGATTATGGTTACTTCTTCTTGCCTCTAAACCAATAATCATATTCTCAATTCATTATTATGTGAATGAATAAAAGTCTTGCATCCATGCATGATTTACTCATAATTTCATATATTGTTATAGAATAGATGTAATAGGTTTAGATCATCTTAATAAGACCTGTTATCTTCGATTGATGTAATAATACTTTTAATTGAGAATTTTATCACATCTACAAGATGATATACAACTTTTGTCTTTATCTCTCATACTTGGGTCAATGTTGAATTTCAAGGGCCTTCAGTAGGCTAGCTTACTTCAATACAACTTAAGAATCATATAATTCAGTAATGTCATAAGGGTCTATAGAGGTTCATCATGTCTATTCAAGAGACATAGAAACCCTAGTTTGCATTACAAACAATCAACCAATTACTTACAAGCTTACAACGATTCATTGATTCATTTGAGTCCACCCCTCCACATTAACCCTAGACATGGATTTCCACAATATCAACCCTAATATATTGATCGTCATGTTAATAACATATTCAATTCAAGTAAGGATTCGAAATATTAGTTGATCAACACATACTTATTGAGCTAAAATATGATTACATATATGTCAACTAAATTTCTAAGCATATTTTCCATTGTGTTGATTTTTAAGCAAAATTGGTGTGATTCAATATAGTTCTCTATACATAAGATTTTCCATGTACTTTAATAAATATGTTAGAACTAAATAAATACAAATCAATGTGAAAAATCCAAATCAGTAGCATTTGATTTTCTAAAATTCTTCCCAATTGGTTACCCAATTACATACAATTGCTAGCAATGAACTTGATTATTTTAATCAGATAACATTAGACTTTTAACATGATTACGAAACTTAAGATATAGAAAAACACTCACCTCAAGTGCCATGAACCTTAAAAGTTCCCATACAATCTGAGTTTCTAGAATTACATCAAAGTTTTAGCAATTGAATCCATTTCTTCCTCCTCTCAACTTGTAACACTAGTAAATGAGAATATGAGAGAAAGAAAGAGAAAAGATGGTGATTTTCTATCAATCTAGATTAAAATGGAATAAATAAGGAATATAAAAATAAGGGATAAGATTCACCATGAAAAAATATCTATATTTGATGGACTAACATGAATTTGCAATCTATAGGAAGCCAAAACCCTAATTCAACACTTCCCATGATTTTCTCCTCTAATACCATAATCTCGCTCTCTATATAGAATTGTGTATATTGGATAAGATATATAGACTATGGGAGCTACAAGGGTGTCCGATTTATGATAAACATCAATTAATATGCTTTTAACATTTACAAACTAGTGCATGAACTATTTTTTAGTCTTTCTTTTATTTGGACATACTAGTTGGTCGATTGAGCTATTATTAATAAGAAACTCAACTGACACCAGACTCTATAGAACACAAATATGATGAATAAATTATGAAAATTTTAATCCATGTCTAGAACAGAGTTTATAAGGTACATTTAAAATTTCATATGATTCGCATGTACTAGTAAAAAAGTACAAAAATCAAATACTAGGCTGATATATTTCAGCCAAATTTCATGGTCGAATGAGATTGTCCTAGAGAAGCTCTTTTAACAAACAAGTCAATGGATATTCAAATATATCGATATTTTGCAAAAGAACTTACATTTGAGGTTCCCAAAAAATATCTAAATTTCAAGTATATCAAAATTATGTAGAATACTAAAAATCATATATTGCACCATTGTGCTTATTAAATTATGTATTCATATTCTACCAAAACTATAATTTTGGCAAATGCTATTTATATAGAGTTTCTCATTAGGTTTAAAACATCATAATTATACTATCATCTTTAAGCTAGCATAATCTATGATCAATCTACTAATAATGGAATCACCAAGTAAACCCTAATTAGATTGCTAATTTGAAAAGGGATCATTACAATTTTCATTGATATATTATATCTCGATATTTTTTTTGTATAAATATATTTATGAAACCCATGGCTTTGGTATCCTATACTTCATGTCTCTTTCAAAGTAAAATTATATTGTAATAGATCATCTAAATCACAACAATATGATTTCTATATCATGATAAATTATTGAAAATTGATATTACTTTCAAACTTTTATGCTCTCTTAGGATTTGATTCTTATTTTGATATTTTGATCGGTACTACATAATCATATAAAGTTGTTCTATTCTACTCTCCGGTATACAACAAATCTTAAGGAAGGAAGATGATTCTTATATTTCTTTTAGCAAAGTGGGATTCTAGTCTCAAAGCCCTAATAAGACGCAAACTAAGAGTTAACTACTAATGACCCATACTATATAAGTCATCAATTTAAAATATAAAGGGAAGTAAGTATTTGTTCAACTAAATACATTCCATACCACGTACACAGCTGAAATTTCTTTTACCTCTTTTCATTATATGATTGTAATATATTCAAATTGAAATATATATACATTGAAATAAAGACCTTCTTAGACACTTTGAGGGACATTCATGATTCAGTTTCCTTATTAGATTAGCTCATTATCTCATATTAGTCTGGATGTTAAGTATTGGAGGAAGTTTTTTCTATTTTTATGTATTTACAAGTAAACTCTGCAACATTGATATGAGGATAAAAGGTTTCTTTACTATTAAGATTACAATGGATATACCATATAGAAGTCAGTCTATCACCTTATTTTATTTGAAGTGTGTCCATGATTCTTATTTTAAGTTGGTAACAAACAAGTCTCCATTTTGAAGTATGTTTGACATTGACATAAGAGTTGGATAAATCAAAGGTAACTTCTATAATAATTGTATCTTGCAGTAGAACTCTATTGTACCAGTCTGTTAGGAAAACAGGTCAGTCAACTACCTTTCACTTTCCATGATATTGATAGGTAAACCAACAATTTTCCATTGTATAACTAGCCATGGGAAGAGAAATGATAATAGAATGGAAAAGAGAAATGGATATGAAAGATAGTCTGAGTCTTCTAATATTGCATGTACCAGCTTCTCTTTTATAGTAAGTTCTTTCTAGAGTTTGTTTAGAATTGCACTATAATTGATATAGCTCTTATTTTAATGTGGATAGGAGTTTTATCAAGATTATCTAATGGTTCTAGAATTTCTAAGAACATACAATTTCCAAAAGTGAAAGAATAAGGTGTAACGTGTGTTATCCTTATCTTTCTATCCTGAATTATTTCTTGACGTTGCATTTAAAATTGACTCCTTGTAGCATAAATTTTCATTAGACTATTACTCATGATATTTACCTAAATAGACATGCATGAAAAATACACATATTTGTCTCATGTTTCACTATTCTTTATTTTTAACCTTCCCTTATTCAATTAATCTTACAAATAATTTTCTTAATTTCACATTGAATCACATTGTAGGTATATTTTTCATTGATTTAATTTTCAAAGATACAAGGAAGAGAGAAATATAATGTTTGAGGTTATATTCCATCAATTCTCTTAGTAGTTATATCTATTCTGAATTGAATTAATTTCCATCAAAACATTGAGCTATTAACATTTTCTAACTCTTACATTTCCTTAATAGTTAGATCTAGTCTAAGATTACCATCCATGGATCGCTCTTCTTGTGTCAAGCATTATTTACTTTCTATCTTTCTCATACCATGAGTTATGAATTCCATCCAATATTATTTAAAAAAAATCTCATTTATTTTACATATAATTGATGAATATGATTATGCCCTTCACAATATATACATATCACTTTTTATCTCTTTACTGTTTTCATAACCTGACTTATACATCAACATTCTCCTTAAAAGATTGATGTTTCATCTTACTACATAACATGCCTTTTATTCCTATTTGTATAACTCAAAAAAGTTCTAATATTTTGTTTTGATAACTTTTTTTCTATTGCTCATATTATTCATATCCATATAGCTTACCTATTTACATATCATTATATTTACCTCTCTGAATCCCATTCAGTCATGACGAATCCATATAAATACATCAAATAAAAACTAGTTAAGGACTCTCAAATTATATGAAATATAAATAAATGTATAGTTATATGAATGTGAACCTATATTCATATTTCTTATCACATAAACTTCTTCCTTTAAATCATGTTCATTTATTAGCATGACCTTCATTTTTCATCTTAATTTCTTATCATGGTTTCATATCTCATATGCTCAAGTGATTCTTTTTAGTTTAATATTCGTTTTGGAAATACTTCTTATTAATGTACCTTTCATATTCTTTGACTCTTTCTTCTTTTCCTCACTTTGCTCAAAAAATTAATGGAATAGCCTAATTCAAATATATGACTCAATTCCCTTAGTCCACTTTTCATTGTGATTCCTTTATATATTTTTTGTCATATTTCAAAACTTTCATGTTTATTATTTCCATGCTAACCTGATTGTAATATTAAAATAAATCCTTTTAAATATCTTTCTAGCATAACTTAATTAATTTATATACTTTACAATTAATCCAACAATAATTATTCTAGAATCTTGATTACTCAAGACATGTTTTTTTGAAACCACCAAAGTCATTTAGATTTTTTTAAGATTCTATTACATCCTAATAATATTTCTTCCTTTAAAAATATCTATAATTTTCTACATCTCCACTTTTTTGTACTATGTATTAGGTTTAGTCAGATGACTTTCTCGTCAAGCTAGGGTAAGCAAGTTCTAATATTTTTATGTGTACTCAAATGTAATCTAGACCCTACATAGGGTTCTTATAGTCTGTTTTATATGTTATTCTTCATTTGTCATACCTTATACTAATATGAGTCTTGAATTTGTATTATTTGTTATTTTTTATGTTTAAAATTAAGGTTTACCATGTTATTTCCAAATCTTGCACATTTTTTTGAATTTGATTCTTAGTTATTCTCATCATTTCCTTGGATTTCAATATGTTCTTGTTTGCATATCCTATACCCTTATAGATTTACTTTAGTTGGAATTCACTCTCATTAGTTTATTAATAGGTTTTACTAGATCCTAATAATACGTCCTGCCAGCTGGACTAGGACAAACATGCATCCTTGAAGCAATTACCTATTTAAGATTGTGAAACTCGTGTTCACGTGAAGCATGTGAAAGTAATATCAATAAAGAGAAAACTCATTTCAAAATATTTTTGTTCTATGTGATGCAAATAATATAAATGCTATTAGATGTGGACTTCTTATGCATAATTATCTTGAAAGAATAAAGTGTTCATCCAAACTGAGTCTTTCAAACTCATATATATAAAAGAACGTTTAACCTTTTACAGTAAAAGCAACATTATAAGACAAAAAGATACATCAAAAAAATATTTATGCTCTTATTTGTTTAGTTCCATTTTTGTATTTTAACTCTAATACTTCTAGTGTTTCTCTCTAGACCATTCCCCCTCTAAAAACTATAACATGTAACATAGAAGTATAGTCAAAGTAGTTTAATATTGGTCCACCCAAATATTCATATTTTGCTACAAGGTAATCAAATGTCTAAATTTTCTATAGAAATTACCACATCAGCTCTTTAAGAATGAACTTACTGGTCCTGGACTACTCAACCTAAAATATAATACCAAGATATCGACCTCCAAATATCATATTCTATTCTTAGAATATGGGATTATGATATGAAATGTTCATGTTGAAAAACCAAATAGGCTGACCATTGTCTATTTTATCTTTATCAAATTCGGACGTTAGGATAAGAATATTGTCACAATTACTTTCAACACTTATCTAGACCACAAGGATGGATCTTATTTACCATTTCATATTTATAATATCCTGATATAGAAGAACCATTTACTAACACACTTTAATAGAAAGAGATAAAATTTTATTTTGTACTAGAACATCACAACTCTTTCCTTCAAATACTAAATGACCTAGATAAGAATGTACCCAAGAGTGACCGATACTACATTTAAATACTATGAGTAACCTTGTGCTACATGACTATTCTGAATTTGTTTCTAACTTCATTAGAAACATGCTTACCTTAAATTTTTTGAACAGGGTGTGGGCTACCGAAAAAATAGATGGATAATCACCTAGTAAATAAGACGATCAATATAATATTCATTTAGTGGATTATGACATAACCTAATAATAGAGGCAATTAATAGTGAATATTATAAACTATTGTAGTGGTAAAATACTAATAATAAATGAAATAATAATTTACTCATTTCAATCACTTAATATCTTATATATTATATTAATACCCTAGACACACATGAAGTGCATCAAAAATATGTGAAGGCATCTCATCAAGCTATGATCACAATTTTAGTGACTTAGAGTTGGTGTAGGATTGTATGTCTTGTAAAATAGCTCCACTGGATATAATGGGGCTCACCATATCTGGCATATGTTGGTATGTATGCTCAGAGAGCCCATAATACCAGGATTGTAATGGGGCATTAGATACCTAATTTGCTAATGGTAAAGGTAATTTTTTCTATTATATTTGTCTCAACCTAGAGATGATGACACAAACAAAGTATATGTTTAAAGAATGTTGTTACTCGATGACATATGTCTTCAGGTTGAGGACCTAAACAACGAGATCTTATGTATGATAAGAGTACAATTATTTTTTTTATGTCCCTAGTCAGATGTTACTATGGAATAAAAATAAAAAATAGTAATACATAAGACTAGAGTGTGTGTTGGTTGATGACAAAATGTCATCAGTCAAGATATGTGATATAAAATTAAGCACATTGGTACATGTTAGAGAATAGTGTCTCAGAGAGACCCACCTTGAGAGTGATATATGGAGATCATGGAATGATAGTAAAAATCAACTCTCATAGTGATAATGGTGATTGAGGTTCATTGACCTAAATTCTCTACACTCATTACATGTCATTCAATGTATTTTGACATCATCTAATGTGACCCCGAATAAGGGTTGCCATAAAGGTGATGCTCATGTATGTTGTGATGTAGATGGGATTTGTCCCTCCTACTAGAGATTGATATTCATGCCACTTGTTAAGCGAGACTGGGACACATATGGCCATACTCATGTGAATCAATATATGATATGTGAGCTCGCAAGCATCTTAGATAATCTGATCTAGTTTAACGAATATGTATTGAACATTGAGAGGATGACGATTCTATGCCTCAAGTTTAATATGAATATCAGAGACAAAGGAACTATACAATTACAATAAACTAATCACAAATTGTAGCTTGAATTTGTTCTCCAACTTTCCAATTACTTTGGTAGAAATGATGTGTTGCTAGATACCACACATTTCTTGTGATGTCATAAGTTAGTTATGGACATTCAGTACCAGTGTAACTTTAGACCTATAGGGTCACACACATAGGATAACCTGATAGGAGTTTATTCATGAATGATGCTTAACTTGATCACTAAAGTGTTTATGTATTCAATTTAAACAACATTGGCTGAAAATTGACAGACTAGACTATGAAATGACTGATTCAAGTGTTGAACCCTGGTTGTGCCTCCTTCATCTCCAAACTCAGATCTAATCTGCTGTACAAAAACATCTACTTGTTGTGCCTCCTTTATCTGCTCTCTTAAGGTAGGTTTAATCTGCATCTCAGCTAACAAACCAGCTAACAATGATGCCTTCAACTGCACATTGTCTTGCCTTAAAGAGATAAGAATATCTCTTCTAGAGCATACTAAGGAACTTAGTTGTGCCCTATCCATGGTTGATGTTGCTGATTTCCTACTCAAGGCATCAGCAACCACATTGGCTTTGCCCGGATGGTATTCAATTGTACAATCGTAGTCCTTGATTAACTCCATCCAGCGACGTTGCCTCATATTAAGCTCATGCTGAGTGAAGATGTATTTAAGGTTCTTGTGGTCTGTGAAAATCTGGAAAGTTTCTCCGTAGAGATAATGTCTCCAGATTTTCAAAGCATGGACCACAACAGCTAACTCTAGATCGTGTGTCGGATAATTCTCCTCGTGTTTCTTAAGTTGTCGGGAAGCAAAAGAAATCACTTGTTTATCCTGCATCAACACACATCCAAGTCCATTCTTGGAGGCATCACAAAAGATTATATATTCCTTTCCTTGCTCAGGTAACACAAGCACAGGTGCACTCGTTAACCTCTCCTTCAACAACTGAAAAGACTTTTGACACTTATCACTCCAAGCAAAAGGAACATCCTTTCGGGTTAACTTGGTCAAAGGTAAGGCTATAGAACTGAAATTCTTAATAAACCTTCGATAATAACCAGCTAACCCCAAGAAACTTCTAATCTCCGTTGGTGTCTTCGGTTGTTCCCACTGCAGAACAGATTCTATTTTTGTAGGGTCAACACAAATTCCCGAGGCAGATACCACATGTCCAAGGAAGGATACTTCGGATAACCAGAACTCACACTTGCTAAACTTAGCGTATAGCTTATGTTCCCTTAGCAAGGTCAAAGTCTGGCGAAGGTGTTGCTCATGCTGCTGAGCATCCTTACTATAAATCAGTATGCCATCTATGAAGACGACAACACACTGATCAAGAAAAGGTCGAAAGACTCTATTCATGAGTTCCATGAATGCAGCTGGTGCATTGGTTAGTCCAAACGACATAACCGTGAACTCATAGTGACCATATCTTGTCCTAAAGGAAGACTTGGATATGTCACTGTCCTTAATGCGGATTTGATGATATCCAGACCTTAAGTCTATCTTGGAAAAGAATGTTGCACCACGCAACTGGTCGAAGAGATCATCAATCCTCGGCAAAGGATACTTATTCTTTATCGTTACTTTATTGAGTTGTCTATAATCAATGCACAACCGCATCGATCCATCTTTCTTTTTAACAAACAAAATCGGAGCACCCCAAGGTGAGGTACTCGGTCGGATGAAACCCTTCTCAAGTAACTCTTGAAGCTATTTCTTGAGTTCTGCCATCTCAGCAGGCGCCATCCTATACGGAGTCTGGGCTATGGGTTTCGTATCTGGGACCAAATTGATTTCAAAATCAATTTCCCGGGGTGGTGGTATACCAGGAAGTTCTTCGGGAAACACATCCTCGAATTCCCGGACTATCGGAATTTCAGCAGGGTTGGAACTCTCCTTGGTAACATCTACCACATGGGCCAAGAATGCATAGCATCCTTGCCTCATCAACTTATCAGCAACCATAGCTGATACAAGACAGGTGGGCAGAATCTTTCTTTCACCTTGAAAGATCCATGTGTTGCTTTCATCAGCAAACACAGCCAGCTTGGACTCACAATCCAAGACAACTCGATACCTTTCCAAGGTATCCATCCCTAGGATTATATCAAATCCTTTCATATCAAGCGGTATGAGATCCACTTGAATGCGATGCTTAGAAAAGAAAAGTACACAAGGAGAGCATACTTCTTGCAGAACAGCAGACCCACTCAACGGAGTCTCCAACAACAACTTATCTGCCCTATGACTAGTTATCATATTGCAGTTACGAATCACTCTTTGAGTGATGAAAGAGTGCGTAGCACCCGGGTCAATCAAAACAGATACTACACAAGATTTTGACATATCAGAATATAAAAGTTCCATCTGACCTGTCACTACTTGTGGATTGACCACTGCTTCTGGTGGGTTCATAGCATAGAACCTCGCCGTAGCCTGTTGTTGAGGTGGTGCTGATGATCCAGCTTGAGACGCTTGCCCGCATCCTCGACCTGTTCCTTGAGATTGTCCTCCCTGTGATCCCTGTTGTCCTTGTCTCGGAGGCTGTGTCACACTGACAGGCCTAGATCAGCAGTCCTTCATCAAATGTCCCACCTTACCGCAGTTGTAGCATCTTCTTTCTTGTGGTCTTTGTGGTCCGGTAGCAGACATTGATGCAGAACTCTGTGTCTCCCGAGGTGGTTGTCCTCTTCCTCTACCTCTACTAGGAGACCACTGAGTCTGAGGACTAGATCTAGATGGTGGAGGGTTAGGTGCATAGGATCTAGACTTCTTAAAGTCCATAGATGAAGAACCCTGGAACTGTGGATACCTTTTTTGTGTTTGCCTCTTCTCAACCACAGATCTCTCTATCCTTCGGACTGACTCAACGAAGGTAGAGAATCTCTCTTGGTTCTCTAAGGCAGACACTGGGGTAGACATGTCAGCATTCAACCCCTTCTCAAACCTTCTGATTCTTTCTTCTTCTGTGGCAGCCATGTGCGGACAAAACCGCAACAGCTCCATGAACTTAGATTCGTACTCGCTAATGTTCATCATACCCTGTCTCAATCTCTCAAACTGAGAGGTCTTCTCGTCTAGGAAGGTCTTTGGGAAATATCTTTGGACAAATTCCCGCCGAAAATCTTCCCACGAGATCTCTATTCCAGGTCTCTTCTGCTCTTCCATGGTCCACCAGTGACCAACACTTCCTTTGAGAAGATAGACAGCATGTCTAACCTTCTCAGCTTCAGGGATGTTGAGGATCCTAAAAGCCTTCTCCAGCTCTGTCAACCACAGATCATCATCTGCGGGGTCAGCAGTCCCATGGTACTCGGTAGCTCCGACACGACGTAGTCGCTCGAACGTCTTCCCGATACCTTGCCCCTCAGGCTGGACAGGTGCCCTAGGTGCAGGCATAGGCAACCTGTCGGTTATATGTGTCATGGTAGTCATGAACTGCCCAAACATTGTCTGGACTGCTGGGTTACCTATGTCAGCTGGGCCAAACTGGGGTGGCTCTCTAGGTTGTTCTGGTACAGGCTGTTCCACCTGTGGTACTCCTGCACCGCCTTGAGGTGCACTGGCACTACTTTCTTCCACATACTCATCATGTGGCTCTGACATCTTAAGTATCTTCTTCTCCTGAGGAGTAGAAGATTCTATTAGATAAGGAAGGAATACTAAAGATAGACTCGACTTCCTAAGTCCTATGCCTCTGTAGACTCGGCGAACCTAGAGCTCTGATACCACTTAATTGTGGGCTCCGATCTCTAAACCACGAATTAATCCCGAGTTAAACATGTGCGGAAGCAATCGGTAAACAGCGTAAGACAAAAATCACGGGAAATTAAAACTTTTCGAGACAAGAGCCTGAAACCACAAACCTTTTCCATAGAAAAAGGATTTAACTGTTTACATCACTGACAATTACTTCTTGAGTAATTTTATACAACATGATACAAAAATTCTCAAGAGTTCATACTCCAAAACACTCCAGGACCTGAGAGTACAGAGGACATATAGGACTTGACTCTATCTACACCATGAAGCAGGCTAGATCTCCACCTGAGATAGTTACTGCTCCTGATGCTGCTGTTGCTGGGATTGGTCACCAGAGTTCTTGTTCCTCCATCTTCGACGACCACCTAAAAAGTAGAAGTCTACGGGGTGAGACAATTATACATAATTGCCCTAGCGAGAGTTATAACTCTCCACTAGGCTTTATAAGAAAAGTAAGGAATAACTAAAGCAATAAGAGCCTTCAAGATATTCACTAGCAGTTCTGATGATAAGCAAGAGTTCAATCAATATTAAAATATGAGAACATCTATACTCTTGAAGGTAACATCAATCAAATAACTCGTAGATAACTCTAACAGATATACTACGCTGTTGATTATGTTTTTCAAACATTATTGCTATGCCCTGTGGAGATGAGGTATACCACTCATACTCCAACCGATCACTATTAAGTTGCCTCGGTATCATACTAGGTCATTAAAAGAGCCGGATTCTTATGACCTCATCTTCCTCAGTCAGTTAGAGGATTGATTGTTTGACATCTGGCGGGATGTCTTTGTAATAGCTCACCAGGGTACTCTGGTCCTTCGCTATTTTTAGAGTTACAGCGGCATTCCGTACTCTCTTCGCTATCGGAAGATTTCTTGTTTATCTTTCACCGATACGGTATTTGTGTCTTTAAGGGAGTGTAGATATACATCTCACCTTTAGGACTTTATGGTGGGGTCTGATGGACTACTAGAATCTACATCATCCTCTCACCTTTTCTTTTATAGTGAAGGTATGACGGACTACAAGAATCTACATCAAATACCTACACTAGGATGTAAGGTTCTACACATCCATGTACCCCACATACTCAAAAGTATGTGATCCAGGAGTTCCCTGAGGAAAACCTGTTTCACCATCATTTAGACTCTGACAATGATGGATCTATGATCAGGGCTCTACATTTCACTTGATTAGTTAGGTACATTCAGTATTCATATCATCATACAAAAACATTAGCATCACAGCTATATATGAGAATACTAAAATGTAGCAGGCCTAACTCATTTCAATTACCAGTTCTCAATTATCTCATCACAAGTCATATGTCAAGCATGACCTTGATGGTGTTTATGGCTCTTACAGCCCATAAATCACAAAAGATGTCACTTAGCAGTGCATCAAGATGATTCACTATTCATAAAGCTTAAGACATGCTTTCAATGAATATAACATGGTATTTCATACCTGGGTATGACCGTTATCTCATATAACCTGCATGATTAGTTCAACAGATAATAGTAAACAATTCAACAATTTAGGGTTTACTATTCGTCTTTCAAGTCATCACCCTAAAATTAGGGTTTACTATTCACACCATGGTGAATGGTACTCATTACATCATCATGTAAGAGAAACATCATCATTAAGACTCTTAATTAAGATTAAGATCCATTTAGATATCATATTTAGGGTTTCCATGACCTCACATAGGTGGGTCATTCCCTAATCATGCACATTCATGTGTAAATGAAGTATCTCACTAGAGTTTCCTCCTAAAAAGGGTACTTTCTCTCTCTAGGATACTTTCTCTCTCTAGAAATACTTTCTCTCTCCTCTCACTAGTAGATGGTGACAACACCACTCTAGATCAGGTTGAGATAAGTCTCCATTGACTAACATGATCCAAAACATCAACATCACGTGATTAGGGTTTGATTAGAACAAGGTTTTACCCCTTTAGACCCCTCAAGGGTATTTTGGTAATTTGCCACATGATTACCATCATGGGTTAACTCACTAATCACCTAGTCCCTTAATGACCTAGGTTACCATTAGGGTTTAGATTGGATCATCATTGAGCTAATTACACCATCAAATGGTTAAGTACAAACCATCACCAGTCTCCAAACGGTTTCAACCTTCAAACAGTTTCAACCACCCAAACGGTCTTGAGACCGTTTGGCCCCAAACGGTCTTGAGACCGTTTGGATCCAAACGGTCTTGAGACCGTTTGGAGGTGAAGACCGTTTGGAAGGGTTGACTTCCAAACCGTTTGGAGCTTCAAACGGTTTGAAACTGTTTGATCAAACTTGCTTGAGATCGATTGGACCAAACGATCTTGAGGTCGTTTGAGCCCAAACGGTCTTAAGACCGTTTGGCCCCAAACGGTCTTGAGACCGTTTGGTCTCAAACGGTCTTGAGACCATTTGGATCCAAACGGTCTTGAGACCGTTTGGTCCAAATGGGCTCAAACCGTTTGGACCTCCAAAGGGGTTCAAAGGTCACCAATGTTCATGGATATGTGTGTTGAAGCCCTCAATTGGTTAAAGCTATGCTAACCACTTATAAATTGAGTCAATTAGGGTTAGCCTTAACCACTTAGACATCCAATTGACCCTCAATTGCAAGCCAATTAGGGTTCAATCCTCCTCAATTAGGGTCTCAAATCGAATGGTCATCAATGTTCAACAATGTGAATCAATTCAAGGTTGAACCTATCAATTGACCTCCAATTGGGCTCAAACTTGGCCCAAACGGTCTTGAGGTCGTTTGGACATCATCCAAACGGTCTTGAGACCTTTTGCCCAAAGTTTGACCAAAATCCAAGTCGTTTTGACTAAGGTTGAAGTCCAATTAGGTCAAAATCAGCAATTTTCATCAATTCATCAATTTCCTACAATTGGACCCTCAAACCATTAGATTAGCTCAACCCTAGACCTTCAAACGGTCTTGAGTTGTGCCCAAACGGTCTTAGGACCGTTTGGAGGAATCCCCAAACGGTCTTGAGACCGTTTGGGTCCTTCAACCCAAAACTCAACAAGATCTATATGTTAAATCATCACTTTTTCACCCGATTAGGGTTTCATGTTGAAGTGCCTTCAACTCTCAATCGGTTAAGAATTAGACTTTGATTCTTTGCAGAGATGAAATTCAGTATGTTAGGAACAGACCCTCAAATGGTCATCCCTTGGTCAACTCTTTCAAATGGTCTTGAGACCGTTTCAATCCAAACGGTCTTGCAAGACCGTTTGAGAGCAAACGGTTTGAAACCGTTTGAACCCAAACGGTTTGCAACCGTTTGGACCAAAAAGGGTCCATGGTCGTTTGAAAAAGTAACATAGGGAACCACGCCCCTCATCTTCAACCTCTAGCAAGGTCGGTTTCTCCACTGATTTGCTTGCAAACGTGCAAGGAAGAAGGGTGGTAGAAGGAGAATTTACCAAGTAAATTGCGAGAATTGAGCATACATATAAAGCATAAGTTTAGAGTTATAAAACCCGCCTAAAGGTTGGTCTTAGAGCTCCAAGCCTTCAAGCTCCAAGCTTTAATGGCGTCCTTGAGCTTCCACAACTTGGTCAGAGGTGAATTCTCCAAGGAAACGTTGCTTTGGTCGGCTAGAACAAGAAGACTAAGTAAGCTAACCATAAAACCAACCTTAGAAAGTGAATTCCTCCATGAATTCGAGCTAGAAGGTGGGGTTTTCTTACCTTGAACAGGTTGGTCGCCCCCCCCCCCTGAGCTCCAGAGCTACCCTTGGTCGTTTGAGCAAGAAAGGAAGAGAAGTGAAGGAAAGAAAGTTCGTTCACTTAATTGCAAGGGAAAAGGGCTTATATACTTTAGCCTCTTTTACACCCTAAGGACCTCACAAAATTGGAAATCACATCTAGGTCCCTCCTTTATCAAAGGCACGACCAAACCTATCTATCCTTATGCAAATCTCATGAAATCTCAAGATCTAGGGGTAAAGGAATCCAACCTTCAACTAGGGTACAAACATGAAAGGGTTTCATATCCATTTTAGGTGATTTCTATCACAAAGATCATTTTTCTCCTCTGATTATTAAATGATGTATCCCTTTCATCATTTCTACTCTAAATGATGACAAGAGTCATAAAAGATGTTCTAGATATCAAGAATTACACTTGGACCCCTCAATTTGGGTAAATTGCACTTTACCCCAAATTAGGGTTTCTAAGCATGGGAATTGCTTCCACAGCTGCACCTTGGTGCTCAAGCTTGGGAAATCCCTCAAACTTTACCATAGACATCCTCATGATGTCTCAACATCAAAGGAACATCTTATCTTGTGAATTTTGCAAGTTCAGCCCTTAAACTGGGTAATTTGCACATAGGTCCCTGCATACAACATAATGCTACAACTTTATACAAAAAGGAGCAAAATTGAAAGTAAATGTTCCTGAGGAACTTAATTACATGCCAGGGAGTGTTCACAAGTATATTAATTACATATTTAGGCAAAACTTCCAGGGTTAGGTCATAACCCAGGTCAGGGGTGTTACAAATTCTTTACCCCTTCAAAAGGATTTCGTCCCCGAAATCGATAAAGCATATTATAAGAAAAGAGAAGGATATTTTCTTCTCATTTCATCTTCTAGTTCCCAAGTGGCTTCTTCAACACCACGATGGTTCCAGAGGACTTTTACAAGGCTTATATCCTTCTTCTTTAACTTTTTAGTTCTGTTATCGAGGATTGACACTGGTCCCTCCTCATACGTTATATCTTCATTCAATTCTACTTCCATAGGTTGTAGAACTGACTCGGTATCTGGATGACATTTCCTCAGCATGGAAATGTGAAACACAGGGTGCAGCTTCTGCAACTCCTGAGGTAACTCTAGTCTATAGGCCACCTTTCCAACTTTTTCAACAATTGGATAAGGTCCCATAAATCTAGGAGCTAACTTTCCTTTCTTCCCAAAACGAAGGACTCCTTTCCAAGGTGAGACCTTGAGATACACTCTGTCTCCAACCTGGAATTCTAGGGGTCTACGACGTTTATCGGCATATGATTTCTGTCTATCTTGTGCAGTCTTAAGCTGTTGTTGTATTACTTTAATCTTTTCTGTAGTTTGCTGCACAAGATTAGGGCCTAACAACTGGTGCTCACCAGTTTCATACCAACACAAGGGTGATCTACAACGTCTACCATATAAGGCTTCATATGGTGCCATATCAATGCTATGTTGATAGCTATTGTTATAGGCAAACTCTATCAAGCTTAGATGTAGATCCCAACTCCCGGTAAACTGGAGAACACATGCTCTCAACAGATCTTCTAAGGTCTGTATAGTTCTTTCTGACTGTCCATCAGTCTGGGGATGAAAGGTTGTACTAAACCTTAGCTTGGTGCCTAGGGCTCTGTGTAACTGTTCCCAAAAGCGACTTGTAAACTGGGGACCTCTGTCAGAAACTATAGTGACAGGAACTCCGTGCAACCGCACTATCTCTTGAACATATATCTGGGATAACCTTTCAGCAGAATAGGTTGTTTTGACAGGTAAGAAATGCGCTGTCTTTGTCAACCTATCAACAATTACCCAAATGGAATCATGTCCTTTGTTTGTCCTAGGTAGGCTAACAATAAAGTCCATGGTCACATGGTCCCACTTCCACTGTGGTATGGGTAAGGGTTGCATTGTTCCTGCAGGTCTCTGGTGTTCAGCCTTGACCTGCTGACACACAGGACACCTCAGAACAAACTCAGCTACATCCTTCTTCATCCCAGGCCACCAATACATATCCTTCAAGTTTCTATACATCTTGGTGCTCCCTGGATGCATAGCATACATCGAAGAATGAGCTTCTTCTAGGACTAACTTCCTCAGGTTGTCCACATCTAGCACTATCATCCTTCCATGATAGCATGCCATCTGGTCATCTGACTCATGAAAACCTTCTCGCTTCTCATCTCCAAACTCAGATCTAATCTGCTGTACAAAAACATCTACTTGTTGTGCCTCCTTTATCTGCTCTCTTAAGGTAGGTTTAATCTGCATCTCAGCAAACAGACCAGCTAACAATGATGCCTTCAACTGCACATTGTCTTGCCTTAAAGAGATAAGCATATCTCTTCTAGAGCATACTAAGGAACTTAGTTGTGCCCTATCCATGGTTGATGTTGCTGATTTCCTACTCAAGGCATCAGCAACCACATTGGCTTTGCCTGGATGGTAATCAATTGTACAATCGTAGTCCTTGATTAACTCCATCCAGCGACGTTGCCTGATATTAAGCTCATGCTGAGTGAAGATGTATTTAAGGTTCTTGTGGTCTGTGAAAATCTGGAAAGTTTCTCCGTAGAGATAATGTCTCCAGATTTTCAAAGCATGGACCACAGCAACTAACTCTAGATCGTGTGTCGGATAATTCTCCTCGTGTTTCTTAAGCTGTCGGGAAGCAAAAGAAATCACTTGTTTATCCTGCATCAACACACATCCAAGTCCATTCTTGGAGGCATCACAAAAGATTATATATTCCTTTCCTTGCTCAGGTAACACAAGCACAGGTGCACTCGTTAACCTCTCCTTCAATAGCTGAAAAGATTGTTGACACTTATCACTCCAAGCAAAAGGAACATCCTTTCGGGTTAACTTGGTCAAAGGTAAGGCTATAGAACTGAAATTCTTAATAAACCTTCGATAATAACCAGCTAACCCCAAGAAACTTCTAATCTCCGTCGGTGTCTTCGATTGTTCCCACTGCAGAACAGATTCTATTTTTGCAGGGTCAACACAAATTCCCGAGGCAGATACCACATGTCCAAGGAAGGATACTTCAGATAACCAGAACTCACACTTGCTAAACTTAGCGTATAGCTTATGTTCCCTTAGCAAGGTCAAAGTCTGGCGAAGGTGTTGCTCATGCTGCTGAGCATCCTTACTATAAATCAGTATGTCATCTATGAAGACGACAACACACTGATCAAGAAAAGGTCGAAAGACTCTATTCATGAGTTCCATGAATGCAGCTGGTGCATTGGTTAGTCCAAACGACATAACCGTGAACTCATAGTGACCATATCTTGTCCTAAAGGAAGACTTGGATATGTCACTGTCCTTAATGCGGATTTGATGATATCCAGACCTTAAGTCTATCTTGGAAAAGAATGTTGCACCACGCAACTGGTCGAAGAGATCATCAATCCTCGGCAAAGGATACTTATTCTTTATCGTTACTTTATTGAGTTGTCTATAATCAATGCACAACCGCATCGATCCATCTTTCTTTTTAACAAACAAAACCGGAGCACCCCAAGGTGAGGTACTCGGTCGGATGAAACCCTTCTCAAGTAACTCTTGAAGCTATTTCTTGAGTTCTGCCATCTCAGCAGGCGCCATCCTATACGGAGTCTGGGCTATGGGTTTCGTATCTGGGACCAAATTGATTTCAAAATCAATTTCCCGGGGTGGTGGTATACCAGGAAGTTCTTCGGGAAACACATCCTCGAATTCCCGGACTATCGGAATTTCAGCAGGGTTGGAACTCTCCTTGGTAACATCTACCACATGGGCCAAGAATGCATAGCATCCTTGCCTCATCAACTTATCAGCAACCATAGCTGATACAAGACAGGTGGGCAGAATCTTTCTTTCACCTTGAAAGATCCATGTGTTGCTTTCATCAGCAAACACAGCCAGCTTGGACTCACAATCCAAGACAACTCGATACCTTTCCAAGGTATCCATCCCTAGGATTATATCAAATCCTTTCATATCAAGCGGTATGAGATCCACTTGAATGCGATGCTTAGAAAAGAAAAGTACACAAGGAGAGCATACTTCTTGCAGAACAGCAGACCCACTCAACGGAGTCTCCAACAACAACTTATCTGCCCTATGACTAGTTATCATATTGCAGTTACGAATCACTCTTTGAGTGATGAAAGAGTGCGTAGCACCCGGGTCAATCAAAACAGATACTACACAAGATTTTGACATATTAGAATATAAAAGTTCCATCTGACCTGTCACTACTTGTGGATTGACCACTGCTTCTGGTGGGTTCATAGCATAGAACCTCGCCGTAGCCTGTTGTTGAGGTGGTGCTGATGATCCAGCTTGAGACGCTTGCCCGCGTCCTCGACCTGTTCCTTGAGATTGTCCTCCCTGTGATCCCTGTTGTCCTTGTCTCGGAGGCTGTGTCACACTGACAGGCCTAGATCGGCAGTCCTTCATCAAATGTCCCACCTTACCGCAGTTGTAGCATCTTCTTTCTTGTGGTCTTTGTGGTCCGGTAGCAGACATTGATGCAGAACTCTGTGTCTCCCGAGGTGGTTGTCCTCTTCCTCTACCTCTACTAGGAGACCACTGAGTCTGAGGACTAGATCTAGATAGTGGAGGCTTAGGTGCATAGGATCTAGACTTCTTAAAGTCCATAGATGAAGAACCCTGGAACTGTGGATACCTTTTCTGTGTTTGCCTCTTCTCAACCACAGATCTCTCTATCCTTCGGACTGACTCAACGAAGGTAGAGAATCTCTCTTGGTTCTCTAAGGCAGACACTGGGGTAGACATGTCAGCATTCAACCCCTTCTCAAACCTTCTGATTCTTTCTTCTTCTGTGGCAGCCATGTGCGGACAAAACCGCAACAACTCCATGAACTTAGCTTCGTACTCGCTAATGTTCATCATACCCTGTCTCAATCTCTCAAACTGAGAGGTCTTCTCGTCTAGGAAGGTCTTTGGGAAATATCTTTGGACAAATTCCCGCCGAAAATCTTCCCACGAGATCTCTATTCCAGGTCTCTTCTGCTCTTCCATGGTCCACCAGTGACCAGCACTTCCTTTGAGAAGATAGACAGCATGTCTAACCTTCTCAGCTTCAGGGATGTTGAGGATCCTAAAAGCCTTCTCCAGCTCTGTCAACCACAGATCAGCATCTGCGGGGTCAGCAGTCCCATGGTACTCGGTAGCTCCGACACGACGTAGTCGCTCGAACGTCTTCCCGATACCTTGCCCCTCAGGCTGGACAGGTGCCCTAGGTGCAGGCATAGGCAACCTGTCGGTTATATGTGTCATGGTAGTCATGAACTGCCCAAACATTGTCTGGACTGCTGGGTTACCTATGTCAGCTGGGCCAAACTGGGGTGGCTCTCTAGGTTGTTCTGGTACAGGCTGTTCCACCTGTGGTACTCCTGCACCGCCTTGAGGTGCACTGGCACTACTTTCTTCCACATACTCATCATGTGGCTCTGACATCTTAAGTATCTTCTTCTCCTGAGGAGTAGAAGATTCTATTAGATAAGGAAGGAATACTAAAGATAGACTCGACTTCCTAAGTCCTATGCCTCTGTAGACTCGGCGAACCTAGAGCTCTGATACCACTTAATTGTGGGCTCCGATCTCTAAACCACGAATTAATCCCGAGTTAAACATGTGCGGAAGCAATCGGTAAACAGCGGAAGACAAAAATCACGGGAAATTAAAACTTTTCGAGACAAGAGCCTGAAACCACAAACCTTTTCCATAGAAAAAGGATTTAACTGTTTACATCACTGACAATTACTTCTTGAGTAATTTTATACAACATGATACAAAAATTCTCAAGAGTTCATACTCCAAAACACTCCAGGACCTGAGAGTACAGAGGACATATAGGACTTGACTCTATCTACACCATGAAGCAGGCTAGATCTCCACCTGAGATAGTTACTGCTCCTGATGCTGCTGTTGCTGGGATTGGTCACCAGAGTTCTTGTTCCTCCATCTTCGACGACCACCTAAAAAGTAGAAGTCTACGGGGTGAGACAATTATACATAATTGCCCTAGCGAGAGTTATAACTCTCCACTAGGCTTTATAAGAAAAGTAAGGAATAACTAAAGCAATAAGAGCCTTCAAGATATTCACTAGCAGTTCTGATGATAAGCAAGAGTTCAATCAATATTAAAATATGAGAACATCTATACTCTTGAAGGTAACATCAATCAAATAACTCGTAGATAACTCTAACAGATATACTACGCTGTTGATTATGTTTTTCAAACATTATTGCTATGCCCTGTGGAGATGAGGTATACCACTCATACTCCAACCGATCACTATTAAGTTGCCTCGGTATCATACTAGGTCATTAAAAGAGCCGGATTCTTATGACCTCATCTTCCTCAGTCAGTTAGAGGATTGATTGTTTGACATCTGGCGGGATGTCTTTGTAATAGCTCACCAGGGTACTCTGGTCCTTCGCTATTTTTAGAGTTACAGCGGCATTCCGTACTCTCTTCGCTATCGGAAGATTTCTTGTTTATCTTTCACCGATACGGTATTTGTGTCTTTAAGGGAGTGTAGATATACATCTCACCTTTAGGACTTTATGGTGGGGTCTGATGGACTACTAGAATCTACATCATCCTCTCACCTTTTCTTTTATAGTGAAGGTATGACGGACTACAAGAATCTACATCAAATACCTACACTAGGATGTAAGGTTCTACACATCCATGTACCCCACATACTCAAAAGTATGTGATCCAGGAGTTCCCTGAGGAAAACCTGTTTCACCATCATTTAGACTCTGACAATGATGGATCTATGATCAGGGCTCTACATTTCACTTGATTAGTTAGGTACATTCAGTATTCATATCATCATACAAAAACATTAGCATCACAGCTATATATGAGAATACTAAAATGTAGCAGGCCTAACTCATTTCAATTACCAGTTCTCAATTATCTCATCACAAGTCATCTGTCAAGCATGACCTTGATGGTGTTTATGGCTCTTACAGCCCATAAATCACAAAAGATGTCACTTAGCAGTGCATCAAGATGATTCACTATTCATAAAGCTTAAGACATGCTTTCAATGAATATAACATGGTATTTCATACCTGGGTATGACCGTTATCTCATAATAACCTGCATGATTAGTTCAACAGATAATAGTAAACAATTCAACAATTTAGGGTTTACTATTCGTCTTTCAAGTCATCACCCTAAAATTAGGGTTTACTATTCACACCATGGTGAATGGTACTCATTACATCATCATGTAAGAGAAACATCATCATTAAGACTCTTAATTAAGATTAAGATCCATTTAGATATCATATTTAGGGTTTCCATGACCTCACATAGGTGGGTCATTCCCTAATCATGCACATTCATGTGTAAATGAAGTATCTCACTAGAGTTTCCTCCTAAAAAGGGTACTTTCTCTCTCTAGGATACTTTCTCTCTCTAGAAATACTTTCTCTCTCCTCTCACTAGTAGATGGTGACAACACCACTCTAGATCAGGTTGAGATAAGTCTCCATTGACTAACATGATCCAAAACATCAACATCATGTGATTAGGGTTTGATTAGAACAAGGTTTTACCCCTTTAGACCCCTCAAGGGTATTTTGGTAATTTGCCACATGATTACCATCATGGGTTAACTCACTAATCACCTAGTCCCTTAATGACCTAGGTTACCATTAGGGTTTATATTGGATCATCATTGAGCTAATTACACCATCAAATGGTTAAGTACAAACCATCACCAGTCTCCAAACGGTTTCAACCTTCAAACGGTTTCAACCACCCAAACGGTCTTGATACCGTTTGGAGGTGAAGACCATTTGGAAGGGTTGACTTCCAAACCGTTTGGAGCTTCAAACGGTTTGAAACCGTTTGATCAAACTTGCTTGAGATCGATTGGACCAAACGATCTTGAGGTCGTTTGAGCCCAAACGGTCTTGAGACCGTTTGGCCCCAAACGGTCTTGAGACCGTTTGGTCTCAAACGGTCTTGAGACCGTTTGGATCCAAACGGTCTTGAGACCGTTTGGTCCAAATGGGCTCAAACCGTTTGGACCTCCAAAGGGGTTCAAAGGTCACCAATGTTCATGGATATGTGTGTTGAAGCCCTCAATTGGTTAAAGCTATGCTAACCACTTATAAATTGAGTCAATTAGGGTTAGCCTTAACCACTTAGACATCCAATTGACCCTCAATTGCAAGCCAATTAGGGTTCAATCCTCCTCAATTAGGGTCTCAAATCGATTGGTCATCAATGTTCAACAATGTGAATCAATTCAAGGTTGAACCTATCAATTGACCTCCAATTGGGCTCAAACTTGGCCCAAACGGTCTTGAGGTCGTTTGGACATCATCCAAACGGTCTTGAGACCGTTTTCCCAAAGTTTGACCAAAATCCAAGTCGTTTTGACTAAGGTTGAAGTCCAATTAGGTCAAAATCAGCAATTTTCATCAATTCATCAATTTCCTACAATTGGACCCTCAAACCATTAGATTAGCTCAACCCTAGACCTTCAAACGGTCTTGAGTTGTGCCCAAACGGTCTTAGGACCGTTTGGAGGAATCTCCAAACGGTCTTGAGACCGTTTGGGTCCTTCAACCCAAAACTCAACAAGATCTATATGTTAAATCAGCACTTTTTCACCCGATTAGGGTTTCATGTTGAAGTGCCTTCAACTCTCAATCGGTTAAGAATTAGACTTTGATTCTTTGCAGAGATGAAATTCAGTATGTTAGGAACAGACCCTCAAACGTTCGTCCCTTGGTCAACTCTTTCAAACGGTCTTGAGACCATTTCAATCCAAACGGTCTTGCAAGACCGTTTGAGAGCAAACGGTTTGAAACCGTTTGAACCCAAACGGTTTGCAACCGTTTGGACCAAAAAGGGTCCATGGTCGTTTGAAAAAGTAACATAGGGAACCACGCCCCTCATCTTCAACCTCTAGAAAGGTCGGTTTCTCCACTGATTTGCTTGCAAACGTGCAAGGAAGAAGGGTGGTAGAAGGAGAATTTACCAAGTAAATTGCGAGAATTGAGCATACATATAAAGCATAAGTTTAGAGTTATAAAACCCGCCTAAAGGTTGATCTTAGAGCTCCAAGCTTTAATGGCGTCCTTGAGCTTCCACAACTTGGTCATAGGTGAATTCTCCAAGGAAACGTTGCTTTGGTCGGCTAGAACAAGAAGAGTAAGTAAGCTAACCATAAAACCAACCTTAGAAAGTGAATTCCTCCATGAATTCGAGCTAGAAGGTGGGGTTTTCTTACCTTGAACAGGTTGGTCGCCCCCCCCCTGAGCTCCAGAGCTACCCTTGGTCGTTTGAGCAAGAAAGGAAGAGAAGTGAAGGAAAGAAAGTTCGTTCACTTAATTGCAAGGGAAAAGGGCTTATATACTTTAGCCTCTTTTACACCCTAAGGACCTCACAAAATTGGAAATCACATCTAGGTCCCTCCTTACTCAAAGGCACGACCAAACCTATATATCCTTATGCAAATCTCATGAAATCTCAAGATCTAGGGGTAAAGGAATCCAACCTTCAACTAGGGTACAAACATGAAAGGGTTTCATACCCATTTTAGGTGATTTCTATCACAAAGATCATTTTTCTCCTCTGATTATTAAATGATGTATCCCTTTCATCATTTCTACTCTAAATGATGACAAGAGTCATAAAAGATGTTCTAGATATTAAGAATTACACTTGGACCCCTCAATTTGGGTAAATTGCACTTTACCCCAAATTAGGGTTTCTAAGCATGGGAATCGCTTCCACAGCTGCACCTTGGTGCTCAAGCTTGGGAAATCCCTCAAACTTTACCATAGACATCCTCATGATGTCTCAACATCAAAGGAACATCTTATCTTGTGAATTTTGCAAGTTCAACCCTTAAACTGGGTAATTTGCACATAGGTCCCTGCATACAACATAATGCTACAACTTTATACAAAAAGGAGCAAAATTGAAAGTAAATGTTCCTGAGGAACTTAATTACATGCCAGGGAGTGTTCACAAGTATATTAATTACATATTTAGGCAAAATTTCCAGGGTTAGGTCATAACCCAGGTCAGGGGTGTTACAGGAACAACTTCCATGATTGGTTCTATATGTTGAGAATCATACTCACTCAAGAGTGCAAGCTCTATGTCCTAGAGACACCAGAGCCAGGTGAACCCTCTCCCAACATGCCTAAGGTTGACATGAATGCTTACTAGAAGCACTCAAAAGATGTTGTGGATGCATGTGCCCGATGTTGTGCTTAGTGAACTATGAGTTGCAGAGACAACATGAGATCATGGATGTTATTAAGATGGTAATACAACTTACGAACATGTATCAAGATCAAGCAAGACAAGAGATGTATGATGTCTTAAAGGCATTGTTCAAGTGCAATATGGCTAAAGAAGATCCATTAGGATCAAGTTGATTGGGTGTGGAGAACCTTTCTAGATTGGGATTTCCCTTGGGTCAAGAGTTGATCCAGAAGTGATTATATAGTCACTGTCAAAATCATACAAATAGTTTGTCATGAACTACAACATGAATGATTTTGACAAGAAGTTTTCATAATTATTGGGCATGTTGAGGACAGCTGAAGCGCATATGAAGAAGGACAAACCCAAGTTTATGATCATGATTAGCAGAGGGAAATGAAAGAGCAAAGGCAAAGCTAAGAAGAGTTCTAAAGATATCTAGAAACCAAAGTGTTATGTGCTAAAAGTTAAGGGAGGAGTGAATAAGGAAGGAAAGTGCCACCACTGTCACCAACCTACACATTGGAAAAGGAACTACCCTCTTTATATAGAGGATCTCAAGAAGAAGAAGGAGATAGAGATCTCTACTTCAGGACTCAAGCAAAAGTAATCTTGAATTGTGAGAAGCAAGATTTTTTGCCACTACAATTAGAATATGTCATTCATAGCCATGTAATATAATTAGTGAATTTCTATTATGTACTTGCTATTAATGAGAAACATCATGTATCTTGTATAGAAAATAATATTCTAAATATGTTTGATGTTTTTCTACAAAGATAAGATCTTTTATGTCAGTGGCCTTAATGTTTCATAGTTTATATTTGATAGTCCTAGAGACAGTTGTATATACCGAATGATTTGATGACTGGAACAATGAATACCTACATCACTATCATCTAGAGCACATAAATGAGAAATGCATTTCTTGAGTCCATAATATTGGTTGTCTAGATCATTTTGGTTATTGAACCACTAAAGACATGCATGCCTTATTTATTGGGAAATACAACAAAAGCACCTTTCAATAGATGTAGTGGAAGAAAGAGTATTATACTAGGACTTATACATACCAATGTAAACATACCTTTTAGAATAAATGCTAAAGGTGGTTACCAATACCACATTATACTTAGTGATGTTCTCAATGGATATGGAAGATTGTATTAAATGAAATACGAGTCTGAATCTCTTAAAGTGTTCAAGAATGAAGTACATAACCAACTTGGTATAAGTATTAAAATACTTTTGGGAGACCATGATAGTGTATCAAAATGAACTCCCCCTGAAACATAATGATGTGTTAGATATTAGGAATCACACCTTGTAAGTCATGGTGTGATTATCAAATAATCTAGTTTCCAATTTCCTTTTTGGTACATTCTTTACACTAAAACAATGTAACATCTAAAATGGTTAAAAAAGACACCATATGAGATATGGCATGGGAAGTGTCCCGATATGTATTTATAAAGAATAGGAATGAAAGATTATATAATAAAAAAGTTTCTTAAAAAGCTTTATTCACAAATCAAATAAATATTATTTTGTTGAATACCAGTTTTATACTCCAATTCAACAATAGAATTGCTTGTTGTTGGGATCGCTAAATTCCTAAAGATAATTTAATTCCAAAATTTTGAGACCAACTAGAAAACATTGAACCTAAATAGGTACAATAGGAACAAAGAGAATAAAAAATTATTGTGGAATCTCAAGTTCCTTATGTAACACCACGACTCATAAATCTAGTAGAACACATGCCTTGAGATTGAAAGATTATGATATCTTATAACTCAAGAAGGTAGTGAGTTGGTCATAGATGATGAGACAACAAACTACCTAGAAGCTATTGATAGACCGGAGTTTAAAAAATGGCTTGAGGCCATAAGATCAAGATGGACTCCATGAACATCAACAAGGTATTACAATGGTGGATCCACTTGAAGGGTAAAACACATAGGGTGCAATTGGGTCTTCAAGAAGAAGACCAACATCGAAGATGGTGTACAAACCTATATGGGTAGAAAGGTTTCAAAGGGATTCAAACAAGTTCAAGATGTTGAACATGATGAAATATCTTCACCAATTGCCACGGTAAATTCCATTAGGATCATGATTGTCACTACAATTTAGTAAGACTATAAGATTTGGCATATGGATTTTAAAAATGCATTCCTTAATGGGAATACTCATGAGGATGTGTGTGTGACATAGCCTAAATGCTTTTATGAATCCAATTATTGCAAAAAAAGTCATTAAGCTACGAAGGTCAATCTATGGATTGAAGAAAGCATCTTAGAGTTGGAATCTTTCATTTGACAAGATAGTCAAATAATTTGACTTAGTTAAAATGAAGATGAAATTTGTGATTACAAAAGATTTAGTGGGATCATATTTATATTCCACATAATGATGGGGAATATCATCCTTAAAATATTAAAACTTGGCTAGGAAAGTATCTTCTATCTAAAGGGTTTAGGTGAAGCATCCTTTGTGATAGGAATCAAGATCTATAGAGATAGATCTAGAAAGCTTCTTGAACTAAGTAAGAGCAACTTACATTGGAAAGATGATGAAGGGGTTCAACATGCAGTATTGAATGATAGAATATTTGTCCATGTTTCATGGAATTAGTCTCTCAAGATCTTGGTATCCCAATTCTTGTGAAGAATAGGAATATGTGATTAAAATGCCAATTGCATTAACAATATTATGTACTCAATATGTTCTCGTACGTATTGGACATGACAAGTGGATATCTGTCAGATCCCAATGAAAATCATTGGACTACAATTATAAACATCCTTAAGTAATTAAGAAGCACTAAAATTGTCGATTCTTTGGTATGGTAATAAGAAAGAGTTATGTGTAAAGGGTGACAGTGATGCAAGCTTCCAAAATGAAAAATAAAATTAATGATCACAAATCTATAATTTGTGTTTGACCTTAAAATATAATTGTAAGATGGAAGAGTTCCAAGTAAGAGACAGTTGTTCTACAATTGAAGCCAAGTACCTTGTTGTTTAGAACACGATAGAGGATGTTGAATGGTTCTAGAATTTCATATATATGAACTTGTGAGAGGTTCCAACCATTAATGCACATTCAAAATATTATGATAACAACGGAGCTACTGGATAGACAAGGAATCTCAGATATCATACCACGACACTTCCATCTCATACACAAGGTTTGTGATAACCTAGAATGTCACCCCTTGTATGTAAATCCAAATTTTAGACCTTGCTCTTTTTCTCATTTGTAATTTCATGATTGAATGTGTTTTGATGCTTGATGGGTTTAGTCTATGTACCCAAGTCTTGTAGTGACACTCAATTTTCTTTTAGCTATAAGTTTCAAAATCCTTAACAAGTCACCATCTTGCAGTTAACATTGAAACAAACCAATATCATTATCTTTCCTTCTAATGTATATTGAGTTGTAGAGCATGGAGTTATGAATCCAATGACATAAATTTGATCTTGATCAGATACCTAGATAAAAAGTTATGATATTTTGAAAATCACTATTTTAATATTTTATTTTTGGCTCTTTTACTTGGTTTTGGGCCGATTACAACCATTTTGGGCCCAAGGAGGGTGTGCGTCCCAGGAACCCCTCTTCCCACTTGAACCCCATCAACCTCACACCATATCAACCAATTGTGGCCCATCGAGCTCACCCCTATCAGCATGGACCATTAGATCGTAACCTCACTGATTACACTCCAAATCAATGGTCGAAAAGCCATCCTCTTCCTTCGTATTACTCACCAATACAACTGACACCGAAACCACCTACCCCAGCTTCAGCTCCACTAATCTACCCCATTCCCGCTACCTTTACCTCAAATTAATGCCTCTGTTAACCTCATTTCACCTCCCTCTTTCTTTCCCCCTCATTTCTGCTCTCTCTCGAGCCTCAATTCTCCCCCAACCTTTATGTTGTTCCCCATCCCTCTTGGAGCCTCCTTCATCTAAGACTTTGGGGATGATCTCCCTCAACATCAATAGAGGCCACATCTAGGCTCGTAAGCCCTTGGTGATCTTGTCCTTCTAGTATATGAGTGCTTCCATGGTCAGAATGCCCTACAACCTAGAACATCAGTGATCTCACTAGACAGCAGAGCCGCACGCGAGCATCTTCTGTCTGAGGACAAGGATGACAATGATAGGAGGGCACCAATCATCAGGTGTTGCTCATGGCACCCAAAGACAATCGGTGTCAGGTAGACAGGAGAAGAAGCAGATGGGCCAGCTTGTAGAGGGTTGTTAGTTGCTGGTCCACTTGTAGAGGACACACCATCAGGGGGGTTGCCTGGCTCTTCCTTGACCACCAGATCAAGATTGAGGCTCCAAAATCACTATCCTCAAAGTAATCTTTTAAAAATCATACCTCGTCCATCTTGTATCCAAATCAGTAATATTATATATGACTGCATACCTAGAGAACGTATTTGCAAGACCTTTTGAGGCTTTCAATTCTCCAATTTTCCTGAACAAGTTTGTTTTGATCTTTTTTCTTACTTAATGCATTCTTGGTTTAGATAATTATGGAATAATGACCCCTCTTTCTTAGTATGTACCCTAATAAGTAGTTTTCCATAAAAAATTACCTATGTTTTGAAATTATAATATTATGTACATCATCGTATGATCTTAGACTCGTGTGTTCCTTAAATTTTCACTTTAATGCAAATATCTAATATTTAATGTTCAAATAGTGATAATAGAGACTCAAGTCCTTATATTGGCCCCAAATCAGTAACATATATCCTCTTGTAACCTGAATATTTGAGCTTGACCACACATTGCATGCTTTATGACTTACCAATGCTAAAAGTGTCCTAGAAGTGACATTTATGGACATACATTTCTAGATATCAAATATTTCTACAAAAATGGATCAATAATGATCAATACTATATTTTGATCCTCAATATCATTAGACTTGATGCCATATAACACTAAAATTCCATGTGGATCAATATTGTGTTCTATTATGACTAACCAAATCTTCGCATGAAGTATGACCTCTTATGCATGTTGCTAAGGCAAGGTAAAATGTTTCCCAATCGTGCTCTTAAAAGGATCAATGCTACCTTATGCATGCCAATCAGTACTTGAATGATGTTTATAACATCCTGGGATTTGAGGCCTTGGATAAAATGATCTTATAAGGAATGATTGGACTACCCATATCACCAAGGTGCACCTCCTTTTTTGGGAGCCCATCACTAAAGAACTCCATAGTTAAGTGTGCTCAGCTTGGAGTAGTACTAGGATGGGTGACCAGTCAGGAAGTTGATCCTGGCTTGCGCGTCAATGAGGACAAAGTGCGTAGTTAAGGCTAGTGGTGGTCAGTGGGGCCATTCGTCATACCTAAAACTCTATTAGACCCTTGGGCAGTCAGCCCAGGTGTTACAAATGGTATTATAGCCATAACCCCTCCAGTATGTGGGGCCCAGATGGGCATGACATGCTAGTCTTTGAGACGTGCGGTCTAGGCATGTTGGAAAGGGTTGTCCATGGTTGATGCAACCACCTTGCACTAGTATTCTGTGATCGGGAGTTGGGTGTCCATGGGCCATTTTGGGTCTGCACTTAAATGGGGAGATCTTATCAGGCAATATAATTGAGACTTGATGAGGATGTCAAGAGTCTAAGTGGGGGAGATTATAACATCCTAGGATTTGATGCCTTGGATAAAATGATCTTATAAGGAATGATTGGACTACCCATATCACCAAGGTGCACCTCCTTTTTCGGGAGCCCATGACTAAAGAACTCCATAGTTAAGTGTGCTCAGCTTGGAGTAGTACTAGGATGGGTGACCAGTCAAGAAGTTGATCATGGCTTGTGCACCAGTGAGGACAAAGTGTGCAATTAAGGCTAGTGGTGGTATGTGGGGCCAGTCGTCTTTCTTAAAATTCTACTAGACCCTTGGGCAGTCGACCCGAGTGTTACAATGTTTATGACCCATAATCTAAGTCGATTACATATGTGATCTAGTGATTGCTAACTTGCATTAAACAAAACTTGTATGCTTAGTTATTATCTTGCATGACTAAACCATGATGATAATATAATTCTCATGCTTCCCCTATTGCCAAATCAGAGATTTAATTTATTTAATAGCTATCATTGTGTGGATGGTTCACCTATATCTAGAGCTTAGTATTGATCCTTGGACTATTTTGGATATTCAAATACATGTTTGGAACCTTTGGAACTAAGTTAACCTCATTGAAGCCTTGTTTTAGCAGAAAACCCACATGACTTATATAATGTTTATCCCATCAAATGATGGTGATCTAAGACTCTATGTTGTACCTCTTTAAACCCTAGGTTCATGTTAGCTTGGGCCTTCTATAGGAATCTTACTCAAGAATCATAACTTGTTCCTTACTCACAAGGTACACATAATCTGTTGACCCTACTATGATATTGTCTTGTTTGTATGTATTTACATATAAATGTTTGGATAGATAATTACTTGATTGAGCTATTATTCCTCTAGTTACTACTTGCATGTTTGATTATACTATGGTGACAAACCTTGAACATAATTTAGAGATATCGATTAGATATCCTTGTGTACCTGCCTAAAGTTTTGGGGTAAGGGAACAAGATAAAAGATGCTTTGTACAACAAAATGACGTTAAGTGTTCTTGACTTGTTTCTACTTCTTGTTTTATTATCATGTTTCTAGCCAAGCCACTTCTATATAATCTTAAATTATTTTTACACATCTTTCATAGCGTACTCAATGCACTCACATTGATATATTTTGTTTCTCAAACGTGTAGTTGCCAAATGAAGATCCGCTGCACTCAAGACTCTAAGCTGTGAAATGAAACATCAACGAGTTTACTTAAAATAGAAGTGGGTAAGTATCTCTTATCTCCATGTTTAATATTCATTTATGTCTCTAGTTCTGTTATTGCATTTTCATAATATTGCTTGTCTGAAACTATGTGTCGTTCTTGGGATGGACGCTCGATTCCACTCTCCTTTGGATATGTAACCATTAGGAGTGTGGACATAGGGTAATAAATTTTTCCTTGACAAATGGTATCAGAGCCATACACACATGCCTATTTATATGTATAAGGTATAAGACATCTTCCTCTAAATATTAGAGAATCTTCTATCATCTCACCTCTTCTTTAAGGACTACCTAAGCCACCCAAGTAGATGATGAATAGTTAGTTTTCTCATCTCCTCATGTGATTATTCTCTCATGAATATAAATTACATGATTTCTCAATCATGGGTAGCTTATGCATGGGAAAATTAAAATTGATATGAACTCATTAAAGTTGATTAAGATGATAATGCCACAATCAAGAAGTACTCTTGAAAGTGATATACTCATGTGTAAGGTTTTAATGTTACTAGATAGGATTTTAGTTCTTCTTATGTTTGAGGTAAATTTTGATGCAATGAGATAAGGGGTAAGTCATGTCTTACACCTCATGGTTAATAAGCCCCCTATTGATTAAACCTATGTTGTCCCAATTTTGATCAACCTCAAACATAAATAAGAAAATCTCTCCCTATTGGTATATAATATGTCCATTCTTGATATGACTATGTCTCTAAACCCCTAGATCACGATGTAAAGACATAGATACAAGAAGCATTTTTCTATTGAATTATATGCCTCTTTGTAAGCTTGATTTTGAATAAACATGATGGAGATGTATATCACTCTTACCCTTTATTCTCAAACTCTTGAACTCCAATTTGACTTCTCAATTTCCAAAATACATTTTCCCTTTCCTTTTTCTATAGAAGGAAGGGGAAAATATTAGACCCAACGAAGGATTAAATATACATATTGAGTATAGTTCTTTGAACCCAATAATGCCATCTCTGAGGGACATAAGGAAAAGTCATTGGGGAAGTGGATGATATATGTTACCACGCTCAAGAGGGAAGGTCACCACGAGGCCAAGCCCAAGAGGGAAGGCCACCATGAAGACCAAGCCTAGGAGGGAAGGTCATGAAGAGGCCAAGCCCAGGAGGTAAGGCCACTGTGCAGGCGAAGCCTTGGAGGGAAGCCCACTGTGAAGACCAAGCCCACGTGGGACGATCACCAAGGGGCCAAGCCCAAGAGGGAATGAAACCATGAAGACCAAGCTTAGAAGTAAAGGTCTCCAAGAGGCCAAGCCAAGAAGGAAGGCCATTGTAAAGACCAATCTTGGGAGGGAAGGTCACCAAGAAGACCAAGTCCAAGAGGGAAGGCTGCCATGAGCCTAATGTAGAGACATAAAGTAAATCATGTGAACCTTATGAGAAGGAGAGACTTAAAAAATTGTATAGGAAATTGCTCAAAATTTGTTAGAGAAACCTCATGAAAAATGTGTGACATGTCAATAAATCCTTAGGAAGAGTAGAGCCCTAAGTCATCCCTAAGGTCTAAAGTAGGAATCTAAACCTTTATTTCAAAATGTTTGTACCTATGACTTTGATGTACATAATTTGGATCTTGATATTGATTTAGTAAATATTTATTGTGGTTATTGATTTTCATAATGATCTAACTCCTATGATCAACCTATTTGTATCTTGACATCACCTCAATATATGAATAATGATTTTCGCATTCTGAAACATTGAAAATTGTGAAATAATGATTATGATGACTCGCTTGATCTATGACTATGGGATGAGAATTTCATGTGGAATAGGGTTGGACCTTCCATTGATTTTGAACATGGAATTATGATATTGAATTTGATGTTTGTCTTGAAATACTAAAATATGAAATCTCGATCATGAATGAATAACCCCCACCTAGGGAAATGTAGAAGATAGAATCCTAAAATATTGGCAACAATAGTCATATTTTACTCTTGATTCTAATAGCCCTATTTGTTTGATCTAAAAAGTGATCTCTCCAAATTCATAATATATAGGATAATCTCTCGAAATTTCTAAGTCATGCAATGATGTCCTCTATTTATGATCTATGTAATTATGGTTTGACCATGATTTATTTATCAATTTTGGAATGTGATTGATGTTAAAAGTGATTATGATACCTTTTTGGAATGCTATGACGATGGCAATATGGAATGTGAACTCTCAATCTTAATTGAAGAATTGTGTTAATTTTGGGGACAAAATTTATTCTATGATGGAGAGGATGTGATAACATGAAATCTCACCCCTTGTATGTAACTCCAAAATTTGGACCTCTCTCATGTTCTCATTTTAAATTTCATGATGGAATGTGTTTTGATGCTCGATGGGCTTGTTGTATGTACCTTAGTCATACAGTGGCACTCGATTTGCTTCTAGATATAAGTTTCAAAATGCTTAACAAGTCACCATATTGCAGTTTACTTTGAATCCAACCAATATCATTATCTTTCCCTCTAATGAATATCAAGTTGTAGAGCATCCAATTATGAATCCAATGGTATAAATTTCATCTCAATCAAATACTCAAATCAAAAGTTATAATATGTTGAAAATAACTATTATGATGTTATATTTTGGCTCTTTTACTAGTTTTGGGCCGACCACAAACATTTTGGTCCAAAGGAGGGCATGCGGCTTAGGATCCCCTCTTCCCACTTGAACCCCACCCACCTCACACCTTCTCAGACAATCATGGCCCGTGGAGCTCACCTCTACTAGCATGGATTATTGGATCGTCACCTCACTGATCACACTTTAAATTGACGATCAAAATGTTATCTTGTTCCTCCATACTGCTCACCAGCATTACAGACACTAGCTCCACCTACCCCAACTTTGGCTCCACTAATATGCCCCATTCCTGCCACCTTTAACTCCAATTGAAGCCTCTTTCCACTCATTTCACCTCACTGTTTCTTTCCCATTCATTTCCCCTCTCCCCCAAGACCTAACTCTCCCCCAACCTTTGCCTTCTTCCCCATCCCTCTTGGCACATCCACCATCAAAGACTTCAAGGATTCTCGCCTTGAGATCACTTGGCTTCAGTCGAGGCCAGATCTAGGATCGTACTCCCTTGGCAATATTAGCTGACTGGGATATGGGTGCCGCCATGGTCAAGATGCCCTCCAACCTGGAATGTCGGTGAGCTTTCTAGATAGCAAATCCACAAGCGAGTCTCTTCTGTTTGAGGATGAGGATTATGATGGAAGGCAAGCACCAATCATCTATTGTCACTCGTGGTATCCAAACATGATTAGGCACTGGGCAGAAGGAGCAGAAGTCGATGGGTCGGCTTATAGGGGGCTGCTGGCCGCAGGTCCATCTACAAAGGACACCCCATAGAGGGGGGATTGTGTGGCCCTTCCTTGGCCGCTGGATCAATATTTGAGGCCCCAAAATCATATCTCCTCTACCTTGTGGCCAAATCCATAATATTATATATGATTTTGTACCAACAAAACCTAATCTACTCAATAAAAATATTGAAATACCTTTCGATGCTTGCATTTCTCATGTTTTCCCAAATAATTTGTATTTTGATCTTTTGGCTTACTTGTTGCATTATTGGATTAGAACATTATGGAATAGTGACCCCTCTTGCTTAGCATGACCCTAACCAATATTTTTCCATGCAAAATTACTTATGTTTCGACAATATATTATTATGTACATCGTCTTATGATATTAGACTCATGTGTTTCATAAATATGCACTTTAATGCAAATATCTAAAATTTGATGCTCAAATAGTACCAATAGAGACTCAAATCCTTATATTGGCCCCAAATCAGTAACATATAACCTATTATCACCTAAAGATTTGAGCTTAACCACATTTCACATGATTTATGACTTAATGATGCTAAAAGTGTCAAAAATTGACATTCATGGACATAAACTGCTAGATCTTGAATCGTTCTGCAAAAATTGATCAATTGTGATCAATACTTTATTTTGATCCTCAATATCAATAGACTTGATGCCATGTAATACTAAAATTCCATGTTGATCATTATTGTTCTCTATTATGACTAATTGACCCAATCTTCACATGAAGTATGACCTCTTATGTATGTTGCTAAGGCAAGGTAAAATCTTTCCCAATCTTGCTCTTGAAAGGATCCATGCTACCTTATGCATGCCAATTGGTACTTGAATGATGTTTATGACCAATAATCTAAGTGGATTTAATCTATCATCTAGTGATTTCTAACTAGCATTAAATGGAATTTATATGCTTAGTTATGATCTTGCATGACCAAACCATGATTATAATATAACTCTCATGCTTCCCCTATTGTCAAATCAGAGATTTATATTTATTTCATAACTCTCATTGTGTTGATAGTTCACTTAGATGTAGAGATTAGTATTTGATCCTTGCACTATATTGGACAATTACATAGATGTTTGGAACCTTGGAACTAAGTTAATCTAATTGAAGCCTTGTTCTAGGGGAATCACCCACATGACTTATATGAATCTTATCTTATCAAACTATAGTGATCTAAAACTCTATGTTGTAACTCTTTACATCCTAGGTTCATGTTGGCTTGGGCGTTCTCTAGGAATATTACTCAAGAATCATAACTTGCTCCTTACTCACAAGGTACACGTAATCTCTTGACCCTATTATGATATTGGCTTGTTTTTATGTATGTACATATGAATTCTTGGCTAGATAATTACTCAATTGAGCTATTATTCCTATGGATACTACTTTCATGTTTTATTATACTATGTTGAAAAACCTTGAACATAATTTATAGAAATCTATTGGATATCCTAGTGTACATGCCTGAAGTTTTTGGGTAAGGGCACAAGCTAAAACATGTTTTGTACAAAAGAATGTCGTTAAGTGTTCTCGACTTGTTTCTACTTCTTGTTTTATTATCATGTTACAAGATAGAAAACTTTTGTATACTCTTAATCTATGTTTACATGCCTTTCAAAGCATAGTCAATGCACTCACATTGATATATTTAGTTTATCAAATTTGTAGTTTCCAAATGAAGATCCACTGCACTCAAGACTTTGATCTCTAAATGAAACACCAATGGGTATACTTGAATATAGAAGTGGGCACATATCTCTCTTATCTCTATGTTTAGTATCTATGTACTCTCTAGTTTTGTTATTGTCTATTCATATGTATTTCTTGCGTGAAACTATGTTCCATTATAGGGATGGATGCCCAAGTCCATTCACCTTTGGCTAGGTAGCCATTAGGAGTGTGGACTTAGGGTAATAAATGTTTTGTGATAAGGTAGTACATCGGGATATGTGAAAACGTGCAAAATTCCGACTAGAAAGAAAAATTCTGACTAGAAGTAAAACATTGCTATCCCGCTATAATAATACTTGCGCAATAGGAATATGATGGACATGTTAAGATCACTTGTAGTTAGATCCATGAGTGATTGGATCTAACTGTAAGTGGGAGTCTTTTGGTATGTATGCCCAAAGAGTAAATCATATGATCATAATGGGGCATTAGATTCTAGATTTGATAATGATAAAGATAATTCTATCTATTATGTTTGTCTCAATCATGAGATGATGACATAAACATAGTAGGTGTCTAAAGAGTGATGTTGCTTGATGGAATATGTCTTCATGTTGAGGACCAAAACAATGACATCATATGTATGATAAGAGTACATGCATTCTTGTTATGTCCCTACTCAGATATTACTATGGAAGTAAAATATAATAGTAATACATAAGACTAGAGTGTATGGTGGTTGATGACAACATCTCATTAGTCATGATATGGGATATAAAATCAAGCACATAGGTACATGTTAGAGAACAATGTATTGGGCAGACCCATCTTGAGAGTGATACATGGAGACCATGGGATGGTAGTTAGAATCAGCTGTCATAGTTATAGTGGTGATTGAGGTTCTTATACCTAAAGTCACTACACTCATCACATGTCATTCGATGTATTTTGATATCATCCAATGTGACTCTGAATAAGTGTTGCCATAAAGGTGATGCTCAAGCTTGTAGTATAAAATGAGGATTGAGTGTGAGTGATGTAAATGTGAGTGATGTTGTGACACACGGTTTAAGAAATAAGATTGAATGTTGAAGTGGATGAATACTCCATGCCTTGAGTGTGTTCTGAATATTAGTAACAAAGGAACTATACAAACATACAACACCATACATAGATTGTAGGTTGAACTTTTTCTCCAACTTCTGATTTACTTGGGTAGCATTGATGTGCGACCAAGCACCGCTCTTCTTGTGATGTCATAAACTATTGTGAACATTCACTGCCAATGTAATATGGGACCTATAGGGTCACACACATATGAACTGATCTAGAAGAGGAGTTTTGATCTTAAATGATAATTGGATTGATTAATAAAGTGTTTAGGTAATACAATTCAAGCAACAGATCAACTTATTATTCTCCCAATCGATCAGCTTATGTGATGAAATGACTGGTTGGAGTGTCAAGTTGATTGGATATTGAATTGGCTGAGTTTTTCCAAAATTGGGGAGTGAACCGACCAGTTCACCTAGTGAACCGATTGGCTCGACTCACCAACCAACCATTTGGGGTTCGTGAAACGACTAGCTCGCAGGGTGAGTCAACCAATTCTGGAGAAATTTGATTGCATCAAGGATTAGTGCTAATGCCATGTTGTGCATTAATTGTATTCAAATTGTCTAATTCATATGTGATTCAGGAACATGGTAAAAACGACCGGTTTTCTCTGTAAACCGATCAACTCACGTGTGAATTGACCAGTTCGGTTGTCAACCGACTAGTTTGGCACTCGTAGGTTGTGAAAATTCATGATCTTCTGGTCCCTTCCACTCCCACACAGACTAGGAACCCATACTCTAACCCCTCCTATAAATAGAGGGGTGCTGGGGTATTTTTAGAGCACAACTCAATTGCCTCTAAGAATCATTGTCCTCTCTAGTTGTGGTAACTAATAGAGAGACCGAGAAAGTCCTACTTACTAAAGGGAGGGATAGAAAGGGAGAAACAATCATGGGAGAGCAAGTTGGTGAATAGTACACCAACAGGAGGGACAACTCCTTCCTGTATGTCCTAGTAGAACGACATGAGTTCTAGGTGGTCCATGTGGACTTTCATAAAGGTGTGGAGTTTGTTGTCTGGCGCTAGGAGTTGCAACAGATGAGTCCCAATGCAACTAGAAGATGGTTGAACATCTACACTGATGAGGAGATGTTTCTGGACTTTCTCTAAGATCAAGTATATCCTCAAAACCATCCTTTCTAGTATATAATTATTGACGCAATCTGCTAGTCTATGGGGAATATGGTGGTAAATGTTTTTGTTTCTACTTCCTACCTGATGTCATATTTCCCTACAATGGTATTAGAGCCACATCAATATACTATATTTTGGGATGATGGATATATTTGGATTCTTGGTTTTCTTGTATACACACACACACACACACACATATATATATATATATATATATATATATATATATGTGTGTGTGTGTGTGTGTGTGTGAAAAAAATCGTCTAATAAAATACCACACATAATCCCAAACTAATACACACACACACTATATATATATATATATATATATATATATATATATATATATATATATATATATATATATATATATATATATATATATATATATATATATATGAGAGAGAGAGAGAGTCAGGCTAGAATACACTTGAGTGTATTCAGAGTAGAATACACTCAAATAGTTTTTCATGATGCAATATATTTTTCAAAAATCTAATCTATTGATCTTCTTAAACATCTTGTGAATAGCTCATACGCAAAATTTGAGCACAATTGGACATTTATAGGTCATGTTACAAAGACTGCAAAAATTATGCATTTCAAATTAGTTTTGCACATCGATTTTGTTGCCCTTGGATGAGTGACTTACACTCATCCAAATGGGCTCAAAATTTGTATGTAGGCTAGTTATAGTATAACCGTGAAGATCAATGGTTTATATTTTGCAAAAAATAGTTATGATATCCAAACACACGTGAGTGTATTCGTGCGATTTGTACACTCGAGTGTATTCTAGCCTAATTCACTCTCTCTCTATCTCTCTCTCTATATATATATATATGTATATATATATAGATATATATATATATATATATATATATATATATATATATATATGTGTGTGTGTGTGTGTGTGTGTGTGTGTGTGTGTGTATGTGTCGGTGAAATTTACAGACATCATCCTAAAAGTATATTTTGATGGTGGATGTGTAGTGTGGTTATGGCCAATAACCCTACTTGTATTTGCATGGTTGTGGTTGGTTAATCTTGTTTATGTCAGTTTTCATATCGAGCCTCTATCTTATCATTCAATTGTAAAAGTTTAATTCTTTCGTACCTTTCCTCCCCTCAAATGTAACTCGAGGTTTCTCAATAATCATGTAATAGTTGGATAGTTTACTTTCATTTATGACAAAGAATAAGACGCTCAGACTAGGCCAATCGACCATCTCAAAGGAAAGACGACTGGCTAAAGGACTAAGGAGGACCAAGAAGTACGAGCCAAACACATCAGGTGGAGGATTGAACCAATCGGTTGTAGGACCCAACAGATGATGGACTGTAGACCAGACGATCGATAAGATGACCAAACGGCCAGCCAAGAGGCAAGATGATCGGTTGAAGGGTTGAACCGATCAACCTAGATTGGCAAGCATGGACCTTTATCAACAATAAGTTTCTACATGTGATGTGGACCCTAGGTTTTGGTAATTCCTTATGGCTCCAAGGAATTACATTAGGATGACCATAACCATCACTTTTTTATTGCATGTTTTTTTGTGGGATATAACTTGTATATGATATGTAATATATATATGTGGTGATTGGATAAACTATATGTATTTATAAATACAAACACCCACAACTAATTATTAAGTCTTAGATGCTTTCCATTAGAAACACACATGAAAAGCTTAATCGACTAAGCATGTGCACCCCAAGGGTGGTGTGTTGTTTGTCTCGTGGAAGTGTGATGGTAATGATTGGGCCCACAAAGTGGGGTGCATTATTATCGTGTTGACTTTTGGGTTAGGATTAACTATGTGGTCTTAATGAGATTAAGCACTAGAATCATGCATATTATAATAGCAAGGAGTTGGACATACCATATATCCAAGAATTGCATATGATACAATTGATAAAAAATTCCTACCTTAATAATTGACTATGGACGTTGGCGTTGGTCGGGTAATAGTTGAATTATTTTGGATCTTGTCTCACTAGAATATTGTACACTGTATTATTTCAAATTTATATGTGAGGACAATCAATTTGAATAAAATAGTGGGAGAGGTAATTAATTAAATACCTATTTAATATCATCAATTTTTCAAATAAAATTAAATCAAATCAAAAAGGGTTTTTACAAAATGCAATTTTTCTCTTGTTGAATCAAATGAAGATCTGTATTGCGACTAGTCCTTAGGAAGGACAAACTTGATGAGACAAATTCTCACTACTAGTTTTGGACTTTGAGAAGGGTTCTCAATGAAGAGTGCAAGCTCTACGTCCTTGATAAACCATTACCATAAATACTTGCTCCTGATGCGCCTAGGGAAAAAGTGGATGCTTACTGGAAGTATGCCAATGATGCCTTGGACACAAAATACCTTATGTTGAGCTGCCTGAACTATGAGTTGCATGAGCAATGAAAGAACATGGGGATTCTTGGGATGGTAACACATCTTAGGAAAATGAACGATAATCTCACAAAGAAAAAAAGGGATGATGTCATAAAGGCACTCTTTGAGTGTAAACTGACAGAGGGAAACTTAGTAGAAGAAAATGTGCACAATATGATTGAGCATGTGTGTCATCTTGAAGAATTGGGTTTCTCTTTGAGCTAAGAGTTGGCCATGGATATGATTTTGAAATCTTTGCTAGAATCACATATCCACTTTATTTTGTGCTATCACACGAATAATATGGCCAAACCGATGTCAAATTTTCTTGGGATGTTGATTCATGTCGAAGCAAGAATAAAGAAGGACAAATCTGTGATGTTGACATTGGAGTTGAGTCCAAGGATGAAAGCAAGGTTGAGAAGAGTTCTGAGTCCAAGCCCAAATCTAGATCTTTAACACTCAATATGAGGAAAAAGAAATGTACAAATGAAGCCCATCCTCTGTACTTGAAGGTATTCAGGAAGCAAAAGATGGGGATACCGATCTCCACTTTATCTATATACATTATCGAGATAAACATATCTACTTCTTCATCTTGGGTACTAGATAATGGATGTGGATCTCAAATATGCTCGAATACACATGATCTTAAAAGAAGTAGGCATTTGGAAAAGGGTGAGGTTGAACTGTGAGTCACAAATGGAGCAAGAGTTGCTGCCCCTATAGTTGTAACCTATACTTTATCTCTGACCATAGGTCTTGTAATAGAGTCACTAAACTGCTATTATGTACCTTCCATAAATTGAAACATCATTTCTGTATCTTGTATGGACAAGGATGCATATGAATTTCATATTAAGAATGGTCGATGTTCTATTTCTAAAGATGGGATCTTTTATGGAAGTTCCCCAATGTCTTATGGTCTTTATTTTCTAGATCTAAAGACATGTGTTTATAAAGTAAATGACAAAAGACTAAAACTAAACAACCTAAACAAAACATACCTTTGGCATTGTCTTCTAGAGCACATAAATGAGAATTTCATATCTTAACTCAATAAAGATGGGTATCTAGACTATTTTGATTTTGAATCAACAGAGACATGTGAATCTTGTTTGTTGAGCAAGATGGTTAAGGCCCCTCTGAATGGTAACAATGAGTGGGCTATTGATATTTAATGACTCATACATACTGATGTGTGTGGGCCTTTTAGAACAACTGCTAGAGGTGGGTATCAGTACTTCATTACCTGTACTGATGACTTCACTTCGTACGGTTATGTTTACTTGATTAAACATAAGTCAAAAACTCTTGACATGTTCAAGGTGTTTATGAATGAAGTATAGAACCAACTTGGAAAAAGTATTAAGGCACTTTGTTCTGATCGAGGTAGATAATACTTAAGCCAAGAGTTTGAGGACCTTTTTTGAGCCCATGGGATAGTATCTCAATAGACTCCACCTGGAACACCTCAGCATAATGGTGTATCAGAAAGAAAGAATCACACATTGTTGGATATGGCGCAATCAATGATGAATTTAGCTGATCTTCTGGCTACCTTCTAGGGTTATGCTCTAGAAACCACCATTCTTGCACTAAACTTAGTACCATATAAATCGGTAAAAAGAACACCATATGAGATATGGTATGGAAAGCATCCCAATGTGTCTTTTATGAGGATTTGGGGATGTGATGCTTATATGAGGAAAATGTTTCCTGAAAAGCTTGGTCCTAAATATGATAAATGTTATTTTGTTATATATCCTAAGGAGACTAAAGGATAATACTTTTATTTCCTATATAAGAACAAAGTCTTTATTTCCAGAGATGTTGTAGTCCTAGAAATGGAATTCATTTTCAAAGGAATCAGTGGGAGGAAAGTGGAACTCGAAGAGGTTCAAAACCAACAAGAATACATTGAACTAATAGATGTATAAGAGGAACAAAGAGAATCACAAAGTGTTGTGGAATCTCAAATTCCTCAAGTAACACATGTACCTAATAGATCTAATAGACACATCTTGAACCTGAGAGATTTGGATATCTTGTAATTCAAGAAGGCAGTGAGTTTGTCATAGATGATGAGCCAATAACCTATCTAGAAGCTATTAAGGGTACCAAAGTGTGATAAATGGCTCGAGGCTATGAGATATGAGATGGAATCCATGTATACCAAAAAGGTATGGACCTTGGTGGATCCACTTGAAGGGGTAAAACACATAGGGTGCAAGTGGGTCTTCAAGGAGAAGACCTACATGGATGGTAAATTACAAACCTATAAGGGAAATTGGTTGCAAAGGATTTCAAACAAGTTCAACGTGTTGAGTATGATGAAACCTTTTCTCTAGTGGACATGGTTAAGTCCATCAGGATCATGCTTGCTATTACAGTTGGTTATGACTATGAGATTTGGCAGATTGATATTAAAACCACATTCCTTAATGAGAATCTTCTTGAGGATGTGTACATGACACATCCTGAGTGTTTTTATAAATCCATAGGATGCAAATAAAGTATGTAATGTACAAAGGTCAATATATGGATTGAAGTAAGCATCTTAGAGATGTAATCTTTCTTTTGATGAGACAGTCAAAGAGTTTTCCTTTGTTCGAAATGAAGATGAACTTTGTGTGGACAAGAAAGTTATTGGGAGTATAGTGACATTCCTCATATTATAGATGATCTCATACTATTGATGGGGAATGACATACCTACTTTAAAAAAGGTAAATATATTATAGGGAAATATATTTTCAATGAAAGACTTGGGAGAAGCATCCTACATCTTAGGGATTAAGATATGTAGAGATAGATCTAGAAGGATTCGTAGACTAAGTCAAAGCACATACATTGAAAAAGTTCTGAAGCAGTTCAACATGTAGAACTCAAAGAGAGAAAACCTACCCATGCTTCATGGAGTTACCATCTCTAGAGTTCAAAGTCCTAGTTCCGAAGAAAGGGAACACATGATTCTGATTCCATATGCATCAACAATTGGATCAATCGTGTATGCAATGTTGTGTGCCTGTCCTGATGTCTCATATGCTTGATCATGATGATATCGTCAGATTCAAGTGATGCTTACTAGACATCCATGAAGAACATCCTTAAGTACTTGTGAATAACTAAGGATAAGTTCCCCATCTACAATGGATAGGAAGAGTTGGTGGTAAAGAGATACACCGATGTAAGATTCTAAACTGACAAAGATGATTATAGATCGCAATTAGGATTCATGTTTTGCCTTAACAAAGGAGCTGTGAGCTGGAAGAGTTCCAAGAATGAGATAGTTGTAGATTCTATAATAGAAGGCGAGTATATTTTTACATCGAATGCAACAAAGGAGGTTGCATGAATAAAGAAGTTCATCTATGAACTTGGGGTTTTTCCAAGCATAAAATGTGCAACTGAGTTGTTTTTGACAACAATGAGGCTATTGAACAAGCTAAGGAACCCAGGTTACATCAGCGTTCCAAGCATATACAAATGAGGTTCCATCTCATACGAGAGGTTGTACTTTGAATAGATGTAAAGATTTGTAGAGTACCAACTGAGAACAATGTTGATGACCCCTTGACTAAAGCAATTTCACAGTAGAAGAATGATGGACATGTTAGATCACTTGGAATAAGATTTATGGGTGATTGGCTTTAAGTGAAAGTGGGAGTTTGTTGGTATGTATGCCCAAAGAGTCAATCATATGATTATTGTAATGGAATAATTTGTAAATAATTTGATTATCAATATCTGGCAGGATTCTAATTATTCCGATTTAATTAGTTATGAGATAATGATGTAACATAATAAATGTCTAGAGAATGATACTACTCAATGACATATGTCTTCAAGTACATGACTTGAACAATGAGATCATATGTATGTTAAGCATATATACATTCTCATTATGTCCATGTTCGGTTGTTATTGTGGAAGGTAGATAAGCAACAATAACACATAAGACTAGAGTATGTGCTGGTTGATGAAAGAATCTCACTAGTCATGATGTGGCATATCAAACCAAGAAAACAGATACATGTTAGAGAACAATGTATCAAATGGACCCACCATGAGACTGACACTTGGAAGCCATTACAATGGTAGTCATATTCATCTCTCATAGTGTTGGTAGTGATTGTGGTTGTTAGACCTGAAGTAACTATACTCAGCACATGTAATTCAGTATGCTTTGACATCATCAAATGTAGTCCTGAATAAGGGTTGTCATAAAGGTGATGGTTGGATTATTGTCACACATGGGGACTGACTGTGAGTGATGTAGATGGGATTTGTCCCTCCTATAGGATTATGATATCCTAGGCCTCTTCATTAGAGAGACTGAGAAATGCATGTCCATGCACATGTGAGTCAATATATGATATTGAGATTACATATATCTCAAACAGTCTGCTCTGGTTTAAGAAAAAAGATTGAATCTTGAAGAGGATGACTACTTTGTGCCTCACATTCAATCTAGATATCAGTGACACATGAACTATACAAACACTACAAAACCATACATAGATTGTAGGTTGAAGTTTCTCTCCAACTTTCTATTAACTTGGGTAGCATTGATGTGTGAGTAGGAACCGCTCATAGCTTGTGATGTCATAAACTATTATGGGCATCCATTGCCAACTTAATTTGGGACCTATAGGGTCACACACATAGGAACTGATCTAGAAGAGGAGTTGTGATCTTGAATGATAATTGGATTGATTACTAAAGTGTGTAGGTAATAAAATTCAAGCAACAAATTAACTGATTGGTCTCCCAACCGATTGGCTCATTTGATGAAATGACCGGTTGGAGTGTCAAGTTGATTGTATATTGAATTGGTTGAGTTTTTCCAGAATTGGGGAGGAAACTGACCGGTTCACCTAGTGAACGGATTGGCTCATCTCTCCAACCAAACACTTGGGGTAGTGAGATGACTAGCTGGAAGGGCTAGTCATCCAGTTCATAGATAAGTTTGATTGCATCAAGGATTAGTGTTTATGTAATGTTGTGCATTAATTGTATTTGAATTTGCTAATTCAAATGTGATTGAGAAACTTGTAAAAACAATCGGTTCACTCTATGAACCGATCGACTCATGTGTGAACCATCTGATTTAACACTCATAGGTTACAAACATTCATGATCTTTTGGTCCCTTCCACTCCCACACAGACTGGGAACCCAGACCCTATCCCACCTATAAATAGAGGGGTATCAGGGGCTTTTTAGAGCACAACTCAATTGCCTTTGAAAATTGTTCTCCTCTTAGGTTGTGGTAACCAATAGAGATACCAAGCAAGTCCTACCTGCCAAAGGGAGGGATAGAAAGGGAGAAACAATTATGGGAGAGAAATGTGGTGACTAGTACACTGACATGAGGCACAACTTCTTCCTATTTGTTCTAGTAGAATGACAGGAGTTCTAGGCGGTCCGTGTGGACTTCCATAGAGGTTTGGAGACTGTTGTCTGCCGCTAGGAGGACAACATCAACCTGTTATTTGTGGTGAGAACTGGGGGTGCAGTAGATGAGTCCCAGGGCAAATAGAAGATAGTTGCACATCTACAATGACGAGGAGATATTGCTAGAGTTTCTCTAGGACCAGGTATATCATCAAACCATCCTTTCTATTATATAGTTATTGATGTGATTAGTTGGTCTATGGGGAATATGGAAATAATTTTTTCCATTGCCTACCAGATGCCATATTTCCCTACACTAGATACCACTCATTACTTGTGATGTCATAAGTTAGTTATGGACATTCATAAGTTAGTTATGGACATTCACTGCCAACATAACTAGGTACATGTAGGGTCACACACATAGGATACACATGAAATATGATTTTATTCATGAATGATGTTTAAGTTGATTATGAAAGTTTTTAGGTATTCAATTTAAACAACACCAATTGAAAGTTGACTGACTGGATTGTGAACCAACTACTTCAAGTGTTCAATTGATCGATTCAAGTGTCATATCAATTTTAAAAAAATTGGTTGCATGTTTCCTGAACTTGAACATGAACCAAATGATTAACTTAGTGAATTGGATGGTATAAGGTTTATAACAATCAGTTCGGTTTGTGAACCACCTGGTTCAATGATCAATACAATTGGATCAAGGATTGATGTTGTAGCCATGTTGTGCATTAATTATCACATTGAAAGTTAATAAGTTTGTGAATAGGAAATATTGTTAACTGATCGCTTCAACTATTAAACCGACCATTTCAAAAGTAAATCAACTGGTTCAAGTGTTGAACCAGCCATTTTACAGGTGAACCAACCGATCTAGGTATGAACCTCTCATTTCAACATTCGTAACTTCCAAAAAATTCTTGAAATTTTGTCTCTTCAACTCCTAGATGATCTGGAAACCCTGACCCTGGTCATCCTATATAGAGGGTGTGCAACTAGGCTTTTAGTTGCCACAATAATAATTTCTGAAAATTTTTGTCCTCTCTAGTTGTGTTCACTAGAAATCCCGAGCAAGTCCTACCCATAAAAGGGAGTGACAACAAACGAAAGACAGCATGGGAGAGGTGAATCAACTCTAGTAGGTTGACATTCAAAGGGAAAACTCCTTCCCTTTGGATCTGGTAATGCAATGTGGAGTTCTCGACGGTCCACATGAACGACATAGAGGCGTCAAGGCCATTTCCACCCGTAAGGAGGACATCATCAACCTCCATCTATGGTGATACACCAAAAGGCTTTTGTTGACATCTACTCGAGTCTTGCTTGAAGAAAAACCACACTGATGCAAGGATAAGTCATTAGAATTGCTCAAGGATAAAATATATCTTTTGCTACCTTATTTCCTACATACATCATTGTTGACACAATCTCGTTGGTTTAAGAATTGAGCACTAAATTTTTCTTCCACTGCCTTATCTGTTGCCTGGATTTCCCAACATCATCAACAACTATATTATTTGTTAGGGCAAAATGGTCTGCTCCTTTAAACTTGAATTTATGATTATGATCGAAATAATAGTAAACGAATCAATATGAGTATTTATTTTCTTTTACTATTTTTGTAATTTTTTGTCTAATAAATGATACTACACTCAGCCTTTGTTGGAATATAACTATTAATCTTGAATCTACGTTAGCTGAATCCAAATATGGAAGAAAATATCCAAATTTTCCTCTTTGATTCCCTATTGTCTCCTCCTATACATAGGTAGCCTACTTTGGATCAAGGGAAATATGGGGAAGGGAAAAGATAAACTCAAATAAACTCTGATAAGTAATTTTACCCATGAACTTGGTAAAGAATAAACATTAAACAATGGTTTAAGGTAGTTGATTCTAGCTTAGGCTTTCTATTCTTGGTTTATTTTACCTCTTTATCCTATTTTTCCCAGTACTCCCTTAAAAATTTCCACTACTTATATTTTAGGGTTTGCATAGGTGGCTGCTATGACTAGGAAGATACTACTTTAAGTTTTATCAAATTGTATTCATTAATTTATGAGATAGTATCATTTTAATGATCATCTTTATTGGCGTTAGTGTTGCTTTAGTTGAAGTGTTTTCTTTTCTTGAAGTATTTTCTTTAGGTTAACCAATTGCACTAGAAAAGTCACTGTAATATTTGATACAGATCGACACATGTATCAGTAAAATTGTAGTATGCTCATTTGACTCTGATTGCATCAATTATGTTTTCTTGAAAGTTTGGAATGCTTTTCCAACATGCATGTGAAAATGTTTCTATGTGAATTTTTCCTTCTTTAAGGCTTAAATATCATTCTACACACTAAACATATTTTTTTGACATAGCCATATAAAATGAATGATAAATTAAATAATTATTAAAATATATAGTGGAAAAAAACTACTATATCTCAAATTGAGATTAGGGTTTTCTTCCAAAACCCATGATGAAGTGTGTAAGATAGTTCATAGCATTTCCAATAAATGTCACCATCAGATATGAAAGAACCACTATCCTTGAATGACCCACCTTGTAGGAAGGATAATGCAAACAATCTTGGTGGACCTATTGAATAGATAAATAGTAAGTAATAAATCATGGTATCCCTATTTAGTGTCTGATTAGATGAAGAATAACCCAAATTCATGACAAAATTGGTTGTTTTTATCATCATATCACGTCACTCACCTCACTTGAACTATGGCATGAGACAACTAGATGAACAACACTACTAATCACAAAATAAAAGATCCTCAACAACAAGAAGGAAATCTACATGTAAAAATTTCCAAGGATACTAGAATAGAGTCTGGGAAGAGGTACATGAAAACACAACCAAGGAAATTGCTCCTAACATGTAGACAATTATATAAACAAAAGAAGAGCAACAACTTATTCAGCTTTATATGTGCACTAAAAGAATCTAGAAAGGTCTTCGTAATTGGTTTATTTAACCTAAGAAAACCACTTAACAAGTGACAAGAAATCTTGGAGCACACGATATTGGCTACCTACCATGGGAAGGTAGTTGAGGGATATAGGAAACATATTCCAAATTCGATTTCAAGCATACAACATGGAACATAAACCATTGTGGACTGCATCCTATAATTGGATTGTGATACTCAACAACTCGATATCCACATAGATGAGTGAAAATTAAGTTATCCTACCAATATATATGAAAAATGTCAAACTAGCCTTTGACTTCATTAGTTATGTCATTCATCCAGTGCAAAACAAGACCTCCTTCAAGAGGGTAGTGTAGAAAGCATAACATTGACTTGATGACTGGAGAGTGAGCAACAGGTCCACTGATGAATTAGTTGTAGAAGTAGAAGCCATATATAAATCGAGATAATAGAAATAATCTCAAATTAAACAAGAACATGAATGTAGATCACCAATGGTCAGCTTGATATTCTTATTTGCATTACATTACACTTGCTCTCTTCAGTTGCAAGTCTTAAGGTTAGAGATGATGATGCCACGGATTTTGAGGTTTTATAAAGTAAAAAATGTAGCAAACCTATGCATCTTAACTTAAAGAATGCATATTAGCATTGAATAAGACAATAAATAACTAAATAAACTATTTCCCTACCTAATCTAGGTGTGGTTTAAATATACAGACATAACAAGTAGGCAATATTGTACACCTATGCAATGATAATTGTAATTTAACGTCCCTCTAGAAAATGAAGGTCAAAAAGTCACAAATGATCTCTAATTGACTTCAAATTCAAAATAAGGATATGAATTTAATTATCATATGTATCCCAATAGATAGAACTTGAATTAGACACTTCAATCTTGAAAAAATACTACTCTTAGAGATATTTGACAATGAATGACTAATTATTCAAGTAGAGACAACATTGAATATTGTTGAATCCTTGAGTATCATATGATCAACCAATTTAGATGACTCATTCATTTTTCAAATAGTAAAGTACTGGAAAGCATGGACCCCAAATGGAGCCCCCAGGCAAAGTTCAAGGTCAAACACGAAATGACCAAAACTATGAAATTCCTATTTATATACTACATGGCAAACAATGACATAGAATAATCAAATCGTACATTTACAACCAAACAATCATTGTACTTGAAGGACAAATCCAAATATATGTAGGAGGTCTTTGCAAATATTTAACTACAACTTGAACCCTAATAATGGGTTACTTTTTATTAATGATCCAGAGTCAATATCCAAATAGGGTGATCATAGGAATCAAGTCAATATCAGGATTAATGATCAAGAGTCAACATTTCATTATTCAGTATCGAGAGTCAAGTTTGGACATCATAGTCACAGTCTAAACATTTCTAAGCTAGGGTTTAGATTCTTATTTTAGACCTTACGCGTGACTTAGGGCTCTACCCTTCCTAGGATTTTTTTTAGATGTCATTCCAATTTTTCTTGATGTTTCTCCAACAACATTCTAGTGCATATTTTCTGTGTAATTATTTAACCTGGGTTTTCTCCATCCCTTACAGTGCACCTTATTTACTCAATGTCCTAGCATTGGGCTCATGGAGACATTCCCTTCAGGGCTTGGTCTTCACATTGGCCTTTCCCCATGGGCTTGACCTCTTGGTGACCTTCCCTCCTAGGCTTGGTCTTCATGTTGTTCCTCCCTCCTGGGCTTGGCCTCTTGGTGACCTTCCCTCCTAGGGTTGGTCTTCATGTTGGCCTTCCCTCTTGGCTTGGCCTCTTGATGACCTTCCCTCCTAGGTTGGTCACCTACTATCAGCCACTTCCCCAGTGACTTTTCCTCACATACCTTAGAGATGATGTAGTTAGGTTTTAAATATTTATACTCAATATATATATTCTTTCATGCTTTGTATACTTAACCCTCCAAACATTTAGTGATATTTGAGGTTATATCAATTCTTAAATTGATTGATTAACTCACCCTTATAGGGGTGATCATTCATCCATATACAATAATTGAGCAACAAACGAGAAACATTTCAAGCATTTTTCAACATTTCATGGCATCAATATTAAGTTTATTTTCATGGTGTTCATGGTTAATGAATTATCTAGGCCTAGGTCTTCCTAGGAACTTGACCACTATCTATAGTCAACATCATCATATTCCAAGATCGTCACTGATTCAGGATTTTGAGATTGAGTATCAACATCATCATAGACATAACCCATTAGGGTCTTAGGTCAAGAAATAAAAGTTGTGTGGAAGGGGTCTCCTTTCCAAGCTCTAAATAATCAACAAGATGACAATTTAGAGGTAGTTATAAGAGGGTTTGACATAGGTTAGGAGAGTCACAAGTCAACTACCACCCTAACCTAGAACACTAGTCTACATTGGTCATGAGTTATCAAGCATATTTGAATAGGATGAGAATCAACTATTAAATCATATTTCACAAGGTCATGAGTCAAACATCAAGATCTTAATAGGGAAACCATACTTCAAGATTTTTCAAGATCAAAGTCATCATTTCATTCCCTTCCTTTCAAGATCAAGAGGATAGATTTTGGAAATCGAGAAGTCAAATTGAGGACTCAAGAGTTTGAGCATAATAGAGCTAGAGTAATTTTCATGTCCATCCTTTATTTCGATTTAAGCTTGCAAAAGAGGCATGGATGTCAATAGGGAAATGCATCATGTATAGCTGTATCAGAGTATGTGACGTGATACATATCAATAGAATGAGTTTTTATTAAATATGTTTGAGGTATGATCAAAATAGGGACAACATAGGTTTAATAAATAGGGACCTCATCAAGCATGAGGTGTAAGATAAGAGTTCCACCTTATTTCACCACATCTACAATTTACCTCAAACACTGCAAGCACTTGTATTCGATTTTGTACCATTGAGTTTACATGAGTACATCACTTCCGAGAGTACTTTCATTAATCAAATAGTGTCTTTCATTTAAGATCAGAGCATGGCTTTATCATCTTAACCAACTTCCATCATTTTAAATAAGTTTTAGCTTTTCCCATGAATAAGCTACCCATAATCAAGAAATCATGTTATTAATATACATGAGAGAAATATCACATAAGGAGATGTGAAAACTAACTAATTATCATCTATTGTGTGGATTAGTGGTCCCTAAAGAAGAAATGAGATGCTAGAAAACTCACTAAGCTTTAAGAAAAGGATTTTAGTCCTCTTTGGGTTCTTAAGATGTGTTATGCCATAAACATATACAGAGGCGTATGTGTGTGGCTCTGATACCATTTGTCATGGAGTCATTTTTTATCCTAAGTCAACGCTCCTAATGGCTACAAAGACTAAGGTGAGTAGACTAGAGCTCCCATCTATAGAATGGCACAATTCTTTCACACAAGAAAAGTATATGTGAAAGCAGTAACAATAAGATATAACAAGATACCAAATGAGATAGAATATATGTACCCATTTCTATATTCAAGTATACCCAGTGGTGATTCATTTCCAGATCTTAGAGCCTTGAGTGCAGAAGATCTTCATTTGGAAACTAACAATTCAATAAACACAATAGATTAATCCTAAAGCATTAAGTACACTATGAAAAGATATGTAAATAGTTCATGAATAATACAAACTTGGTTGGATATAAACATGATCATAGTCAAGAATAAGAAACAAGTGATAACACTTATCAATATCGTTTTATACAAAGCATGTTTTAGGTTCCTTTATCCATTGTGTCAACATTAGGTTGAATAATGGGTTTGTGTACATCATATTCAATGTTTGTCAAAGTAGAATGCTCAGACATGAAAGTAATAATCATAAGAATAATAGCTCAACCAAGTAAGTCAGTATCCAAGTACACATATGCGCATACATACAAGAAAGACAATATCATAGTAAGGTCAAGAGGAAAATGTACCTTGATTAGAGCACAATATTAATCATTCAAATTAGAAAACCATATATACCAAGCTTGACTAGATCTTGGCAATTAAGTCATCATAGATATCCTAACATTACAAACAACATTAATTGTATTAATATCATAAATATTAGGCCTCATTGTTCATAATCATGTTGGTAGGATTTGTCACCTAGATCTAGATATCATATCTTCAACATAGGTTTCCACATTTCAACTAGTAATGTGAGTTCATTATCAAGTAACCCTATTCACCTTGGATTCATTTAGAACGTAAGATGACACATAAAAACTGAGATTAGGGGTCAAGATAAGGGTTATTAGATCATTAAATAGGGCTATCTTAAGATTTGAGCAAGCTTAGTCAACATAAGCGTCAACATACTCAAACTAGTCAATTTCATGCAAGATTGTCATCATTAGATTACAGATGAAGTCTACTTGAGTTATGTGTCACAACAACCATTAAGATATTGATTTGATATAATTATATAGCAAGGGTGATCATTAGGGCAAGATTTTCAAGAGATTAGACCTTCAATTATCAACATACATACTAGGTCATATTTCAAGCCAAGATTTAGACATTTAACAACCTTAGGGCACATACATGATTCACGAGTTGGGTGCACAAAGCACAATAAGTTACATATTTAGGAGTTCACATAATCATTTTGGACATGGAAGACCCACATGTGAGTGAGGTCTGAGATTCAACATCAATGTATCTTTAACACTCATGCTTCAAGGTTCAAAGCACATAATCAAATCAAATTCGGATGCTAACATGGACATGTTTGAATCTTAGTTCAACATGCATGAAAAGTTACTGATTTAGGTCATACATGAGGATTAGAAGCACATTCAACTAGGGTTAGATATAAAAGAAGCAATTTGTAGCATAAAAGCCATTTTTAAGTCATTTTACCAACATAAGATCATTTTCGGGTACAAAAGCTAGCAAAGTTCCAATATTTATGCAAGGGGGTGTTCAAATTACTGATATAAGGTTAACATCAAAGGTGAGACACAACATATCAAGGTAATGCATCCAAAAGCATCCAACATCATAAAAGGACCCTAAAAGCATGTATTTTGGAATATCAGTAGAGGTACAAGCAAAATCAGACAATGGAACTATTTTCATCAGATGGTGATCATTTTTCTTATCAAAACCCATATATTATATGTTAGATTTGCTAAAGAGAATCACAAGATACAATTTATGGTAAAAAAATATTCCTTTGAATTAGAAGCTTTGGACCACTGGATATCAATCCAGTAGTTAACGAGCAGCCTTGATGGCCATTTTGCCTCATGGGCCTGTGGCTGATCGTCCGCAAGATCTAGAACAGTGGGGCTTCACTCCAAACCTTCAAGGGCTGCTCACCGCTCCAAGTCACTCCCTTATCCTGGGATCTTTGGTCGTCACTACTAATAACTACTCGCGTTCCACAACACTTACGAAGAACAAACTCCAGGCTAAGCACGCCACTGATGTTAGCCCAGCCAGGGGATCAAGGCCACACCAAGCCTCGAAAAGTGGTTGGCTGGTTGGGATAGAAGTGTATCGAGGCATAGAGGTAAGAAAAGGGGCTGAAAGAAGGGTGTAGAGGTGGCACCCAATTGGGTCATCCATGGCGGAGACCATGGATGGAGGAAAGATAGAAGGAGGGGAAAGGGAGAGTTAGGGCACAAAAAGATGGAAAGCCAAGGGGGACGGTTGAGGATGGAGTTTTATAGCAATTTGGTAGGCCAATTTCATAAAAAGCATCAAGAATAGGTGCTATTGGTTGTTGCTAAAGCTACTTCTACAGTAGTACGGATGGAGCTTGAAGATGATCGACAACTATTGGATTAGGAGGGGAGAATCATTGGGTCATGATTCAAAGGCCAATATTAGTCGAGATATCAAGGGGAAAACCATTGACATGTACAGGTGAGTAAGGGGGCACCCACCTTGACTGGGTCGTGCCCTATATTGAGCCCAATTAGGCTAAAAAAAGCTAAATTGACGTTAAAACAATGATTAAAATAACAACGTTCAAATGGTCATAACTTGTGTTTTGTGGCTCTGATTGAGATGATTTTTGTGTTGTTGGATTGGTAACAGAATCCTCTACACCATGAAAAACATTTGATAGCTTGGAGAGTTCATTGTGTGGTATCAATTTTGATTGCAAGTTGATGATACATAATAAGTATGATACTAAGTTCAAAACTCAAATTACAGTCATGTATATACACCAAGTGATATTTAATTGAAGATAACTTGTCAAACGACCATAAAGTGTTAAATGAGGGGTGATGGAGGTTATTTAGTACATTAAGCATCAAATGAGACAATATTTACATATTTTGAAGGAGAGAGAAAAACTAGCTCATCACATCCTCCCCACCTTAAAAGAAATTTTGTCCCCAAAAGTAAATCAAGTCATCAATTGAGATTGAGTTTTCCCATTCAACATCAAGATTGTCATAATATTCTCATCAAGTATCCTCACCACTTACAATATCCATGTCATTCCAAAATCGAGTAATCGGGCATCATGGTCAACACACAGTCACATATATCATCAAATAAAAAGCATCATCACACGAGTCACAATTTTGGAGTGATTATATGTATTACCAAATTAGGAGAGATCACATTTTTATGTCAAACAAATAGAGCTCTTAGAATCAAGAGTAATGAGTGAATTTTATTCCCAACATTTAGGGTCCTAGCATATACGTTGGCCCAGGTGTGATTATAGATACACGACTAAGAATTTATGGTTCAACAATTTGAGACAAACTCCATATTTCAATCATTGTGATTTCATGCTCAAAATCAATGGAAGGGACCACCGTAGTCAACATGTGGCTTACCCCTGAGTGAATCAAGTGAGTTAAAATAATCATCATAATCGTCATTTCAATTTAGATAATTGGGCACATGAAAGTCGTTAGTCATATGTCGAGGGTGATCTCAAGATCCAAATAGGGTGATCATAGGAATCAAGTCAATATCAAGATTAATGATCAAGAGTCAATATTTTATTATTCAGTATAAAGAGACAATTTTGGACATCAAAGTCACAGTCTAAACATTTTGAAGCTAGGATTTAGCTTCGTATTTTAGACCTTACATGTGACTTAGGGCTCTACCCTTCCTATGATTTTTTTTCGAGATTTCATTCCAATTTTTCTTGAGGTTTATCCAACAATATTCGAGAGCTTTATTTTTTGTGTAATTCTTTAACCTAGATTTTCTCCATCTCTTAGGGTGCAACTTATATACTCTATGTCCCAACATTGGGCTCATGGCAACCTTTCCTTCTAGGCTTGGTATTCAGGTTGAACTTCCCTCTAGGGCTTGATCTCTTGGTGAACTTTCCTCATGGGCTTGGTCTTCATGTTGGCCTTCCCTCTTGGGCTTGGCCTCTGGTGACCTTCTCTCCTGGGCTTGGTCTTCATGTTAGCCTTCCCTCCTGGTCTTGGCACCTTGGTGACCTTCCCTCCTTGGCTTGGTCACCTACTATCAACCACTTCCTCAGTGACTTTTCCTCATATCCCTTAGACATGGCATAGTTGGGTTTTAAAGAATATACTTAATATATATATTCCTTCATGATTTGTATACTTAACTCTCTAAAATTTTGTGATATTCAATTTATCTCAATTATTGAACTGATTCATTAACTCACCCTTCTAGGGGTGATCATTCGTCCATATACAATAATCCAGCAACAATCGAGCAACATTTCAAGCATTATTCAACATTTCATGGAATCAATATTGAGTTCATTTTCATGGTATTCATCATTGATGAATGATCTAGGCCTAGGTCTAAGAACTTGACCACTAGATATAGTAAACATCATCATATTCTAAGATCATCATTAAATTGATATTTTGAGATTAAGTATCAACATCATCATAGACATAACCCATTAGGGACTTAGGTCAAGAAATCAAAGTTGTGTGGAAGGGGTATCCTTTCCAAGCTCAAAATAATAAAAAAGATGACATCTTAGAGGTAGTCATAAAGGTGGTGTGACCTAGTTTAGGGGTGTCACAAGTCAACTACCACCCTAACCTAGCACACTAATCTACATTGATCATGAGTTATCAAGCATATCCGAATAGAGCGAGCATCAACTATCAAATTGTATTTCATAAGGTCATGAGTCACACATCAAGATCATAATAGGGCAACCATACTTTAAGATTTTGCAAGATCAACGTCATAATTTCATTCCCTTCCTTTCAACATCAAGAGGGTAGCTTTTGGAAACTTAGAAGTAAAATTGAGGACTCAAGAGTTTGAGCATAATAGGGCTAGAGTGATATTCAACTCCATCATGTTTATTTAGAATTGAGATTGCAAAAGAGGCATGGAAGTCAATAGGGAAATGCCTCATGTATATCTGCATCAGAGTATTTGACATGATACCCATCAATAGGACGAGCTTTTCTTAGATATGTTTGAGGTTTGATCAAAATAGGCACAACATAGGTTTAATAAATAGGGTCCTCATCAAACATGAGGTGTAAGACAAGAGTTCCACCTTATTTCTCCACCTCTAAAATTTACCTCAAACACTAAAAGCACTTTCTCTAATTTTGTAACATTGAGTTTATATGAGTACATCACTTTCGGGGGTACTTTCATTCATAAAATAGAGTCTTTAATTTAAGATCATATTGTGACATTATCATCTTAATCAACTTCTATCATTTTAAACAAATTTTAGTTTTTCCCATGCATAAGCTACCCATAATCTAGAAATCTTGTGATTAATAGTCATGAAGGAAATATCACATCAGGAGATGAGAAGACTATCTAGTTACCATATATTGGGCGGCTTAGGTGATCCTTAATGAAGATATGAGATGCTAGAAAACTCTCCAAGCTTTAAGGAAAGGATTTTAGTCCTTCCTGGGTTCTTAAGATGTGTTATGCCTTAAACATATATAGAGTCGTTTGTATATGGCTATGATACCATTTTTCATAGAGTCGTTTATTATCCTAAGTCCACACTCCTAATGTCTATAAAGCCAAAGGCGAGTGGACTTGGGCACCCATTCATAGAATGGCACAATTTCACAGAAGCAATATATATGTAAAAGTAGTAACAATAAGATATAACAAAATACCAAGTAGATAAGAGATATGTACCCATTTTTATATTCAAGTATACCCATTGGTGATTCATTTCCAGATCTTAGAGCCTGGAATGTAGAGGATCTTCATTTGGAAACTAAACATTTGATCAACACAATAGATTAATGCTAAACCATTAAGTACGCTATCAAAATGCATGTAATCAGTTTAAGAATAATAAAAACTTGATTGTCTAGAAACATGACCATAGTCAAGAAGAAGAAACAATGGAGAACACTTAAGGATATCATTTTATACAAATAATTTTTTAGGTTCCTTTATCCATTGTGTCAACATTAGGTTGCATAATGGGTTTTTGTACATTATATTCAAGGTTTGTCAACGTAGAATACTAAAAAATGAAAGTAGTAATCATAGGAACAATAGATCAACCAAGTAAGTAGACAAGAACACATAAGAGCATACATACAAGCAAGAGAATATCATGGTGAGGTCAAGAGGAAAATGTACCTTTATTAGAGCACAAGGTTAACCATTCGATTTAGAAAACCATATATAGCAAGCTTGACTAGATCTTGGCAATTAAGTCATCATAGAGATGTTGACATTATATATGAGTGTAATTGTATTACTAGAAGCAAGATTAGGCATCATTTTTCTTAATCATGATGGTTGGATGTGTCACCTAGATCTATATATCATATCCTCAACAAAGGTTTGTACATTTCAACTAGTAATGTGAGCTCATTATCAAGTAACCCTATACGCCTTGGACTCATTTAGAACATAAGGTGACACATTGCAACTGAGATTAGTGGTCAATATAAGGTCTATTAGATCATTAAATAGGGCTATCTTAAGATTTGAGCAAGCTTAGTCAACATAAGTATCAACATAGTCAAACTAATCAATATCATGCAAGATTGTTATCACTAGAGTATAGATGAAGTCTACTTGAGTTATTTGTCATAACAACCACCAAGATTCTGATTTGAGATCATTATATAGCACATGTGATCATTAGGGAAATATTTTCAAGAGACTAGAGCTTCAATTATCAACATACATACTAGGTCATATTTCAAGTCAAGATTTAGGCATTTAATAACCTTAGGGCACATACATTATGCACAAGGTATTTGGGTGCACAAAGCATGATAAGTTACTAATTTAGGAGTTCACATAATAATTTTAGACACAAAAGACCCACATGTGAGTTAGGTTTGAGATTCAACATCAATATATCTTTGACAAACATGTTTCAAGATTCAAAGCACATAATTAAGTCAAACTAGGATTCTAGCATGGAGAAGTTTGAATCATAGTTCAACATGCATCAAAAGTTACTGATTTATATTATAAGCACATTGAATTAGGGTTAGACATAAAAGAAGCAACATGTAGCATAAAAGCCAATTTTAGGTCATTTTATCGAAATAAGATCATTTTAGGGTAAAAAAGATGGCAAAGTTCCAATATTGATGCAAGAGGGTGTTTAAATTTCTAATATAAGGTTAACATCAAAGTTGGAGATACAACAAATCAAGGCAATGCATTTAATAGCATAAAACATTATGAAAGGACCCTAAAAGCATATATTTTGGAATATTAATAGAGGTACAAGAAAAATCAGACTATGGAACTATTTAATTGGATCGGGCTCACTTTTGTGATCAAAATCCATATATTAGATGTTAGATTTGTCTAAGGGAATCACATGATACAAATTTTGGGAAATTTATACCTTGAAATTATAAGATTTGGACCATTGGATCTCAATCCAGTGGTTAAGGAGATGGCTTTATGGCCATTTTGCCTCATGGTTTTGTGGCTGGCGGTATGCAAGATATAGCCCAGTGGGGCTTTGCCCCAAGCCTTCAACGGTCACACATTACTCCAGGTCACTTCCTCACCCTAGGGTCTCTGCTAGTCGCTATTGATCAATTCTCACAGACACTCCTCACATCTGGCCACCACCAATTCCCGTGTGTAGTGTCCCATTCATGATGCTTGTGAAGAACCACCAATCGAAGCACGTCCATCGATGTGAGCTTAGCTAGAGGACTGATGCCACACTGAGCATCAAAAAGTAGATAGTCGGCTGGGATAGAAGTCTATCGAGGCAAAGAGGTAAGATTAAAGGGATAAAAGCAGGGTGTAGAGATGGCGCCCAACATGGTCATCCATGGCGGCGACCATGGATGGAGGAAGGAGAAAAAGAAGGGGAAAGGGGAGTTAGGGCATAAAATGATGGAAAACCAAGGGGTAAAGGTCTAGGATGAAATTTTATAGAAATTTGGTAGGCCAATTTCATCAAAATAATCAAGAAAAGGTGTTATTGGTTGCTCCTAAAGCTACTACTATAGTAGTGTGAATGGATCTTGAAGATGATCGACATACGTCATATTAGGAGGGGAGAATTTGTGGGTCATGATTCAAAGGCCAATATTAGTTCAAATATCAAAGGGCAGACCATTGACGTGTACAAGTGACGAAGGTGGTGCCTACCCTGACTGTGTCACGCCCTACATTTGGCCCAATTAGGCTTAAAAAATAGGCTAAATTGATGTTAAAACAAGGATTAAAATAGAAAAGTTCAAATGGCCAAAACTTGTGATTTATGACTCTGATTGAGATGGTTTTTGGGCCATTGTATTGGTTACTAAATCATCTGCATCATGAAATAGATTTGATAGCTAGGAGAGTTCGTTGTGTGGGGTGAATTTTGATTGCAAGTTGATGATGCATAATAAGCATGATACTAAGTACAAAAGTCAAATTAGAGTCATCTATAAACACCAAGTGATATTTCATTGAAGATAACTTGTCAAATGAGCATAAAGTGACTCAAATTTATTAATTCAGTGGTGATGGGGGTTATTGAGTACATTAAGCATCAAATGAGCAAGTATTTACATAAGTTGAAGGAGAGAGAAAAACCCTGTCATCACACTAACCTAATTTCATAAAATTTCTCAAGTCTAGCCTTAGAGTGGACCAAAAAGATTTGAAAAAATCTCAAAATTGATGAACTCAATATTAACTATGGAGATCTCTAGAAAGACTTGACTAAACTTCAAACCCCCAGTAAGTGGGATAATTGCATAAGCCCCAATAGGAAATCTCAACCTAATTTCTAGTGAATTCTTGGGTCCATCCCCAAGTGACCCAAATGGTTTTAGATAAATCTCAAAATTAATGAGGGATTTTGAGTTTAGAATTTTCAAGTTTAGGGAGTTTAGCCACTAGAAACTTCTATTAACTACTTCCTATCATCTAAGCTTAAGGAGACATTGGATTTTTATTTTTAATTAATTAAATAATTTATGAAACTAATGATAACTTGATGGTTGTTTTCAATTTTGTACTTAAGAATCATCACTAAATCTAGTACAACAATTCAAAAATCATTAACCAATAAATTTATTAATTAATGGTCCTATCAATATAGATTATCAATATATATAAGTGATGCATCCTTTAGGATCACAACATTGTTTATCTAGAACTGAATTTTGCTTGTGTGATATCACAACATATACAAACCCTTCAAGAAATTCACTACAGCAGAGCCCCATAAATTTGAAGAGTGTCAATCTTGAGGACCTGTGTCTATGAACAGAATCCAATAAAACTAGAATTTTTCAAGCACAAAACATGTGTAACAAATTAGATTAAGATGATCAAGAATAGTTGACCCAAAGAATGGGCATATATCCATAAAATCCAAAGAATGACACATATACTAGAATATAATATACTACTGATAATACACATGTCAGGATACTCCCAACACCCTAAGGTAGGGATTATTAATTCCTCATGATCAAGACAATATCTTAATAGAAAATGAAAGCGGACAAATGTGCATAGAAATTATGGAAAAACCCTAGAACCCCCATAACAAAACCCATAGAATGAATTTAGGTGATTTCAACCAATTAGATCAGCCTCTAGGCACATGTCGGCACCAAAGCTTTTTGTATTCCACTACTCCTATCCTCTCAACCATCAACAAAATTTTGTCATATGATTGATTGACCTTCCCTTAAAATGAGATCTTAAGTGATCTACTTTTGAGAGGGGAAATCATGAACTTCTGATCCCTTTTAGTAAATCTTGAATGGCATTGGCTATTCTAGATCAATTATATTGACGCATGTGTGATGCATCAATTTCCATCACTTTTCAGACTCTATTTACTAAGCCTATTTAGTATATATGTTCACTTTAAGACATGTTTATATATAATTTTCTAATATTAGCATGTGAATCATTGATGCATTAAGTATTCAATATTTTACTAAATTTTGATAATTTGTTATCTATATTTTGAGCTTATATCATTTGTTCCTCTTTTTTGGTGATTTGAACACTGAACAGGCAGCTCAGTGCTACTGACCCATGTGTTGATGTATCAAAAAATCATGATATACAATAGTATAGAAGGGAAAATGCAGTGCTACCGAGAAGGCATAGGTGGTACCAAAAGAGGCGTCGATGCTACCGAAGCCAGTAGTCGGTGTTGCCAACTGATCATCCAAATAGCATCATAACTCAAGATTAATTACCTCAGTGACGCATGTTGGTGGTATCGACTTCAGCATCAAGATTACGAGTCGGTGCTATCCATACCCATGTCAATAGTATTGACACAGCTCGAGAGATGCAAGCTGATCAACCACTTGGTGCCATCGACACCCTATTGGTGGTACCAACATTGTGCAATTATAGCAGATTTGAAATTAAGTTGGATCCAATGATTGGAGTGTCGCCAAAAAAAATTATCATGTCATTTTTAGAGATCAGAGCCGAGAGAGGAAGAGATGAGGAGGTTGTCGCTGAATGGATGTTCTAGGAGCTTTTGGAGGGTGGATTTGTAGTCTGAACATTGTAGATAGGGTGTTATCAGAGGGGATCACCAACATAACTTCTCTATGGGTTTTACATTGGTTTTCTTAAAGTTTATCTATTTTCTTATTCCTCCTCTTGTTGTGCAATGATGATAGTCATGCCAGGCTAAACCCCTTATTTCTTAGGACCTAGGATTATCCCGTAATTTCATTGTGTTTGAATTATATAAGTTAGTAACTATTTCCTTTATTTTGGACGTGAATCCATGATATCTTCATTGATTTGTTTATGCTTGATCATCAGAATCAAAGTGATAGACCACTAATTGCTTCAGGAGAGGGATTGGGAGTTGGACAAGTTATAGATTCATATAGCCTATATCGCACTTTGGGAGAAGGCTTAAAACTCAGAAAGAATAACCTACATATTTCACCAATGCACTTAACTAATTCCTAAATTAATATAGGAGTGGGGTTTGCTTTACTTAGGTAGTGCACTATGTTGTGGAAGTGGGTAATTCTTGCTATGCATCTTTATTCCAAAGTAAAGGAGGAATGATTACTAATAAATATGAATTTGAAAACAATGTATGCCTTGGTGAAACCACAAATCCTAAGGAATCCATCCATTCTTGATCACAACCATCTTAATTTTGATTTAAATTTTGCTCTTAGTTAAATAAATAATCACCAACTATTTTCTAGGTGTAGCTTATTTGGTCTCAGTAAGTAGTAGTCTTTGGTGAATGTTTCCCTGAGTTTGACACTCAGACCTCATAGGCCTATATTAAATGATACATGTTGCTCATCCTCATGGAACTCTACTTTTGTATCCATTTGAAAGAATTAGCAGGAGGACAAATCCTATGAAATACTTTTCTCAAATACCCCCACTTGACAAAATTAACCCTTACCAACCATTGAACAAGTAACTACTCTGAAGAGACAATAAATTTTCATTAAAAACTTCCACAACAATACCAATGAAACACTATCAATATGGAGTAGTCAACATCATAGTCATAGGGCATGTGTTTGATGCACCATGTGATTTCCCTATGTACATTTCTATGATATATACACAACTATGTTGGAAGTAGTTCCCCATATACACATGAATGAGGGGAATAATAATATGAGTGGCATACCATTTAGAGCAATAGGCAGAGAAGATGAGTGTCTATGAAACATGAATCTCATGAAAAATCTAAATTGTTCATGCATGAAGTAAAATATGATGCACCTACAAAGTTGATGAAATGAAAATGTGTTTCCTTTAATGCCTACTATAATGGAGGGATGATGAATGTGATGATTGTCTCATCATACCAATGAGTATAAGTGGAAGCATGGGTACATGTAAGATATTTTCACTTTCTCCTTAGGAAAATTCAGATTGAATTCATGGCATTCCTTTCCTCTTCCCTTTGTTTCTCCTTTTTTCCAATGCAATTCTCTTATCAATTCTTTTTTGTACCCTCTTATTTTTAGCATGCTTCCTTTCTAGTATATATCATTTTTTTTAGTTGAGAAATACATATGTATATCCTTTATCACTCATTATTTGTGAAAGATAAATAGGTACAAGTTACACATTATGCAAAATGACGCAAAGGAGAATGCAATATATAAGTACGTTATTACAAACAACTAAAATTTCTTAACAAAAACAAAATGACATGCATAATTCTTTTTGTTATTCTTTTCTAATGCACTTCGAAAGTAACTAATGAACATTCTACCTACATACTATGAAATAAAGTCAAGATGAAAACATTTTGAATTCACTTGATCATCCTATGGTGGTGAATGAAATTACATGATGGTTGGATGAAATTACATGACTAGGAGATGATGCATTTCTAAACTTTGATATATCCCTCTCCTATCAACCTGTGTATAGGGTGACCTTTGTGTCTATTTCTAAAATTCCCATTTAAGATCTCATTACTATTTGGATGGTTTGAGCTCAAGCATTCCCATCATACACAAGCCTTGCATACATTTAGATTTTCATTCATGTAAGATGTCCTCAAGATGAATGACCCAAACACTTCCTTGAGTTGTTCTTATCTTGAACTTAGAAAGTAAGATTAAAACATAAAGAACTAAAGAAAAAGAATAATTTCAATACAAGAGAATGAAGCACATTCCTTTTACTTGTATGATGCAATCATGATAAATTAAGCTCCACTATTACACTAGATAAATTATGGATCCTACTATTGGAAATAAGAAAAAAAACTAAATAAGATAAAAAATAATGTAAGAGAAGTCAGTTTCATCACCCCTAATCTTGAAAGTTACTATGTCTTCATAGTCAAATGTAAAACTAAGAGGTGGAAGGGGGTTACCCGATACTCAAAATGGTGGTGGTGAAATGTTTCCGGCAACATTTGTGGATCGGGTGGATAGAATGTCCCATTAAACTATGGAGACTTTGTTGTCATGTCTGGGAACTAATGCTAGCTAGCAAAGTTCGCCTAGCTCCAATAGTGAACAGAGAGAGGTGGTTGATGGTACTTGTTGTGTTGTAAGTGAGTATGTATATTCTCCTAGTTCACTAGGAGAACTCGGTCATTGTCATAGATGGGATGTTGATGCTAAAACAACTGCTCCTCAACATCTTGAATCTGAGTCAAGGTGGGTGACTTATGTTGTTTCCCTGGATGAATAGATTGAAACATATTGTACATACCGTCAATGGAGAATTTACCGGTCGTGGAGATGCTAGATCTATGGAGCTAGAGGTTACATATTTGTGGGGGATGTGGTGCATGTGTCGATGTGATGTGTAAGGCATGGATGTCTCCTCTCCTTCCTCTTATTGTTATCCTTCTTCTTCCTCTGCCTAGGGTGGTGTATCAACATCCTTTCTCCAATATGTCATCTACATCATCTGCTGGCCATTGAAGATGGCACACTCTCTTTAGACAGAAGTTGGGGTTGGAAGAGACCTTTTATTTAGTTGCATGTATATGATCCAAAAAACATAAAACCTTCCTTATTACTTGGTGACAAGGTGGGCCCACATGAAGTGACTTAAATCAAGCATCAATCTCATCTTGAGGGCATTGGCCTTGGAGAGGTCGAGGTAGAGATGCATTGACAGTGGTGTGAGAAGTCTACCAAAGTGAATGGGGGAGAAGGGGGTTCATCTTCACTGCCATCATCTAAAGAACGAAGAACAATCCGAGACTGACTATCTCCCTTCCCAAGGTCAATAATGACCGTAGGATGTATATGTCCTCCTACTGGACCTTCCCCTGCCCTTGATTCAATCTAGAAAAGTCAATAGTCATTAGGTAGTGATGAAGAATGCAGACAAAGGGATGCTTGACGTTCATCACTGAAGACTGATGTCAGTTGCTGATGAATCCTTGAGGCATTTCTTCCATTTGTCCCCATGCCAGACTGACGTTGAAGTTTCTTGGATCAAAGCACACCTCACCCAATGACCAGCCATAGATGGAGTTGAACTCTTCTAAGGTGAGGTGTGCTAGATGTTGTATATCATGAACTTCACCTAGCCTACTTCCCATCCTTCTCCTTGCTCGAGGATGCAACAAAACTCCAACATGATGAGAAACTCATAGATGATCTTGGGTTGACAGGTCCAATCACTGAATATTGGGTGACCACCACTATTCCCTACCCAAAATAGATGCATTGGAGGTTGTCAGTGAAGCCTACTTTAGCAAGGGCGGCTTGCAATTGGTCCGCATATTGAGTTAGTATGAGTTCCCTCTTTTGTAGTACAACATAGCACTTCTTTTTTGCTTGGTTCTTGAAGGCCACCCTCATTGGTTTGGGTACCAATAGATCGGGTGTGAAAGTGGTAGATAAAGGTTGTATTCAGGGTGCCATCTCTTGGAGGAAAGAATAAAGACATGAATAAAAGATGTTGGTGAAGATTATGAAACATCAATAAGCTTTGGTAACCTTGTATGACCTTCTTGCAACTTGTGAGTGAGAGGGGAAAGATTGGGTGTGAGTCATGACCACCCGTTGCTTTCCCTCTTATTGTTGAAGGTTTCTATGCCTGCATTGTGTCTCCTTGGGCATCTCGGTACTAGCTATTGATATAGACAACTTCAAGATGTCAATATATTGATCCCTGAATTCCTCTGTGTTGTTGGTATCGACTCTTACTTTGTGTGCATGGATCGGTGGCATTGACTATTGGATGTGAAAGATCTCTATCATTGTTGTTGGTGCCACGAATTCAGTCTTCTGTGTAGGTGCCACCAATTGGTATGTCAGGGGTACAAAGATGATCTTATCTTTCCTCTAATGTCTTTGTCAGTGCCATTGAGAGAAAGTGTAGGTGTGATTGAGTGTGACGTTGGTTCTATCAAGATCCTTCTCGGTGATACTGAGTCTATATTTCCTATAGCTTCAAGGGCTTCATTGAAAGATGTTAGTTCCACCAATGTTATTGTCATTGGTACCAAACTATTTTGTCCTTTGTCATCTTTGAGCTAGATGGGTCAATACTTCCAATCAATGCCTTGGTGGTATCGATGTTCTTTTCTTGGACCTATCTGATTTGTATTCAAAATATGCCGGTGCTACCGATGGTTGCATCGATGCTAGAGACCTCAATGTCTGTTTTTGGTCTCTAGCTGACAAAAATTCAAATCCACCGACCTACCGATCGTTGGTACCAATTTTTTTTCTAATTCTCCCTATTTAATCCTAGAGGATGAGACGATTCTACCTATGGTGGTGTTGGAAGTACTAACACTGTGAAATTCTACACATCATACAAAAACATCAAGAAACCCTTTTTTCATTGCATCAACTAAACAACTAGTTATGAAAATACATATTATAAGAAAGTACATGACTAAAAAAAACAAAATGAATGAAAAAAATTAAAGTGGGTTGGCTCCCATAAGAAACCTTGTTTAATGTCATAGGCTCAAGAACATGCTTACCTTCATCCTGGGTTGTCATGAGATGGTGGTGAAGATTCATCTAGAAATATGAACTCATCTCTTTCATCATCTATTTCAAATGTCACATATCCTCTACCATGGCAATGATCACATTATCTATTGATTGGAACTTCCTTCTCAAGAACATCTCAGATCCCCACACCTCTTGCATATCCATGACCACAAAGTTGACATGATGGATAAATTTGTCGACTTTAACTAAAACATACTCACATATGCCATAGGGCCTCACAACTTAACCATATATCAATTGGATTTTCATGGAAATCTTTGTTGGTTTCTTCAATCCAATATTCAGAATGGTATAAAGAGGCATGAGATTTATGCTTTCCCCAGGGTCACATAGTGCTTCTTTGAAATGTTTGTTGCCAATGAAACAAGGTATGTAGAAAAATAAGGTACTCCTCCTTTTCCAATAGCCTCCTCTACATAAAAGTACTGACCACATCATCAACCCACATGACATATGTATCTTTTAGCCATCTTTTCTTATTCATGTTCTCCTTTGAAAACTTCCATTTGTAGGGACTTATTCGGTCACCTCTACAAGTGGGATGTTGATGTGGATCTTTTGGAAGATGTCTAGAATTTTTTTAATTTCTTGTCCTTCTTTTGTGACTTTAGACTATCTGGGAATGGCACATGAGGCTTCTCTATATGCTTCTGTGGAGGAATGTATGGCACATTAGGAAATTCCTTCCCTAAGATTACATCAATGCCACCCCTTAGGTCAGAATCTAACACATCTCATTTGGATGGGGTAACCTGAGATTGCTCATTCTCTATTGTAGGTGCCTTCTTGTGGACTATGATTGCTCCATTACAAAATAAAACTTTCACATGTTCTTGTTGCATGGGCACTTCCTCTGGAACTGAGAGTGTGGACATGGAAATTTGCAAAGCCAGAGCAGATGAAGTGTCCTTGTCACTCTTTGTAAATATTTTATTGACTAAGGTGCATGAGTGTGAATAATCCAAAGGTGTTCTACACCCCTTGATATTCCACACATGTTGTTGGGAAAAGAAACTTGTGAAACATAAACACATTCCAACTTTTGATGGTGTTGATTTGGTGTCTTGCCAATAGCATGTTCTGTCTCCTTGGAAATAGAGACATAGTTTACTTGGTGATGTTGGTGGGTTGTAACTGTGTTCCCAAGAAATCCATATTGAGTGGGATTCTTCATTGCTTCCATCTCCTCTACTAGTTGTAAAATTTGTTTTTCTAGGTTGTAAATTTGAGCCCCTTGATTCTTCTTGTTATGACCACATTTGAGCTTAATTGGTAAACTAGGGTAATCCTGGATGATTATATGCTTAATTGGATAGATCATTGCTTAAATATAATTAATGATGATAATACAATTATGATGTTTTAAACCTAATAAGAACGTTAAGTGTTCTATTGCTTGAGAAATTAGGGTTTGAGAAATATAAACCCTAGTTTGCTAAAATTAGGGTTTTGATGGTACATGAGTATGGAATTTGATCACGATAGTAGTGTGGTAAATGATTTTTCATATTTTATAAAAAAATATCTAAATAAATTTTGGATATTATATGGATAATTCAATCATTCATATTGGAGAAAAATTTCAGAATATTTGAGTGTTCTTTGAATGTGGTTCTCGGTCGAACTGTACTTCGACCAAAATGTTGATAGAGTGCTTTTTAGCAGTGTAGTGTTTTAATTTAAATTATTTATTGGTAAATCCAAATGATATTAAATTTTAACTAGAGATCTAAAACTAAATAATAAATAAAATTTAAAATTTTAATAATTTTTGGATGCGTTTAGACCTTATCAGTAGACGAATTACAGTAAATGACATTTTTGTAGAATTCTGGATAGTAGTGCACTATTAGATATTTTATTATTTAATGGAAGGTTAGAATGATCTAAAATTTTACCTGAACCTTTATATATATATTATACACATCTTGAAAAATTATAATAATTTTTGGAGAAGGTTTAATCTCTAAAATACACGAATTCATAGAAACCTTTTTTATGACAGAAAAATCTATTGAAATAAGAAAAAGTTTAGTGAGGGGTCAATGTGCACTTAACCCAAGCAGATCAATTGCCTATATGGTCAACCTAACACACAAGGAGATATCATAATTCGTGATTCAATCCAGAGAAATGAAATCCTAGAGAGAGAGTTAGGGTTTGAGAGGAGAAATTGATGGAGATGCTGACCTAGGGTTTTGCGGTCCGAGGAATGATGAAATCATGTAAGTTTAGCTTCTTTGGATATAGTTTCATGATGAATCTTCTCTCACATGTCAAAATTCCGTCCCTACTCTGATTTTATCCAAAATGGTATCAAAACCTCCCCTTTTCTCACTCTTTCTTCATAATCCCTCATTTTTAGGGTTTCCGAGTTGAAAGGAAGAAGAACTGGGTAAATTGCTTAGGATTTGATATGGATTCGAGATTTTTAGATATCAGATGCATTTTTAAGGTGTTTTCACACTTTAGGGTGAGTGGGAACATCCTTTAAATAGTATATTGCACGAAAATTGGTTAAATCAACCATAATTTTTAATTTCTTAGTATGCGACTACAAACCTAGAATTGTCTATTTGTTCTAAGTTGTTGCAAAATGATATGAAATAGATTCTTCCTTTGTTTGAATGAATTTTAGATGATAAAATCATATTAGAAATGTATACAATGCATTCTAATGAGAATTTCCTAAGTATTCATAGAGGTTATAAGAGTAAACTGAAATATAAGGAATTTTTCTATGACTGAAATTTGCTGTATAAGTAAATAGAGAAAGTTGCTTATCTAGATCGCCTTGGTTTTGAATGATTCTTTATCTAAATTCATAGTAAATATATGTCAGATACTTTCTTGGATTTCGTTTAAAGTGAGTAGTGTTTTTCTGGTATAGGGTGAAACCCTAGATGTGAGGAAAGTTGGATATTTGCGAATAGATATCGTGAAATCCATTTGAAGGGATTTTCTTGACATAATAGACTTTATTTATTCAATTTTATTATTGATGCATGATATCCCATTGAATGGCATGGGAACCCAAATTTAGCTCAGTTCCAAGGTTTCATACATGTATTGATTTTATATGATTTCTTAATAGTAGTCTTTATTCAGTGAATGCTTATGTCGCATGAAATCTTTATGGGAGCCATGGGAATAAGTTGTTGCCTAGTGAGAGGTGACAAGATGTGTGATGGCCTTGTGAGCCATGAGAATACTTGTACAACCAGTGAAATGAATACCTTGGTCTAAGGACCTATAGGTAATGGTTACATGTTACAGAGGTAACAATGCGATGTGATTATCTAAATGGTTCGAATACCCATATTCAGTAATTATGATAATCATGTGAAGGGATGAGAATTCCTAATAATGTGATAAGGGATTGAGATCCCATGTATCATGTGTTGTAAAGATTTGAAAAGTATGTGATAGATGTATTAGACCTTTCTTTGTATCATTTGTTGTGATTAAATGAAACCCTAAGGGTAGGGTGTTCAATGAATCAAGTATTGTGATATCAATGTTCTCAGTTATTATTAATAATTCTTGTCATGATAAGTAATTAACTCTTAATTGAGTTATAAGATGCACAACTCAAGATTTGGGTTGATATGCACGTTCTTTGAGAAATTACAGATAAGTTGTGGGTGCTATTGACGATTACTCATATGTCAATTAATTAACTCTTATCAGTGTAATAAGATAATAAATTGCACGATTCTAGTGTGTATGTGCCAAGTGGACATATAATCTATTTATTTAAGAATTTTAGTCTACTTGCATGTATAGTATGTTGATTACTCAGTATATTATAGTGTTTTGAATATACTGCTCTGCCAAGTTTTGAATGATATACATATTGTATTATAACTTCAAATAAGTAGATGCGACACCATAGAGATACAAGAGTCAAGTATAAGTAAGAGAAGGGTACAATGTAGAAAGACCTTTCTAGGAATAATAAAATAATAGACTTAGGAGCCCTGAACACCGTAGAACCCCTATGTGAGGTCTGCGCCTTATGGTTGAAATGACCTAACCCTGGTAGTGTCCAGTATACGGGGGTCGGAATGTGCTATCAGGTGGCATGGGGGACAAAGCCCTAGTGGAAGTCTCCTTAAATTATAGTTTGTAGTGTCCAACATCAACCAGAAGTCTTGATGGCACTAGAGTATAGAAAAGTCAAGAGGTGGCTTGACTCTCCTCCTATGTGCTCAGGTTAGAGGAGGAGTCTAGTTTAGGCCAGAGAGACATTTCCCTATTGCAAACCAAGAGAGTAGTCAAACTTAGCATTTCCTGGGTGTGTCCGCTAAGTCTTGTATGGTGTGATCGTAGTGCACTACAAGTCTTCATATGTAGAGTACACTGTATATGATCAGGGCATAATAAAATGAATGAGAGATCAAACAAGTGTATGTAGTTATTAAATTATTCTTTGTATGTTTCTGAATTATTAGTTCTCTTTATGATCAATCAAGCATTTCATATATTGATTCACTCTTATAGATATTTAGAGTATCCTGTCATATTTATGATTGTCAATTATTAGACTCTTTAAAGCTTACTGGTGTTATAATTGATATCAATTTCTCAAAAGTATATCTATAATTATATCAGTGCTTTAGATTGTTTCTTTGAAGTACTCATTCACTGAGTGAGTAGGCTCACCCCTCTACTCATAATTTTTAGGGAAATCACATGGACTTGAAGAAGATATCATTGCATCATAGTAGATCTTCTACAAGAGTTAAGTCTAAGTATAGTTAAGTTCAGTCAGTCCTTGTCACTCTAGGTCCTTGTAAAGAAATAAGAGAGAGTTGTAAATGATGATGTATAACATTATTCCTCTTTTAGAAATATGTGCAAATCAGCAAGTCTTATGTGCTTAAAAGTATGAGGAACATAATGAATGCTCATACATGCATTTTTACTATTGAAATCAGATTAGAGAAATCCATGTTTAGATTCCCTTGTAAAGTTGGTTTATGTGGTTCAATGCAAGAAAACAAAGAGTTTTGAAAGAGAAGAAAAAGTTAAGGGTGATCTTTGTATTATGTTAAATCATCAATTTTTGCCCTAATCTCATGATTAGTGGAAATTGTGAGATCGGGGTGTAACACTGTTGCTCCCATACAGATTGGTTTAGGTAAGCCTCATTCCGACTTGTGAGCTTTCCAAGCATGTCTTCTATAATGTCCATATTACTAGATACCTATCCTATTGATATTGATGTGAGGTGTTTCCTTGGTACTATTTGGGTTGTTGTGCTTGTGATGGGTCTTGTAGAAAATTGTTATGATACTTCCTCCACAAATAATCATTGTTACCCCTATTATTTTTTTATGAAAATTACATGCACTCCTCATCTTCACCTATAGATGAGGTATCAAAGTTCTGATCAAGCTTACTTGTGAGTCTATCCATTTGAGCTTTTAATTCTACAATCTCCCTTGATTTCATATCATTTTTTTCTATTGCTGGTACTTATTGTTCCTTTCTCCAAGATTGGTTCTTGTACATGTTATTTAGGATCTCATGACATATTGTAGCCTTGTTAGTTAGGAGGAACATTGACCCCACACTATCAAGAGTTTCTCTCTCTCCTTTATGAAAGTCATAATTAAATGTCTTTGCTTGACCAAACAAATAAATACCATGATGAGGGACTACCCTGAGTATGTTCTGAAAGCTCACCCATGCTTCTGAATATGATTCTTCAGCATCCTGCTTGAAATTGTAGATTTTTCCCATAAATTTGTTTGTCTTTTGTTGTGTGAAACATCTCTAGAAGAAGGTATTTATAAGCTCACCCCAAGCTTCAATTGACTCTGACAGTAGGCTAAGGAACCAAGACGGTATTTATAATCTCATCCCAAGCTTCAATTGACTCTGACAGTAGGCTAAGGAACCAAGACTTGGGTTTATTTGATAGTGAGTATGAAAAGAACTTTAAATAAATAATTGTGGCTGGAACTCTATCAAGCTTGAGCATATCATAGTTTAATGACACTTGTTGTTTGTAAATCCATGTTGTGGTCATGAAATGATTTGACTAAATCAACGCTACCAAGGCGTGATTGATTTTGTGACTGCCAACTTTCACTTCTTGGCATTTGATTGGTCCTAGATGAACTATAGATGAAGATGCCTTTATCTTCCCCCAAATTGTCTATTTCTCAAGCACATCATCCACATAATCATTACCATTCAGATCAATCTCTATCATATGTTCTTACTCTGCCTGTGGAATTGGAGTTTTAATGAGATTCTCAGATGAAGCCCCAAACTCTCACGCCTTGAGAAAGATCTCTTCTTAACCTACATATGGTGGAGTGGATTCTCCATAGTTTGTAGTTCGAGTTCAAACCATACACTAATACTTGAAAATTCAATTGGCAATGTTAGAACACAGAATACTAGTAAATGGGTAAAACAAATTTTTGTTTCTCAATTATTCTCTAGTGCAAATAAATATAGAATTCAAAAGAAACAACCTAGACTTGCTAATCACAACAATCATAGTGTTGGTGCTGTCATTTCTCTGAAGATGGTGCCAAAACATGACACACATAACCTGTGTATGTAAAACACTATCACACATATTGTGTAATTGATGCCAACATGTCCAAGTATCGAACTCAGGGAAACATTCACCAAATACTACTTCTTACTGAGACCAAATCAGCTAAACCTAAAAAAGAGTTTGTTGATTGCTTAATTAACTAAATGAAACAAATGAATCTGAGTTAAGATGGTTGTGATCAATAATGGATGGATTTCTAACGACTGGTGGTTTCACCATGGAATATGTTGTATTCAAATTCCTTTCTATTAGTGAAAATTCCTCATTTACTCTGGACTAAATACATGTAGCAAGCATCAACCTATTTCCATAGTATAATGCACTTTCTAACTAATCAAATCCCACTCTGACAGTAGTTTAGGAATAAGTTTAGTGCATTATGATGCAAAAGTGAGTAATACTTGCTATGGGTCTTTATTCTAGAGTAAAAGGAGAATGGTTACTAATAAAAAGGAATTTGAATACATGCCATCCATTCTTGACCACAACCATCTTAATTTAGATTTATATTTTACTCTTAGTTAATCAAACAATCAACCAAATATTTGCTAGTTCTAGCTGATTTGGTCTCATTAAATAGTAGTCTTTGGTGAACGTTTCCCTAAGTTCGGCACTTGGGACTCATAGGCCTATATTACAAGACACATGAACTTGAGTTTTACATGTGCAATTTACATGTGTCTATGTGTCAATGCCTCGACCTTGTATGTCCATATATACTTTTGAAAAAAATAATAAATCAAATTGTCTTCGGGCTCTATCAACTATTTGGTTGATTCTATTGATATGGGTGTTGATGCATCAACTTCAATGCTATGTGCAACATGACCCAAAGGGTATAATATGGGATTTATTTATATGGATGTGGATGGATCAACTATTTACCTATATTTTCATACTTCCCTATAATAGTAACATTTTATAGTTTAGGCCATTTAATATTATGATAATTATGTGAAACAATACACTACAAATCAAGTAAAATAAATTAAAATGAATGAAAATATATTTTGTGATATATGAGTAAAATTATACATAATGATAATCACATTGGAAGATAAATGATACTAAACAAGAAGATAAATGCATGATAACTATGTAAGAATCAATGTTTGAAAAGAGTTGACTACAATTTGAGCCCTAAACAATCAATGAATTGCATAACGTAATAGGAAAACTTATCCTAATTTCTTTAGAATTTCAGTAGCTCATCCATGCGTGGCTCAAATGGATACCAAAAAAATCTCAAAATTTATGAGGACCTATCTGTTAAAACCAAAACTAAAATAAAAGGATGATAAAAAGTTCATTTAAAGCTATAATAAGGAGAATAAAAGAATTAACAAGAGCAATGCCAAAGTAAGAATTGTAAGGAATATGAGTACTTCAAAAGTAAATAAAAAGGTTACAATATCAAATAATTGTTGTAAATCTACTCCAAGTAAACTGTAGTAACTCATGTCAATAAAGTAAGTATATTACAACTACTGTGACAACCAGAAAAAAGATAAAATTCATTATCTAGCAATTGTGAGACCCGATCCAAAAGAAATAAGTAGGATTCTCAGTTATTCCATTCTTCCCTTTGCCTCCAGAATATTAAGAAGAACTTGGGGGAAAATCATGGTTGGTTTAGGCTTGAACGCATGATCTACACCCAGCACATTAACCTCATTCTTATGAAGACTCACAATAAGGGATAACCTTAGATCAACCACTTCCACACAACAAGGAAAATGACCCCTCCTTTTAGAAGCCCTCATTGTAGAAGAGTAACATGCCAAGTTCTCCATCATATAGGGTTGCATGTAGTATCTCAAGATACTAATGTGGTAGCCTCAAGGATCTTGCAAAGTACATCTAGGAAAGGAGGGAAAGAATCAAGAGCCACTTGTATCATCATGTTGAGACAATCAAACCAAGTCCCAACCTATTTGTCCATTATTCAAAGTAGAACCATGTGCCCTTATGTGAGAAAGAATAACCATGAAAAGATTGAGGAGGAGGGACTACAATAAAATCCTCATGAGAAATAATGTCCATGAACTAAAAAATGTACAAGGTTTCATAAGGCTAGTTATAAAGAGAACATAACACTTCTCAAACCCTATGTTCCAAGAAGTATAGTTTTGGGATACATCCACAAGGAAGAACCATCTTGGAACTTGACAACACAGTTGGTTAGGTTCATAGGAGGATCATGAGGTACTACGAACCTACCCAATAGTTAGAAATTCACTCTCTCACCTACATAAATAAAGTAGCCATGCACTTAGACACAAAAAGGAAACATATTATTGATATAGAGAGATGGAATGGTGAAGATTTGCATACCCTTACATCTGTCCTCCTACCAAGAACGGAAAAAAGGACTAAAACTCCCCTACAAAAAAAGTAGACCCATCATTATAGGAGAAAATTTAGGCCCAACTAAATATTGTGAAATGTTAAGTTAAAAATAATTACCCCTCTAGAGGATGTGATGTCAAGGATCCATCATCTTAGGTCATAAATGTGTTGTAATTTCCACATATGGCTCCTCTGCAACATAGATGACATGTGGGAATTGGAATGATTTAAAATTAGTCCCCTTTCACTAAGGTTAGACAAACATATATACTCATGCATCTAATATTGTAGAACAAGACATTAGAAACATATTCAATCAGGTTCATACTAAAATAATAAAATCAAAAGAGCATTAGTTACCTAATGCGGAAACCTAAAATTATAGATGGAGTTTGAATAAAGCACAATTTCTCCATTCTTATATCAAATACTTATAAAGTGAGTGGAACATGTAGCAGTTAGAAGAACCACCCCATTCAAAAGATGAGACATCACTCTAGTCAACATGATAATGAGCCAACTAAAAGTCCTCTACTCATAGTGGTAGTTACAGAAAAGATAGTCAAGACTAGTGAATTGAAGGTTCTTGGGCCCTACACAAGGTGTACCCCAAATTTGATTTGCCTTGAGTGGCATCACCCTTCTTGAAAAAGGTGGAAAGAAGGTAGATTATATTGATACTAAAGTGACTCAGGCCTATGGTTTCCTTGGGAGGGATCACCCCTGGTAAACCTTGAACACCTCATTGCCTCTAGAAGGAAACTTTATCAGGTGCCCTATGAAACAAAGCCTAATGATAATTGTGTACTCTACAAGTAGTATCATCATCATCCTAAAATGAAAATGAAGACTTTTGGTATTAGGGAAAAGCCTCTAAAGCATAATAGTGATAAAAAGTTTGAATTTTGTCCTTATTTTTGAAAGGACAATTAAAAGGTGGCAAGAACTAAAAATTGTAGATCATGCTCCTCTCAGTAGAGTTCAACAATGAATAATATTACCAAACTCTATCTCACCACTCATGGAACAGAAGACCAAATTTATTCCACGATATAATATATAATGCAAAGATCAAAAAGTCAAGATCATATTATCCTTGAGAAGCCCTAGATGTTCCTTCTGGAGGCTACTCAATCGTGATTTATGAAATATTGCTCATGTATCATGGGAAAGTTATGTCACAAAACCAGAAACCCAACCCCATGAACCAAATGAATACCAAAGACAACATGCGAAAGAGTGAAATGCTTAGCATACATGAACATATAACAAGATAAAATCACCAATTATAACCTCAACATTTAACAAATATTATTAAGCAACATTGTTTATTACAATCTTTCAATTACATATTCAAGAGTACATCTATACAAGTCTGCTCATGTTTACTAGGGATCTTACAACAAGAACACCTGACATACCTCACCAAGACCATCAATTCTAGCTGTCTCTGAACCTATAAAATACTTGAAACAAGGCGGGTCAAGCACACGAGGTACCGAGTACAAGGCTAAAATATACATATACATATACATATACATAAGCTTTGCATAATTTGAAAAAATTTGCAGAAGTAACGAACAAGAAAAATACAAGTTAAGTATTTTAGAAAAATGAGAGCCCATGTTTTACATCATTTCACTCCAATTGTACCATCATTTCATGCATTCATCAATATCATGTATTAGTAAGGCCTTTTATGGACAACTTCTCACTGGAAGAGTCTAGGAGGGTGCTCAAGATCAGCCAACCCTTTTATCAATGATCCACCCTATTGGTAACTCAAATAGGATACCCATCCTCATGTGCTTACCCCAAAACATCAGGAAGATGTATGAGGTTTGTATAATGGAGTTTCTATATTATGTTTACAAGTTAAAAAACAACAATACGAGACAATCATCGGGTACATACTAGAATACTACATGGCAATATTTGAGAAAGTAAGCAAGCATACATATGTATCACATTTCAAATAAGAAATCCATAGTCATATACTTATTTAAAGCACATACCCGATTCATTGATTCATAAATTAACTTATCCTGGATCATCTATCCACAAGAAACACCTGATTCAAGATTGTATAAATATATTAGATTCTCATCATTACCCTACTAGTTCCATTTTATGGTTTTTGGACAAGTTAGGTTCAAAGGTACAAATTCATACATTAGATGATCATTAACTGCTTTAGAGGTCATCATGAAGGTGTGGTTCAAGTTTTAAGTGATTTTTATGTTCCATTCACATTATATGTGTATTTCAAGATTCAAGTCCATTATGTACATGACTAGCTCATAAGACTCACAATAGGGTAAGCATGGTCAAGATTCATCAAGACATGAGGATCGAGCATAGATGATGGTTTCGAACAACAAGGTACAAACAATATTAGGTACAAGCAATATTATCAATCTCAACATGGGTGGATGGTCACCTAGGTCTAGCCTCATAAGGGTTATCATTATATTCAACATTCCAACATACATAGCTTATATATTCCACATGTGACTTAGGTGAACCATCCACATAGAAAGGGGTCACTAGGATGAGTTAAATCCATGATTTGAGAAGGGAGGACACAAGAAAAATATATCCATATCATGACTGGGGCACAAGAAAGACAAACAAGTCATTTAGTCACACTGGAGGTCAACATGGGTGGTTAAAGGTCACAAACATCATAATCAGAATAAGGAGGGTTGATCATTAGGCCTTAGAGTAACTAATAATCATGAGATTACTGATTTGAAGAATCTAATATAGTTTATTACCACAAAGGGGCCAACATCACCATTTTGAATCAAGTACAACCTATATCATCATAGCAGGTCTACAACCAAGAATACTTAGTGTGATATGTGACCACCAAAGTAAAAGGAGATAAGGGAATGATATAAGTGTCATGAGGTATGACCTATCTTTCTGATCTTGAAAATAGATTAGCATTAGAACATAATAAGAATCATGATTATCAAGTTAGGGCAAAGTACATGATTATGGTAAAAAACAAGGCATAGATGTACAATTAGAGTCAATGAGGGGCAATAGGGGTGATTAGGACACTCTTGTAGGAAAAATATGCACAATATTATGGATTCCAGGACTAAGAGCGTGGAAGTTCATCAAAGTTCCAAGCTTGATCATAAAAGTGCATTAAATATACTCAACATGACTAAAGTTTTCATTTTTCAGAAATCTAGAGAGAAAACTTTAGAATTATGGCCTGATACTATGCCCATTGTGTAGGTATCATAGAGATGATCAATTTGGTATGTAAATTCACTATATTTGGCCAAGGGATGAGGGAGTTGTGCATTTTTGAAGTTCCCAAAAGAGAACTATATGAAAATTGGAATAGTATACCCTTGATTATTTCTCCTATAACAGCACCCTTGGATCAGGGATCTACGGCCCGGGTGGTGCGCACGATCCTAGTCACCCATCACTGCACCACCACTGGTCTGGGCTCACTTGTGCTGTTGTGACTGCTCTGCGCCACTCTACCAGCGATCGCTTCCAGCTGCTCACCGCTTGGAGATGCCTCCAACCGCAACTGGGATGTCAGGACTCCCTGGCAACCACCGTGCCAGTGCCCCGCAATCCCAATTCACACAATCCCTGTTCCACCCACAGGAACAAAGGAAGAATAGGTTCAGGTCACCCCCATCACTTACTGATGCTCGGAGAGCCCGAAGTATGGCCATTCCAGGAAGTTGGGGTCAAGCCGTCGGCGATCTTGCTACTCCCAGAGTTCATCACAAACCCCCATCGCCAAGGTGGTAAGGAGTGGTGAAGGCATGAGGGGCTTGTGTGGGCACCGGAAGTTGAAGGAATGGGTAGAAGAAGGCAAAGCAAACAAGAATGAGAGAAGAAGAAGAAGAAGAAGAATAAGAATAGGGATGACGGCTGACAAATGTGGCTTTATAAACCTATATGATGGCTAGTGTTTGAGTTTTCTTCATCCACAATGGGGTCTTAGTTTCCTATCATGATTTGGCTAGAGGTGCAAGACAACCTACTAGCTTCACGATCATTTCCCAAAAGGGGGAACAGGAAAGGGTTGCTCATCCGCCTGCCATTGGCTGGCCCAGAGAGGCCATAGGCCGCCGACCTAAGTCAAGTAATAAGGGAGGAAAAGAAATAAAACAAGGGGAAAACATAGGGTAGCTTTGCAAGTTCATATTTTAGTCATTGAAGGTTGGATTGAGGTGAAACTTATGCCATTCAATTTCAATTTGAAAATTGTGCAACATTAAATATCTTGGAGACAAACACTATCATAATTATGAAGTTCAATTTCAGTTGCAATATAGTTAGTTACTAAGGCACAAAACATTAATCAAAAGTGCCATTGAAGTCACATATTGTTAAAATTGATCATTGAAGTGACCAATTTGGAGTGTCACCACACTTAAGTATGAAGTTGACATTCAACTAAGTAAGAAGGTCATTTTATGAGAGAGAAAGAGTAAAATAGAGGAAGTAGAAAAGTCGAGATGTCACAATTTATTTCTCCCATGATGAGGAATTCTTATGGGAGTTTTACAAGGACGAAAACTATATATACAACACCATTAATTATCTATTTCAAAAACCAAATAACATTTCAAACATCAAATCTTTAGATGAAATATCATTCTATGTCAAGAAAATTTCCGATTCACAAAAACCTTGAATAGAAGTCAAAATCAATGAAATTAACCTAAAAACTCTAAAAATAAGTTTTCAAGAGTGTATAGACATGATTACAAGCATAAGTAACATGAAAATTGAGATTTTACCCCAAATTCATTGGATAGAAAAGGTCAATATTGAGATATTTGAACATTGTAAATATTGGTAAAACACCCAAAAAATTATGAAATGAGAGACAAATCGCCAACCAACAATGGTTTCAAGTGTCCAACACTCTGACATACTCATGTTTCTACCGCATAAGAAAAAATTTATCTATATTTCCCAAAACCCTTTATGCAAAGTGAGGATAGCTTTGATAGAATATTGTATTCAACAAGCAAGTTTACATTAGTCATTTTTTTCACATCTATGTAACTCATTCTTTATGATGTAATATTTCTGACACATACTTGGAAAATCTTTTCATGTAGATGTGGTTTGGACTGATGCCTACAAAATATTGACCCAACTAACCACTTTTAACCTAGAAGATCCTATTTTCATCTTACAAGATGATAAAATTTGAATTAAAAAATGGAAAAAATATATCAAACTTTAGAAAACATCTTATGTAACCAAATAAAACTAGAAGAACCCAAAGAAATGACAAGTAGTGTATTGAAATCTTTGATTGCCCCCCTTTGGGTAGAGAATCACCAATAATTTTGATTATATGACTCAAAAGAAGACACATTTGACTTCTACAATCATCAACAATAGGACCATCATTAGTTGAAGCAATGTAATCCTCATTATTTTTTTTTCATTGTGCATTTATCTCTCTAACTATTGATGTCACACTTTTCTTACCATATTAGGTATTTGATGGGTCACTTACCTATTTAAGTCTTGTTGACTTGAGAGTTATACATTATCCATATTTTGATAATGAATTAACTATTCCATTCATATGTATCTAATATGTTTGTTTATGATTGATTTTAGGCTTTAGGTACATGGAAATGGTCAAATTACACAAGCTCTAGCTTGTCCAAGTTAAAGACGAAAGAAATGCTAGTGTGCAATTTGGGAAATCACTCCTAACCACCTTAGAATATTTTTGTAATCACTTTTATTGATGATATGACCTGTAACTAAGATGAGAAAAAATTAGGGACACAATTCCAACGTTTGGTCACTCAAAAATAATTTTGAAAATTTTTTCACAATAACTCTGTCGGTCGAGTTTGGATCTCGACATATCAATGACGGATTTTTGGAAATGGATCAATCGGTCAAGTTGTACACTCATAGAATTCGGCTGAATGACTCACTGACCAAAACTGATTTTGACTGATCGGTCGAGTTTCCTAGGACAAACTTGACCAATAGTTTGAATATTAGCTTTGTCATTTAGTGGATCGGTCAAGTTACCTTTATTGAAACTCGACCAAATGTAATGTATGGAAAACAAATAAAAAGTGATTCCAATAGTTAGAGTTGTTACAAATGAAAATAGATCTGTTGCAAGTTGTAAACTTCTATTTTGTGTTCTTAAGTGATCCTACACTCAAAGGAACACCCCCATCTATAATAGGACCTCTTAGAGTTCATTCCAAGGTTTCTCATTCATGCTATCATTTGTCCTTGCTATAGTTGAGTGTGTTGCAACCCTTTGAGCCCCTTCCTCTCTCTAATTTGCAAAGCATTTTTTGATTATAAGTGAGTTAGGCATGTTGTAAGAGAGCTACCTCGATGTTATCGTGTAAAGCTTGCATTCCTTCCATCTTCCCAATCCCCTTTCTCAAAGAGCAAAGGTTGAAGTGATCTTCTCTGAGTGAAGGATGAGTAGTTTTTCTTCTTCAAGGTTGAAGAAGGTGTGAAGATCTTCTCCAGGTGAAGGAGAAGGGCAAGGCAGATAATTCAAGAAGAGTGGGTAATTCCTTCAAGGCCAAAGACTTGATGCAAGTGTGGGAAAGTCCTTGGTGAAGGATGAAGACATCTTGATCAAGTGGGTAAGTCCTTGTGTAGGTGAAAGATCTTGTATTTTCTATGTAAGTCCTTAGATGTATGGTGGTATCCTTGTATCTCTTATGATGGAATATAAGTATGCATGGGTTGCAAAGTCTTAGAGGTTGACCTCTCTAGGTAGTGGATTGACATTCTCCTACTTTGGAGATTGAAACCACTCTAACCACCTTGTCCAAGTGTATGTTTCAATCTCTCTCATCCTTGCTATGCTTGCTTAGTTAGGACTTCAAATTGTTCCTAAGCTTTTGGTTTGAATTGATATAATTGGAAGGTCTAACTATTCTTGTGAGAATTTTGAAGCTCTATTCACCCCCCTGGAGCCTTATATCCAACAAGTTGTATTAGAGCTAGGATCTTCTCCAACAAATCTCCCACAAGATAATAAGATGGGTGAGAACGTACTTGGTTCACTCAACCTAGAGGGTGGCTTCTCCATGCGCCCCCTGATCTTCGACAACACCAAATTCCTCTATTGGAAGAGGCGGATGTAGTTATACATTCAAGGGATGAACTTTGATATGTGGAAGGTGATTATTACACCCTATAAGGTGCCAACCGAAGTTGTGTCAATATGGGATGAAGCTTCCCTAAAGAATTCCCAGCTCAATGCCAAAGCAATTCACATCCTCTATGCAGACCTCACACCAAGTGAGTTCAACTGCATCTCCTCATGGGATACAACCTATGATATATGGGACAAATTATGCGTCACTTATGAAGGCACAAAGCAAATGAAGGAGGTAAAGATCTACATGTTGAACATCCTCCTACAGAACTTCAAGTTGGGGAATAAAGAAGGAGTTTTTGAGATGTACTCCAGGATCAACATCATCATCAATGACCTAGATGCTTTGGGACACACTTTGGATAGAGGAGCAATGAAATCAAATATCTTGAGGTCTCTACCAAAGAGATGGGAATTAAAGGTGACCTCCATTGAAGAAGTGAAAAGTATTGGTAACATTCCAACCAAGGAGCTTATTGGGAGTCTACAAGCTCACGAGATAAGATTTGACAAGCAAGAAGAGGAAGCCAAGAAAGAAGAGAATGAAGCAAGGAAGATCAAAGATAGTTCCTTCAATGCTCAAGTGGATGTTGTCATCCTTCAACAACAACTTTCTTTTCGGACCTCTCCCTCCTCCTCTTGTGAAGATGATGGCCCTAGTGAGCATGTAGCCAACTACTCTAAGGGAAAGCACTTTAAAGGAAACCAATCTTCTTCTTCCACTCGAAGGTGCTACAAGTGTGGTAAAAAAAGGACACTACAAGAGTGAATGTCCTAAGGCTAGAAAGTCACAACACCAAAGCAGATCCAAGAAGCAAGAAGAGTACAAGAAAGATAGAAAATACAAGAGGAAGGACAAGAAGGAGAGGAGACACTAAGATTCAGCTCATGCAGCTTGGGAAGCATCATTCTTGGCTCAAGCTCTAGTGAATATGGAGACTTCCACCTTCAACACATGGCCTCTATAAGTAAAGATATTAGTGAGGTAAGTGAGGTAAGCTTGCATGAGTTATCTAAAGAAACTCTTATTGATATGTTTGTTTCTACCTGTTCTTCTTATTCTAAATGTAAATCTAAAAAGAAGAGGTTAGATAAAATCATTGATGACTTGTATGCTAAACTTGAGATTCTTTAGAAAAATAAAAACATTCATCTTGAGAGCATTGATAACTTGCAAGGACAATTTCTTGATCTTGAGCTCCAATACAATGGAGTTCAGGTAGAGAATGGTGTTTATCTTAAGAACATTGAATTTCTTAAGGAAGACAACCAAACGTGCCTAAATCAGCTTGAAATACTTAAAACTAAAAATGTTGAATTCAAGCTTATTTTTAATGATCATAGAGATGAAATGGATGCTTATCTCAAAGAAATTCAATTGCTAAAATCTGAAAATGTTGGGTTTCTTAGTCAAGTTAATGATTTATCTTCTAGACATATTTTGCCTAGTAATGATTTTGCTTCTATTTCTCTTGAAAAAGATTCTTATTTTACTAAAGCCCTCTGTTTAGAGGTCAACCTTGTTCATTCTGGAGAGGATCTTGCTAGTCTATCTTATGTTGTTATATCTCTTACTAATGACAATCATAGACTTAGAGCTTCTCTACAAAAATTCCTCAAAGGGAAAAACTCGCTAAATGAAATCCTTGATCATTCTACCAAACAAAGTGTTAATAGTGGTTTAGGATTTTTAGGGGGAGCACCTAAGAGCAGGAATAAGGCCAAAGGTAAGAAAAAGAGTAAGTAAACCTCCTTTTTATTGGAGAGTCTTCTAGCACTAAGAACCCTACGATTTACTGTCATTGCAAAAGTGATGATCATTAATCTACTAATTATCCTTACAAACCTAAGGGGACCAACCCAAAGATGAAATGGGTCCCCAAGCTAACTCAGGATCTCAAAGTTTGAGTTGGGAATCGACAATCTCCTTTCTTGCAGGAAAAAGGGAAATGGATTATTGATAGTGGTTGCACTAAGAACATGAAAGGTGATATAAGCCATTTCAACAACTTCACAAAGAATAAAGGAGGTTCGACTACTTTTGGGGCAACAAGAAAGGTAAGGTAAAAGGTGAGAGTGATGTAGGTGAATCCTTGTGTATCAAGAATGTTCTCTTTGTGGATGGCCTACATCACAATTTTATAATTGTAAGTGAATTATGTGATAATGGATACCTTGTGCTATTTACTTTGTTTGAATATTTGCTTCTAGATTTTCTCACATACCATGTCATATATAAGAGAACTAGAAATGGTAATCTTTATGTAATTGTGCTTGACTCTACTAAGCCTACTGTCGGTAGATGCCTAGTAGTCAAATTGAATGATATCTCTCTTTGGCACTGTCATCTTGGTCATGTAAATATGCATCAATTGAAGAAGTTGAGCAAAAAGGACTTGGTCAAGGTACTTCCCAAATTGGATTTTTAAAAGGATGAGGAATGCCAACCTTGTACCCAAAGGAAAGAAGACAAATTCCTCCTTTAAATCCTAAGGAGTCCTTAATACCAGGAGATCTCTTGAACTTTTCCATATTGATCTATTTGGACCTATGATAACTCAATCTTTTTACAGTTCCAAGTATTGTCTTGTTATTGTCAATGATTTCTCTCGATATACTTAGACCTTCTTTCTCATTTTCAAGAGTGATACATTTGATGTTTTCTATAGTTTTTGTAAATGAGTTGAGAATGAAGTTTCTTTCTGGATTGTTTCCATCCATAGTGATCATGGGGGAGAATTTGAAAATAATCTTTTTGAATATTTTTGTGAAGAATCTAGATATGCACATAAATTCTCTTCACCTCGAACACCTCAATGAAATGGGGTTGTAGAGAGGAATAACATGTCATATAGGAAATGGATAAGACCATGCTTTTAGAGTATGGCACTCCAAAGATGTTTTAGGATGGAGCTGTTAAAACCTCATGTTTTATGCAGAACTGGGTTTTCACATATCCTTCTATCAAGAAAACCCCCTATGAGCTATGGTGTGGTAGGAAGCCTTCTATCGAGTAGTTTCATGTTTTTGGATGTCCTTGTTTTGTTTTGAATACGAAAGATTCTCTCGACAAGTTTGATCTAAAATCATACAGGGCTTTCTTTCCTGGCTATAGCACTACTAGCAAGGCTTATATAGTGTTTAATGTTGATCTTTCTAAAGTAGAAGAATCCATAAAAGTTCAATTTATTGAGACTAACCCCTCTATTCCCAAAGATAGTGTTCCGAATGATGATGTTGTAGGTGAGGTGATTCCTATCTTGAAAGAACTCAACATCACCCAAAAGGGAAAAGAGGTGGGCACTCAAGAAGAAGAGAAAGATGAAGAGAAGAAGGATCCTACTCCTCTCTTTGTAAAGAATCATCCTAAAGAGATGATCTTAGGTGACCCCTTTGAAGACTGAAGATGTGGGCTTCCTTTAACAAAGAACAAGCCAACAACACCTTCATCTCATAACTTGAGCCAAAGAACATCAAAGAAGCTCTTGGAGATGATGAATGGATCCTAGCCATGCAAGAAGAATTGGAGCAATTCCATAAAAACAAAGTGTGCACTCTAGTGTCAAGACCATGTGATAGAAAGATCATTGGCACCATGTGGGTCTACCACAAAAATCTAGATTAAAGCAGCAAGGTGGTAAGAAACAAAGCAAGGTTAGTGGCTCAAGGCTACAATCAGTAGGAAGGTATAGATTTTGATGAAACATATGCACTTATAGCAAGACTTGAGTCCATTCGTGTGTTGCTTTCTTTTGCTAGTTATATGAATTTTCTTCTTCATCAAATGGATATTAAAATTGTGTTTTTGAATGGTACAATTGAGGAGTAAGTGTATGTTGCACAACCTTCAGGATTTGAACATGATAGTTTACCCAACCATGTCTATCTATTGCAAAAATCTTTCTATGGACTCAAACAAGCACCTCGAGCTTGGTATGAGAAATTAAAGAAATTTTTGTTACATCATGGGTATATCATGGGCAAAGTAGATTCTACCTTGTTAGCTTTTGATGATAGCTCACAAGAATCATCAAGGTGACAAAGTGGTGGCACGTTTTTAGCTGGGCAACTTTCTGCATACCTCTAACAATTTTATTATCATTCAAATATATGTTGATGACATGATTCTTGGTGGAACTAATCTTGATCTTTGCAATGGAATTTAGTGATCTTATGCAGAGTGAGTTCAATATGGGCATGATGGGTGACCTTACTTTCATCATTGGCTTTCAAATCATGCAAACTAAAGATGGGAACTTCATCAACCAAGGCAAGTACACAAGTGAGCTACTTAAGCGGTTTGGGATGGAGAACACCAAGTTGATGGACACCCCCATGTCAAACACCGGAAAACTTGATGAAGATGAAGAAGGTGAGAAAGTGGATGAGAAGATCTATAGAGGTATGATTGGAAGTTTAATTTATTTAACTACCTCTAGACCTGACATAATGTTTAGTGTTGACTAGTGTGCTCACTTTCAATCAAATCCCAAGAAATCACATCTTATAGTTGTTAAGAGGATTTTAAGGTACTTAGCTAAAACTCCAAATTTTGGACTATGGTATCCCAAGTCAAGAGACTTATAGTGATGTGGATGACACATGATGCTTCATTGATAGAAAGTGCACAAGTGGCACTTGCTTTCCCCTAGGCCCATGATTGGTGTCTTGGTTCTCCAAGAAATAGAGCAGAGTGGCTTTATCAACTACCAAGGTTGAATACATTGCAGCCGGGAGTTGTTGTGCCCAAGTCCTATGGATGAAGCAAATGCTCCAAGACTTTAACATTTATTTCGATGCATCTCCTATATATTGTGATAATACCATTGCAATCAAATCTTACAATCCTATATTTCATAGTAGAGACAAGAATATATAGGATCGTCATCATTTTTTCGTGATCACATTGCCAAAAAGGACATTTATATCACGCATTTGAAAACAAAAAATCAGTCGGCAGACATTTTTACTAAACCTCTAGCTAGAGAGAAATTGAAATTTATTGGATCTCAACTACTCATAACTACTTTGGATGAATCCGATATGGCCTCTACTTAATTGGTATCTATCCTATATGCATTGCTCATGTCTTGATCACCTTTTCTTACTAATGTGCTAAAATTTCACATTCTTTTGCCTTGTTTTTTGCTTTTTTTTGGTATTTTTCACAAACACTTGTTTTATCGCTAAATAGTACCCAATTATGAGTGATATGTGCCTAAGTATGCTTAAAATGCAAAATGGATTAGAAAAATAAATTTAATTATCACTCAAGAGGTTAGAAATTAAGATTTCTAAATTTGAATAGACTCTCTATCGATCGAGTTACAAACTTGACAGATGGGTGGCCGATGGATTTTATTAAAATCCATTCGCTCAAGTTTCCCTTTCTCAGAACTCAATTGATATCCGGTCTGGAGTAAACATAAGTGTGGTTCAACCAACTTTTCTCCCTTTCAACTAGAGAAAAAATGACTGATTCCCTCTCCAGCTCCCTCCAGCTCTCAACCCTAGCCCCTACCTTCCCTTTCCTAGCCCTAACCCGACCTTGTTTTACCTTCCTGGACCTCTTGCACATCAGCCCTAGGTGGCCTGTCATGTCTTGGTGGTGTTCTGTCATGTCTTTGTGGTGTTCTCTACATTTTTGACCTCTCTTTCCTTCTTATCTCACCTGCATGGCTTCAAATAGGAGAAAGAGAGTTGCCCACTTCAAGGAACCATCCTCCTCTATTACGACCCTGCCTCCCGATAACCCCCAACTAAGGGAGACCAAGAGGTCGAAGCCGCACACATAACTTCCGGATCAAAGGTTCAGCAATTAACCAAGAACAATTATCAAATTTCAATAGACTATACTGAAAAGCTGTAAGAAAATAAATTTTTGCATACCTTTTTGAAAACTTGGATCTCTAACTTCTATCCACTTAAGGAGTCTACTCTAACTAATCCTCCTTGTATTTTACTTCATGTATTTCACAATATGATGATTTACTGTTTGTCCTTTTGGCTTGTTCCTAAAATGCCGACAAACAAAACGTCGGTTAGCCGAAGCTGGTATGTGGGGGAAATAATAAACGTGCAACTATGATAACAACGTAATCATTCAATTAATCATTTAACTATCCAGATTACATTTTAAATATAACTCCACGATCCATGAGTACCCTATCCTCTGTGCTATCCCTACAGTGGACCTGGATACTACCTTCCTTATGGTAGATCCCCATTAAACCCCTCATGGTCCCACCTATAGGTGAACCAGTTTCTAGGGTTGAGTCACATGGCACTACTCGTAAGTAGCCCACTCCTTAACTCATGGAAGGCTAATGAGTCTCATGGCACTACACGTAGGTAGCCCAGTTTCTAACTCTCGGTAACCTAGACCTTGCTCTAGGATTACCCCTTTTTTTAGCCTTTTCAAAGCAATAGAGGTGGACCTGGATCTAGCCAGTTATATATGCACATTTATAGTGATAATCATAGTCACTTTATAGTTGCATGAAATAAATAGACATCCAATAGCTATTTTCAAGCAACCGATTAAAACTTCGGGAATCGCCGTGAAACTAGAGCGATTATTCATAAGTGTAACCACATACCTGATTTGATGATTCCACAAGCATTAAGTGAACCCAACCAAGAATGAAATCCAAGCAAGCAATTCAATCATCATATAATTCCTGGAAAGAATATGTACTATATTTATTACACACTTTATCAAGAATCTACTTTATCGACTTGGATTCTTTTTCTAGGGTTTTTGTATCCATTTTAGGGTTTCATTTTGTAATTAGGGTTTCCCTACCTCTTTTACCATATTAAACCCTAATTTTATGCCATTACTCATAAACCCTAATTATCTCATCTATTCTTCAATATTAACAACATATAACTCTATTTCCATATTAAAGGCACATTTATCATTAATTAATTTTGTCAAGCTTCTTTTCATTAAAGCTACTATTTTTATCCTTTTAATCCATGACAAAATCATTATACGCATCTATCATTAATTCAAAGTTCATTAGGGTCTAATTAACATATGAACTCATTTTACCATCAATCTACCTTTTATTCATGAGAAAAACCCTAATCACTAGATAGGGTATTTATCCATAATTAAGGACTTTTATGTACAAATAAGTTAGGACCATCATTTTACAACATATTTTCACATTTTGAAATCATATACGATCTTATCCTCTTTTACTCTAAGTTTAAGGTTTCTAAATACTTAACCATTCTCATATGGGGTAAAAACCCTAAATCATGCAAATATCATCTAGATCAGGTTCGAATCTAAAATTTTCATTCAACAGGTTATTAATACTTCAACCATTAAGCATACTAGATTCAACCTTTAGTCACAAATAGGGTTTTTAACTTAACTTTAATGCACTTTTCATTAACTTATAGTACTTTTTCAATTAGGAATGGAATCAATCTTTAATATCATTTTTATTGGATTCCTCTCATTCTTATGAGAAAAATTCATACATTACTTGTCCTAATCGGAGTTACCAATCATTAGATATGATTTTTGCAAGTAAATTACCTTCCGGCCAATCTGAGATTGCACGTCGCCAAGTTCGCATTCATGTGGCTTGCTTTGAAAACATAACGAAATTCCACTTATACCCTTGTGCGGATCCTTGGTTCTTCTCAAGACTGAAGGGTAAAATCGTCCAAAACACCCCCTCGTCTTCAACCTTACGCGGTTGTTGCTGCTGTCGCCCTAGCCGCGCATCGAGCAACTTATCCTCCTCTTCCTGAGCCCGAAGGCCGCCGCCGAACCTTCTCCTAGCTCCACCACACTTCGCCGCCCTTGGGGCACCACCTATCTCACATTCTCGGTGGTTGGTTTGAGCGGGCAGGCGTGCGACCTGCTGCCATGTCATCGGCCTCCTACAGGCGCTGCATGGTGACCGGGGGCCTGGGGGTGATAGACGATCATCCCAGGTCGTCGTGGACACTTCGTGAATCTGAAGAGACTCCATTACAACTCCTTGTCACCCTCGAGACATCATTATCTTCTAGGGTTAGGGTTTTGAACGTAAGGAAGCATGAAGATGATAAGGAAGAGAGTGGGAGTCATGGGATCTCTCTGGAACTCAACCCTGGGCTTTACCCCTTATATAGGGAGGGTAAAGAAGCCCCAGGATGGCTTGCTCCTGAAGAAACGCGGTCCTAAAAGGAATTTGATTTCATCATTACTAAGCAAGTTCCTCTTTTTCTCTCTCCTAACCTTCTCTCTTTTTTATACCTTATTTCTTGAATATTTTGGATTATGAAAATCCTTACCCTCTTTATTTTTTCCTTCTGATTCATTGGTACAAATTTCTATTTTTAATAGAAATTACTTCCTTTTTATCAATATCACCAAAATTCATTAATAATGTATCGTATTATCTTTTATTTTGCAAATTTTGGTATTTTCTCTTTCTTTCCTCTTTATTGGGACTCCTTGGATCTCAATACACTCCATTATTTCGAAATTCTTTTGATTGGATACTTATTAACCCGCTAGATGCATCTTTATGCATTATTTCACATTATCTTGTTTATTTCTCATTAAAATAACTCTTTTTGAGGTTTTCCCTTTATTTCTCTTTTATTTTCGTCATTGGCATTCCTTTTAAATATTAGCAACCTCATGGATATGAAATTTCACCAAGAAATCTCATTTATGCCTCTTTCCACTCATTTTCCACATTCTATCATTATTTTCAATTTCTTTCTTAATAAAGAAATACTTAAACTTTTCTTTTCTTATTGCCTTCTCTATGCAACTTTGGACTCCTTGGAACCCAAGAAACCCAAGAGGCACGAAATCCATCCTTGGATTACATCATTTTGCCTTCTAGAGGTTTCTATTTCATTCTTTTCTCAAATATTCAATTATTCATTTACTAATGGAATTTTCTTGTTATTTGGGCCCAATAGCCAATAAAGCCCAAAATACAATCATCAAGGCTATTGTAAACTAAATCCATTTATCCCAAACAAATTATATCATTATTTGTTCAATTATCTTTAATTTGAGAAATTACATTTCTCACCAATTGAACCCAAAAGTTGGGGTTGTAACATCCTCCTCCAACTCTCACCTCATCCCATTCAATGATACCTTCTTTGTCTCAAATGATTCTCTATATAGGTACAAGAAGCTCCTTCCTAGGTACCCCTTCCCATTTTGTTCTTTGTTTGAGCCACACCCACGTAGACAAAAGTTCATTAGTTAGGTTGCCGACTTGTTATACGACCACCACCTCTCTTCCCTATGTGTTGAATGCTAGTGCTATAACAATTCCACCACAAGCACTAAGGCAGTTCATGAATTCTATGAAAATTTGTCATGGAATCACAAAACTCTTGTACCCTCACCAAATAGTAAAGTCATTCTTACTTCCAGGATTTTCAGAAAGAAATTCCAAGTCTCATTGGATACCTTGAATATCTTTTTCTCTGATACATAGGTAATCGACACTTGGAGGAAGGATTACCCTGAGTATTTTGACCTCCTTGACCCTGAGGCCTTCTACAAGCAATATTATATCACTCTCCCTGACATACATAAATTCTTGAAGAAGCCTTAGTTTCCCTATAGGAAGAATTCCACCCTTCCCTCCTCTGCCCTAGACTTGAAGAACCACATTCTCACCCTGGTAATCAACTACAATATTCATACAAAGAAAAATCAAACTAAAATTGCAGATAATAACACGGTGATTATGTTTTGTATCCTAAAGAACATCAGAGTCAAGTGGTCTCGATATATTCTCCATCACAGGACCTGCTTTGACTCAGGTAAGAACACCCCAAGACCCTATCCAGATATGATTTGTGGTCTTTTTCATTCTACCACTGGAAAGTCTCTTTTTCATGACCTTCATTATAAACCTGCTAGAAAAGGAGTCTGTATCAGTGAGACCACAATTTATAAAAGTGTGCCTATCCCTTCTTCTACCACACCTAGAGCCTCCACCTTCACTCAGACACCACCACCTCCACCTCCTCAGCCATCCTGACTTGCCCACGCCTCATTTAATGTATCAAATGAAACCCTCATGAGTTACATAATGCATCAGTAAGCGTATAACCTTCAGGTTCACGATTATTTGCATCGGGATCTTTGTGCTATCATATCTACCATGAACCTATCATGTGCCCATCCTTACCCAACCAACCAGGCTTACCCAGGAGGTGATTATGCATCCTATGCATACAATAACTTTTACCCAACTCCTTTACCTACTGCTTCTACTGCTACACCCTATGTTGCTCGTGGATCTCCCCCTGGGGTGCTACCTCTCCCTACTGGTCATATATGTACCTTGCTTGCAGGACTTGTCACTTATTCTCCCACTTTTCATCAAGCCCAAGAGTTGAATGACCTTGGTATGTCTTGGGCTGAGCAGAATGCCATGTGGCCCAGTCATGGTTTCGGTATTTCTGTCGATGAGTAGATGCCTGACCAGGTCGATGAGAAAGTTGTTGTTGCTGATGAGGAGGCATCTAATGATCATGGTGAGGATGGTTCAACTGGTTATGATGATGGCTCTGTTGGTACATCTGGTGATGAAGGTAAAGATGTTATCTCTATTGTGCCTTCAGATGGAGATGATGACGATGAGCCTGAAGATTCTGATATTTTGTACTAAAAACATCTCTGGGCACATTATCTGAGATTTACTATTTCTATCATCATGTTGTTTTCATCGTTTTGCCTTGTAGTTGTTTTGAGGACATGCTTTCAGTGTTACAATTTTAATCATATGTACACTTACTCTTTGGTTGACTATATCTCATGAGTTGGTAGTATGTTACCCATATTTTGATTATGACATAGATTGTTTGGTTCTCTCTTGTCTCTATTTGTTGTGTGCTATGTAGTTGCATGTTTTATCTTATGGATTGGTTGTTTTGGTTGTGCTTGGAGAAGACCTATTTTTGTGCTCTTATACCCCCTTACTTTTTGATAATGCTAAAAGGGGGATAAAATATCAAAAGTTTTGAAGCTCAACCATATTGCTTGTATTGCCTATGTGATCCTTTTCTTGTTCAAATGTATGCTTTATCATGTGACTTGCTAAAGGACCGTATAGTATATACATGTTATATTGCTTTGTATAGAAAAACTAACTATGTAGGTAAGAGTGAACAAAAAGTAACTATACATGTCATATTGCTTTGTGTATCAAGACTAACTATGTAGGTCACGTTATTAGAGAGAAAGAGTACAATAGAGGAGAGAAAAAAGTCGAGATGTAAAAAGTTATTTCTCCCATGATGAGGAATTCTTATGGAAGTTTTACAAGGATGAAAATTGTACATACAACACCATTAATTATCTATTTCAAACACCCAATGACATTTCAAACATCAAATCTTTAGATGAAAGATCATTCTATGTCAATAAAATACATGATTCACACAAACCTTGAATAGAAGTCAAAATCAATGAAATTAACCTAAAACTCTAAAAATAAGTTTTCAAGAGTGTATAGACATGATTACAAGCATAATTAACATGAAAATTGAGATTTTACCCCAAATTCATTGGAGAGAAAAGGTCAATATGAGATATTTAATCATTGTAAACATTGGTAAAACACCCAAAAAATTCTAAAATGAGAGACAAATCACCAACCAACTATGGTTTCAAGTTTCCAACACTCTGACGTACTCCCATTTCTACCGCATGAGAAAAATTACTCTCTATATTTCCCAAAACCCTTCTGCAAAGTGAGGATAGCTTTTGATAGAGCATTGTATTCAACAAGCAAGTTTACATTAGTGTCGATTTTTTTCACATCTATGTAACTCATTCTTTATGATGTAATATTTTTGACCCATACATAGAAAATATTTCCATGTAGATGTGGTATGGACCAATTTGACCCAATTGACCTCTTTTAACCTAGAAGATCCTATTTTCATCTTATAAGATGGAAGAATTTTAATTAAAAATGGAAAAAAAATATCCAACTTTAGAAAACATCTTATGTAACCAAATAAAACTTGAAGAACCCAAAGAAATGATAGGTAGTGTATTGCTATCTTTCATTGGCCCCCTTTGGGCAGAGAATCACCAAGAATTTTGATTATATGACTCAAAAGAAGACATATTTGACTCCTACAATCATCAATGATAGGACCATCATTAGTTGAAGCAATGTAATCCTCCTTAGTTTTGTTTCATTGTGCATTCATCTCTCTAAATATTGATGTCACACTTTTCTTACCATATTAGGTATCTGATGGGTCACTCACCTATATAAGTCTTGTTGAGTCGAGAATTATACATTGTCCATATTTTGATATTGACTTCACCATTCCATTCATATGTATCTAATATGTTTGTTTATGATTGATTTTAGGCTTTAGGTACATGAAAAGTATCAAATTACACAAGCTCTAGCTTGTTTGAGTTCAAGACAAAAGCAATGCAAGTGTGCATTTTAGGAAATCACTCCAAACCACCTTAGAATATTTATGTAATCACTTGTATTGATGATATGACTTGTCTAAGATGAGAAAAAACCAAGGACACAATTCCAACGTTTGGTCACTCATAAATCATTTTGAAAAATTTGTCACAACAACTCTGTCGGTCAAGTTTGGATCTCAACCAATCAGTGAAGGGTTTTTGGAAATGGATCAATTGGTCGAGTTGTACACTCACACAATTTGGCTGAATGACTCACTGACCAAAACTAGTTTTGACTCATCGGTCAAGTTTCCCAGGACAAACTTGACCAATAGTTTGAATATTAGCTTTGTCAGTTAGTGGATCAGTCAAGTTACCTTTATTGAAACTCTTTCGAATGTATTGTATGGAAAACACAGGAAAAGTGATTCCAACCATTGGAGAGTAGTTAGAAACGAAAATAGATCTGTTGCAAGTTGTAAAATAGCTATTTTTTGTTCTTAAGTGATCCCATTGTAACGACCCCACCTCCCAGTAACCCCCAATTAAGGGAGACCAAAAGGTCGGTGTTGTTATCCAATTAACAGGATCAAAGGTGTGAAAAATAATCAATAAAAATTAACAAATTTTACCAACTAAACTAAAAACTGGTATAAAATAAAACTTTGCATACCTTTTTCAAAACTGGGATATCTACATCTATCCGCATCAGAAGACTACTCTAACTAATCCTCCTTTGTACTTTAACTCTTAATTTAATTTCACATATGCCTCTTTACTGTTTGTCCTTTTCAAGCTTGTACCTAAAATGCCGACAAACAAAGCATCGGTCAGCATATCAGAATATGCCAGTATGTGGGGACAACCAAAAGTTTACACATATGGATAACAATCTAATTATCACAATCAAGTTAATTAACAAGCCAATTTATAGTTTTCAGTATGACATTCTCCACCGCTTTTGCCCTAACCCTGGCATACCCACCTTAGGGTTTCTTTTTCCAATGACTTAAGGCCACCTTCTCAATCTCGAGCTTCGTGCCTGGGGTCACCCTTCATAGTGCCCGTTAGTCATTCAATATCATAGGTCACCTTCTCATTCCCGAGCTTGGTGCCTGGGGTCACCACTCATGGTGCCCATTGGTCTACCCATCTGGGCCTGACCTTTGGCATCATCCATCAGGGTGGCATGTAGGTGGGAGAATACATACTTCTTGTAATGACCCTGCATCCTGGTAACCCCCAACTAAGGGAGACCCGAAGGTCAGAGTCGTATTTCAACTAACATGATCAAAGGTTCGACAAATAATCAATAACAATTAATAAAATTTACCGAATAAACTGTAAGCGGTACAAAATAAAAACTTTTCTTACCTTGGAAAAACTGGGATTTCTAAACTTCTATCCATGAAGATGCTATTCTAACTAATCCTCCTGTGCACGTTATTTCTCATTTATTTCCACATATGCCACTTTACTGTTTGTTCTTTTCATTTGTACCTAAAATGCCGACAAACAAAATGTCGGTCAGCAAGAAGCTGGTATGTGGGGAAACAATAATCATGCAACTACAATAACAACCAATTATCATTTAATATACAAGATTACATTTTAAACCATACTACTCAATCCTTTCCTATTCCCTATCTCTGTGATGTCCATGTAGTGGATTGAGATACTACCTCTCTCTAGGTAGATCCTTATTAGACCCCACATGATCCTACCTAAAAGGTAGATCAATATCTAGGGTTGAGTCGCATGGCACTACCCATAGGTAGTCCAATCTCTAACTCAATGTGACTTGATGGACCTACCCCATTGGTTGCCATTTACTAAGTCATTCAATGACCTGATGGGCCTACCCCATTGGTAGCCATTTACTAGGTCGACCCATTAAGCTACAGAGGGGACTAGGATCTGAGCTAGTAGGCATATCTCTTATGTGATAGTCATATTCACATTATACTTTGCATGAATTAAATACATCCAACAGTTTAATTCAAGACACGATGGAAACATCGATAAAAATCCCGGAAAACTAATTTGGGTAGTCATAAGAGTAACCACATACCTGTACATGTAGATTCAGGTGCAAGAATAATCCAAACAACAATGAGCAAGCAAGCATTCAATAAGATCCTGAAACAATTATACAATTTCCTTTTATTACTCATGTCATTAAGATCTATCAAGTCTAGCTCGCTTCTTTGGGTTTCTAGTCCACTTTTAGGGTTTCCATTGCAATTAGGGTTTCCCTTCGTCTTTTACTATTTTAAACCCTAATTTAACGCAATTGATCACAAACCCTAATTATCTTGTCTATTCTTCAACATTAAGTCTATCTTAACAACATATAACCCTATTTTCATATTACATGCACATTAATCATCAATTAAGCTTCTTTTTCATTAAAGCTACCATTTTTATCCCTTTAATCTATGACAAGATCATTATACACATTTATCATCAATTCATAGTTCATTATGGTCCAATTCACATATGAACTTGATTTGCCATTAATTCTATTCTTTATTCATGAGAAAACCCTAATTACTACATTTAGGGTATTTATCCACAAATTAGGAACTTTAATGCTTGAAATAGCTTATAACCATGAAAACTTAGTTTTATGCATGAAATCGAATAATTAAAGCCATTAGTAGTCCTAATTACCAACATTAGGGTTTCAAGGCCCATTAAAGTGTTATTATTGCACATTAAACTCGAAATTAACCAATTACATGCAAAGTTCATCCTTTTTGTTCCTAATGTGACCTTTCATCATTAACAAGTTAATATCAACTTTAAACACTCATATAACCCTTTCTAATTCATTAATCATCAAAGGTTAGGGTTGCTCATTGATTATACTATTATAGATAGTATCTCTAAATATTTTTTGATTTGCAAGCATAATCAGGTTCGATTTATATTTTTAATGGATTCCCCTCATTTTTCTAAGAAACTTTCATGTATAATGTGCATCTATCCGAGCTACAGTTATTGAGATACGAATTTAATAAGAATCACTTACTTTGGGCCAATAGAAGGCTGCCACGTAGGCCTTGCCATGCAATCGTTGCTTGGTTGCTTAGAAACATTTCAAAAAGACAATCGTGCTCCTGGTTAAGTTGGCCGACTCTTTAGCACACAAAGGGCAAAATGGTCCAAATCCACCTCTGCCACCTTCTTCCTCACATAGATCCACTGCGTCGCCCTAGCAGTCGACTACAGCCCGACGCAGCTCCTTCCTTCCCTCCTCAGGGCTCGGGGGTGGCCGCCCGTGGACGCCCCAGCTCTGCCCCATCCTGGCGTCCTAGAGACACGAGCAAAACATGGCCAAGATGGCCGGAAGCAAGCTCCACAGGTCTGTGACCTGGTCAACCTGCTGCCCACCTACAGGCATCGTGTAGATGAAAAGGGTCGACTAGATGATCGTCCAGGCTCTCCACGACGTCGTTGGAGCATCGCAACCCTTCATACTACTCTCCTTGGTTCTGGGATCGCCCCACCCCTTTGGGTTAGGGTTAGAACGGATGCAAGGTTGAAGAAGAAGAAGAAGAAGATGAGGAAGAGAGTGGGAGACGTGGGATCTCTCTAAAACTCGATCTAGTGGGTCTACCCCTTTATATAGAGGGGTACCCAGGCCCATGAACGTTTGTCCACAAAGGAAACGATGCTTTTCCTAATAGGAAAGGAATTCCTTCATCAAGAAGCTAGTTCTCTCTCTTTATCTCATATTCCTTTTTCTTTTTATAGTACGATTTCAAGAATTATCCCACTTATTCTCTTTGTTTCTTGCTTTTCAAACCATAGGCACGAAATCCTATTTTCCTTTAATAGAAATTACTTTCTTTTTAGCAATACCACATAATACATTAATTGTATACTTACATTATCTTCTTATTTTATGTTATGGGAATTTTCTCTTTCCTCTTTTTATTCATTGGGCTCCTTGGACCCTAAGGAAATATAATAATTCGAAATTCCTTTTTATTGAATATTCATTATCCTTATAGATGCATCTAATTGCATTATTCTTCATTATTTCACATTATCTTGTTTATTTCTTATTAAAATAGTTCTTTTTGAGGATTTCTCTTTATTTCTCCTTTATTTTCTTCATTGGTATTTCTTTTATCATTAGGAATCCTTGGGACACAAAATTCCACCAAGGATTACTCCATTATACCTCTTTTCACTTATTTTTTACATTTTATCAATATTTTCAATTTCTTTCTTAATAAAGAAATACTTAATTGATCTTCTCTTTTCTTATTGCTCTCTTTATGCAACTTTGGACTCCTTGGAACCCAAGAGGCACGGAATCCCTCTTTGGATTTGCCTTCTAGAGGTTTCCACATTTTTCTTTTCTCAAATATTCAATTATTCATTCACTAATTGAATTTTCTTGTTATTTGGGCCCAATAGCCAATAAAGCACGCAACACAACATCAAGTCTATTGTGAATGAAAACTCATTTATTCAAAACAAAATATATCCTTATTTGTTCCAATATCTTTAATATGAGAAATTACATTTCTCACCAAAAGAACCCAAAATGGGGGTTGTAACACTTCTATTATTAATGTGATAATCATAGTGACTTTATGATTTGCAAGTATCGACATCCAAACTGATAATTTGCATTCAATGTGATTTAACCATCCGAAAAATCCTCGGGAAACTAAGGCGGTTATTCATAATTAACCACATACTTGTCAGGCTGATTTGAGATAGAATAATCCATTCAATCCAATCAATCAAGTCATCCAATCAAGCAAGTGCAAGAATCCTGAAATTACATTCAATTTCCTTTTTATCAAAATCTATCCAAATCATCTTGCTACTTATGGTTCTATTCCTTTTTAGGGTTTCTTCCTCTTTTAGGGCTTACTTTGCAATTAGGGTTTTATTTCATCTTACTCTTTTAAACCCTAATTTTCTCATCTATCCTTCACAAAAGATGATTAAGGTTATCATTTAACACATTTAATCTTAATTTCGTATTAAAGCACAGTTAACCATCAATTAAGTTCATTAAGCCTCTTTTCCATTAAAACTACCATTTTTATCCATTCGAAAACCCTTATTTCTACAATAAGAGTATTTAACCACAATTAGGAACTTTAATGCTTGAAACAACTTAGATTCAGCATATTCCAACTTTAATCATGAAATTAATCAATTAAAGCCATTAATAATCTCATTCACTAATATTAGGGTTTCAAGGCCCATTAAAGCTTTTTCATGCACATGAAACTCTAAGTTAAATCAATTACGTGCAAAATTCATCCTTTTTGTTCCTAATGTTCCCTTTTATCATTAACAGGCTAATATCAACTTTAATCATCAATTAAACCCTACTAATCACATTAATCATATCAAAATAGGGTTCTTTAAACATTAATACATTAAAGTTGATATCTTCCATTACTTTTCGAATTTCAAAAGGAATCAGGCTTCAATTATATTTTTAATGGATTCCTCTCATTTTTCTGAGCAAAATTCATTTATAATATGCATCCATACGAGCTACAGTTAAATAGATATGATTTTTGTAAAATTGACTTACTTTGGCCAATGGGGGGCTGCCACGTAGGTGCCTTCCATGCAACGTGTTTTGCTGGTTTTGGAAATATGACGAAAGGATGAATTTTCCCTTGGTAAGTTAAGTGCCTTCTACAGCCCACGGAGGGCAACTCCATCCAATGCCAGCCTTCCTTTCTTCAACCTCGGGCCGCCCTAGCTGCGACCGGCGCAACCTTCCTTCCTCTTCCTGGACCCGAGAGCCCCCGGTGACCACTCCATTACCTCCGATGTTCACCGTCATCCTCCACTCACCTTTGACCCATGGCCAGGATGGCTGGTACGAGTCAGGCGGAGCTGCATCTTGCGGCCGTTTAGTGCAGTAGTGTGGCTGCTATGCATCATCATTTAGAGCATGGCATCGTTGGCTAGACCTACCTATGGCATCGTGGCAAGTCCAGATCCATTGCCAACCCACCCAGGCGCCTCGTTGCTCCAGGGTCATGTTGCTTTCTTCTTCTAGGGTTTAAGGACAAAGACAAGGAGGAATAAGGTAGGGAAGAGAGAGTGTATTGAATGGAATTTCCCTGGAACTCGATCCTGAGGGTCTACCCTTTATATAGGGTGAGGAAAGAAGACTTAGGTTGCCTATTCATGAATCAAGGAGTCGCTTTCCAAGTAGGAAATCAATTCCTTCAATAAGAAACTAGTTCTCCCTCTCTCTCATATTTTTTTAGTATTCCTTCTTCTTTTGATATTAGGATTTTGAAAATTATCCCTCTTATTCTCTTTGTTCTTGCTTTTTAAACCATAAGAACAAAATCCTATTTCCCTTTAAAAGCAATTACTTTCTTTTTAGAAATACCACATAATACACTAATAATGTATTCACGTTATATTCTTATTTTCTTTTATAGGTATTTTCTCTTTCCTCTTTCTTCATTGGGACTCCTTGGATCACAAGAAACTCCATTATTTCGAAATCCCTTTCTATTGGATACTCATTATCCTTCTAGATGCATTAATATGCATTATTTCACATTATCTTGTTTATTTCTCATTAAAATATCTCCTTTTGAGTATTTCTCTTTATTTATCTTTTATTTTCCTCATTGGTATGATTTTTATCATTAGGAATCCTTGGGATACGAAAATCCACCAAGGATAACTCAATTATACCTCTTTTCACATATTTTCCTCATTTTATCATTATTTTCAATTTCTTTCTTAACAAAGAAATACTTAATTGGTCTTTTCTTTTCTTATTGCATTCTCTATGCAACTTTGGACTCCTTGGGACTCAAGGAACCCAAGAGGCACGAAATCCAACTTTGTATTATATTCTTTTGCCTTCTGGAGGTTTGCACACCTTTCTTTTCTCAAAAACTTAATTATTCATTTACTTAATTGAATTTCCTTGTTATTGGGCCCAATAGACAATAAAGCCCACAAAGCAATCATCAAGGCTATTATAACGAAATTCATGCATTCAATCATTATTTGTTCATTTATCTTTAATATGAGAAATTACATTTCTTAGCAAATGAACCCAAAATTTGGGGTTGTAACATCCTTCCCCTCTTATAAGAATTTTGTCCTCAAAATTCCATCAAGCAAACAAACAGTTCAGGATAAGCCTTTCTTATGTCCATCAGGGCTCCCATGTGGCTTTACCCTTTCCATGGTTCTTCCCAAGAACCTTCATTATATCATATTCTTCCATCTGAGTTCTTTCTTACCTTGGTATATCGTACCCTCATAGGTGACTCAGGACATTTTGGCCTCTCAATAGCTGAATAGGTTCAAGGCTCAACATATGGCTTGGGTACCTCACATAGAACTCTAGATCAGACTCATGGGACACATTACACATCATGTTATCCTTAGGGCAAGGCTAAACACAACCATCTCCACCAATCCATCTCGAATGGACCCATATATCGGGGACTCAACTTTCTAAATTGCAGCTTAGAGGGGTCAAATTTTCACTGTATATTCTCCCACAGTGAACTGCATGTCAGTCTGCTTTGCATCAGCTCATGACTCATGTCACCCTTGGGCTCTCTCTCAGCCATTGCATGATCAAGCGACTTCATCTGCACACACTGTGGTTCTTTTCTGACCTTCGTGAGGCCTCCTTCACCAACATCATCATAATGAAGTGGTGACTGACACATCCTCCTTATAGAACTTCTTGCATCCCGATAAAGGCTATATGGTGGTTAACATCACATCTTAGCACACTTGCTCTCATCAGACCCTCTAGTCTGGATCATACTAACCATTAGTTAGGGGTGATAGGCGGTATTGACACTGAGTTCTTCATGTACCTACTTCCACCTTATGGAAGTGAACCTTTAGGTCATGCTCAAGAACTTTTGAACTCACATCATGGTGTAGTTGAACCGTCTCTCTCATGTGTAGTTCAACCCGATCTGTCCTTTGACAGTACTCTTTCTTTCTCATGTCATTTAGGTAATGCAATCTACCATGACCCATATGACTTTCCTTGGTCAGGGGAGACTTTCCACATCATCCATAGTGATGAACTCCCATTCCCTCTCAGGGACTCTTTTATCCTCTATATCTATACACTGGGCTACTGGTGTTCGTCCTTTACCTCCTGGCTTGCATGTAGCCTCATCTCCAGCATCCATAGTACTGCTATCACTCATTATCTTAGTAGTACCATGGTGTACGGTGATATTAAAATCATGATTTCCTGTATGTCATGATTCCTCAAGATCAATTCCTCAGAAACCCTAAACCACTCTCATCGGGGTTTTGTTTCCTTCCTATCTAAAGAAGTGTATCTGAGGTTCTATCACCATCCATTCATTATATCAAGGACTAAATTGTTCAACCAGATCTCGTCACATCTGAGTGTTAACCCAAACATATCTCTTTTCCAATTGAGGGCTTACCTAACAACCTCTTCTAGCCTCTTGCCAAACTAGTCAGATATATCTCAACCAGAGCATTCATTACCACTTCACATCATCATATCAAACTTGAACTCTAAGTCTATCTTCATTAAGAACACTTTGAGATCATCTTCTTGGTGATCAACTCTACCTTGCATCACTTGCAAAATCCACATAGCTCATGCTAAAACATCCTTATAAGGTGACTACCTTATACCTTTTATTGTTTGAAAACCATTCATGTATCCTTCACTCCACCAAGGTATGTTATCATCTCTATCCTCATACCTCGTAGCAATGTTCTAACTCGCATCATTTTTTATCCTTGGTGTATGGCATGCGTACTGTCCCATCTCTCCCTCCTATAACAAGAGGAAATAAGCATTTGGAGGCCGTCCAAACACAAAGTTATTCCTGTTCTGAGAGTAGAGATGGTACATCCCACATTTCCAGTACACCTTTGAATCTAAGTTGAAACATGCAACTTATGTCTCCACATCACCATCATCTTGATATCAAAGTTACTTCCATGGAGAACTGGTTTTGAACCTACTTGGGTCACCACACAATCCTTGGTCATCTCCTCTAGGTCTATAGGGTGCCGACACTTTTGGGGTCATCCCTTTTCCCTTACGCATCCAGAGAGTGCCCTACTCATCTGCCCTTTGGGTCCCATGAGTTCATGAAGGTGATCAATCTCCTAACCCATGACCCTCAGACAATGATAGTTGTTACCTCCCGACCCTATGGTCATGTGCAACTAGGGAATTAGACAACTCCTTCTTCCATCGGTCTTATCCCTACCTGACCCTAGGATAGACTTAGGATTCTATTATAGTACATGTTCAACTTAGAACCTTACCATCTCCATCTGCATTCATGGGTTGTCTTCCATCCTTTCATAAGGGTCATGGCGACCAGCCTACCTTGGTCAGGCCCCAAACCAGTTACCCCCACGGTAACACATCCACATGAACTTAGAGATGGTTAACTATGGGTCTATAGGTTCATTCACTTACAATGTACTCTTCACTTAGCTTCTCTAGATCCTATGATACCTCTTTAGGTTACCTAAAACCAACAAAACCGGTATACCCCCTACAAAGGGTCCCTCTCCCAGGATGGGAGGAAACAAAGGTCACAAGCATCCTTATGTTTAGGGTCTGCCTCCACATGATCATGCTTAGCCCTATCAAGCTACTAAGGCACACACAGATACCTATAAAACCATTCTAGGTCACACTTGTTCTCATCCTCAACATTAGACCAACTTAGTTGTGAGGGGTTCATCAAACATACCCTTAACTTAAGGAGTTTCCTTTACCTCTACATATGAGGAGTACCATGCTCGAAACTGTAGAGACTCAAATCTCATCATGAGCATTGGGTACACAGCTTCCCCTCTTAGGCCTAGGAACCCTAGGTTCACCTTTGGGTATCCAACTGCATGCTCAACCTCTTAACCACAATTCAATCATGTATAAGGCATGACATGCCCTTCATGTCATCCTTCTACTCGAGTAATACTTCAGAGTTGACTCCTCTTCAAGGATAACTAACAAGGTACAAAGCCTCACAACCTCTTACCAAACCTCTCTAGGTCTAAGGAACTCTTCTTCCTATCTCAGAAGGTAAACACCTATACCACAATAACATAGGTACCAGAAGCATCATCCTCTCTCTAGGGTTTGGTTCCTATATAGGCAACCAAGATATCATTAGCCTCCAAGGATCATGCATGAGGCAACCACCACCATCCACTTAGGTCGCATCATTCTCGACTTCCCACTGTTCCTCACATCTCGGAGTTTTAGGTTTCCAAACTCCACATCTAGCCATACTACTAAAGGTCATCTCTCCATGAAGGATCAAGCTCACAGGAATACCTCTACGCGGGTGAATCCTATGCTCAAACATATGTTTGCTCGTGATTATCCATAGCCCCTTATGCTTATCTCTTAAGCCATCCATCATGTCCTTCTGGTCTCGGTTTTAACTTGTTGCTCGTACTACTGAAGCACCATGGGTGCAAGCTATACCCTACTTGCCTAAGCCCATATGGTGTCTATAGGTTCTCCTCTAACCTCATCCATGAAGGGGCTATCCTTCGCTCTAACATGCACGACCCTCTCCAAGTTTGGGTCACCAAAGGTACTAGATCATCTAACCTCTTATGGCATCCCAAAGGCATGTCCAACCAAACACTCAGTCAACCATGACATCTAACTCATCATGTCATCTTTCTCTTTGACCCTCACTTAGGGTCAGGGTTAACATCATCCTCAAAGGATGTGCTAGATCTCTACTTTTAATGGAGGTCTCTACCTCTAAGACTAACTCTCTCTACTCATCCTCCTGACAAAGAGGTGTATCCTCAGGTTTCTCCTGAGAGCAATGACAACTCATGTCATATGACCTAAGCATGTATTTATTCTTTAGTTTGTGCTTAATCTATTAACCTTATGTCCATGACATCTTATTTACATGCTTTTCATTAATTTGGTGGAGGATTCCTTAGACCTTATTAACCTTACCCATACCTCAAGAGGGTGAGGAGAAGAGAGGAAACCCTAATCCTTAAGGTCCTTAATAGAATTTGAGTTGACAAGGGATGAACAAGATGAGAGAGTCCTAAAGGTATCTTATTTCGATTCATATCCTAAGACATTGGCTAGGCAGTCACATAATCTGGAAGTCCTCATATTCCGACTAGCGGTGCGGAGAAAAATATTGCTAGCCCCCAGACATGATCCTTTTCTAGACACCTCAGTCTTTCGGACAATCCTCTAATAACTCCCTCGGTTCTATGGAATTTGTTAAATTTAATAATTGTTAAAGATTAACTAAGGAACCTATGCTCTGATACCAATTGTAATGACCCCACCTCCCAGTAACCCCCAATTAAGGGAGACCAAAAGGTTGGCGTCGTTATCCAATTAAAAGGATCAAAGGTTCGACAAATAATCAATAACAATTAACAAATTTTACCAACTAAACTAAAAATTGGTATAAAATAAAACTTTGCATACCTTTTTCAAAACTGGGATATCTACATCTATCCGCATCAAAAGTCTAGTCTAACTAATCCTCCTTTGTACTTTAACTCTTAATTAATTTCACATATGCCACTTTACTATTTGTCCTTTTCAAGCTTGTACCTAAAATGTCGACAAACAAAACGTCGGTCAGCATATCAGAATATTCCGGTATGTGGGGACAACCAAAATTTTGAACATATGGATAACAATCTAATTATCACAATCAAGTTAATTAACAAACCAATTTACACTTTTCAGTATGACATTATCCACCGCTTTTGCCCTAACCCTGGCATACCCACCTTAGGATTTCTTTTTCCAATGACTTAAGGCCACCTTCTCAATCTCGAGCTTGGTTCCTAGGGTCACCCTTCATAGTGCCCGTTAGTCATTCAATATCATAGGACACCTTCTCATTCCCGAGCTTGGTGCCTGGGGTCACCACTCATGGTGCCCATTGGTCTACCCATCTGGGCCCGACCTTTGGCATCATCCATCAGGGTGGCATGTAGGTGCGAGAACACATACTTATATTATTAATGTGATAATCATAGTGACTTTATGATTTGCAAGTATGAACATCCAAACTGATAATTTGCATTCAATACAGTATAATCATCTGGAAAATCCTCGGGAAACTAAGGCGGTTATTCATAATTAACCACATACCTGTCAGGCTGATTTGAGATAGAATAATCCATTCAATCCAATCAATCAAGTCATCCAATAAAGCAAGTGCAAGAATCCTAAAATTACATTCAATTTCCTTTTTATCAAAATCTATCCAAATCATCTTGCTACTTATGGTTCTATTCCTTTTTAGGGTTTCTTCCTCTTTTAGGGTTTACTTTGCAATTAGGGTTTTATTTCATCTTACTCTTTTAAACCCTAATTTTCTCATCTATCCTTCAAAAAAGATGATTAAGGTTATCCTTTAACACATTTAATCTTAATTTTAGATTAAAGCACAGTTAACCATCAATTAAGTTCATTAAGCCTCTTTTCCAGTAAAGCTACCATTTTTATCCATTTGAAAACCCTAATTTCTACATTAAGAGTATTTAACCACAATTAGGAACTTTAATGCTTGAAACAGCTTAGATTCAGCATATTCCAACTTTAATCATGAAATTAATCAATTAAAGCCATTAATAATCTCATTCACTAATATTAGGGTTTCAAGGCCCATTAAAGCTTTTTCATGCACATGAAACTCTAAGTTAAATCAATTACGTGAAAAATTCATCATTTTTGTTCCTAATGTTCCATTTTATCATTAATAGGCTAATATCAACTTTAATCATCAATTAAACCCTACTAATCACATTAATCATATCAAAATAGGGTTCTTTAAACATTAATACATTAAAGTTGATATCTTCCATTACTTTTCGAATTGCAAAAGGAATCAGGCTTCAATTATATTTTTAATGGATTCCTTTCATTTTTATGAGAAAATTTCATGGATAATATGCATCCATCCGAGCTACGGTTAAATAGATATTTTTTTTTTAAATTGACTTACTTTGGCCAATGGGGGGCTGCCACGTAGGCGCCTTCCATGAAACACGTTTTGTTGGTTTTGGAAACATGATGAAAGGATGACTTTGCCCTTAGTAAGCTAAGCGCCTTCTACAAACCGCGGAGGGCAACTCTGTCCAATGCCATCCTACCTTTCTTCAACCTCAGACCGCCCTAGGGCTACCTCCCTAGCTACGATCGGCACAACCTTCCTTCCTCTTCCTGGACCCGAGAGCCCCCGACGACCACTCCATTACCTCCGCCGTCCACCGTCATCCTCCACTCACCTTTGACCCATGGCCAGGATGGCTGGGACGGGTCAGGCGGAGCTGCATCTTGCGGTTGTTCAGTGCAGCAGTGCGGCTACTATGCATCATCATTTAGAGCATGGCATCGTTGGCTAGACCTACCTATGGCATCGTGGCAAGTCTAGATCCATTGCCAACCCACTCGGGCGCCCCGTTGCTCTAGGGTCATGCTGCTTTCTTCTTCTAGGGTTTAAGGACAAGGACAATGAGGAAGAAGGTAGGGAAGAGAGAGTGTATTGCATGGAATTTCCTTGGAACTCGATCCATAGGGTCTACCCTTTATATAGGGTGAGCAAAAAAGACTTAGGTCGGCTATTCATGAATCAAGGAGTCCCTTTCCAAGTAGGAAATCAATTCCTTCAATAAGAAACTAGTTCTCTCTCTCTCTCTTATATTTTTTTAGTATTCCTTCTTCTTTTGATATTAGGATTTCAAAAATTATCCCTCTTATTCTCTTTGTTCTTGCTTTTAAACCATAAGAATGAAATCCTATTTCCCTTTAAAAGCAATTACCTTCATTTTAGCAATACCACATAATACACTAATAATGTATTCACATTATATTCTTATTTTCTTTTATAGGTATTTTCTCTTTCCTCTTTCTTCATTTGGACTCCTTGGATCCCAAGAAACTCTATTATTTCTAAATCCCTTTCTATTGGATACTCATTATCCTTCTAGATGCATTAATATGCATTATTTCACATTATCTTGTTTACTTCTCATTAAAATATCTATTTTTGAGTATTTCTCTTTATTTCTCTTTTATTTTCCTCATTGTTATGCCTTTTATCATTAGGAATCCTTGTGATACAAAAACCCACCAAGGATAACTCAATTATACCTCTTTTCACATATTTTCCTCATTTATCATTATTTTCAATTTCTTTCTTAACAAAGAAATACTTAATTGGTATTTTCTTTTCTTATTGCATTCTCTATGCAACTTTGGACTCCTTGGGACTCAAGGAACCCAAGAGGCACGAAATCCAACTTTAGATTATATTCTTTTGTGTTCTGGAGGTTTGCACACCTTTCTTTTCGCAAAAACTTAATTATTCATTTACTTAATTGAATTTCCTTGTTATTGGGCCCAATAGCCAATAAAGCCCACAAAGCAATCATCAAGGCTATTGTAACAAAATTCATGCATTCAATCATTATTTGTTCATTTATCTTTGATATGAGAAATTACATTTCTCAGCAAATGAACCCAAAATTTGGGGTTGTAACACCCATACTCAAAGGAACACCTGCAACTATAAATAGGACCTTCTGGAGTTCATTCTAAGGTTTCTCATTCATGTTGTCCTTTGTCCTTGCTATAGTTAAGTGTGTTGCAACCCTTTGAGCCCCTTCATCTCTATCATTTACAAAGCATTTCGTGATTATGAGTGAGTTAGGCATGTTTTAAGAGAGCTACCTCCATGTTATCTTGTAAAGCTCTCATTACTTCCATCTTACCAATCCCCTTTCTGAAAGAGCAAAGGTTGAAGTGATCTTCTCTGAGTGAAGGAGTAGTTGTTCTTTTTCAAGGTTGAAGAAGGTGTGAAGATCTTCTCCAGGTGAAGGACAAGGGTAAGGCGGAAGATTCAAGAAGAGTGGTTAATTCCTTCAAGGCTGAAGACTTGATGCAAGTGTGGGTAAGGCCTTGGTGAAGGTTGAAGACATCTTGATCAAGTGGGTAAGTCCTTGTGTAGGTGAAATATTTTTGTCTTGAATAGCTAATTCCTGGGATGTATGGTGGTCTCCTTGTATCTCTTATGATGGAATATAAGTATACGTGGGTTGCAAAGTCCTATAGGTTTACCTCTCTAGGTAGTGAATTAGAAGTCTCCTAGTTTGGAGACTGGAACCACTCTAGACACCTTGTCCAAGTGTATGTTTCAATGACTCTTATCGTTTCTATGCTTGGTTAGATAAGACTTCAAATTATTCCTAAGATATTGGTTTCAATTTGAATAATTTAAAGGTCTAACTATTCTTGTGAGAATTTGGAAACTCTATTTACCCCCCCAGAGCCCTAGATCCAACAAGTTTGTCATGTTAGCCATGTCATTCATCTTTTTGTTGACATTATTGAACATAGCATCACACCATATCTTCTCCTTAGGATCTTGTTTATTGATATCTCTAATTGGTTTCCTACCCTTCATGTAAAGGCCTTTTGAAGACCAAGCAATTGTTTGTTCATTGAAATAAATTATATGAATCAAGTACTTGATGTATCATTCCTTTTAAACAATTCATCTGAATGAAAAAGTGACACTAAAACCACTTCAAACATTGTTGGGGGTGGTTTAAAAAATACGTGGTTAGCAAGAAGAGGTTATGAGGCACATATACAATAAACCTTGTTAGTTCTATCAACTATAAAAGCCCTGACATCTCAAACATATGCTATAAAGAATCAATGCCAAAATTCTTACCATGACCATTCTAGGTTAATTTCAATAAAAGAATGATTCCTAGATATTGATTGCTACAAATTATTCCTAGATATTGATTGCTATACATCAAAATGGGAGTTTCTTTATACCAAATCCTAATATATTTTCCTTGTAATAAGTTAAAAGACATCATACCTCACATTGGGGCATCTGTAGACACCCTATTTTGAACCACATTGTGATGTTTCTGCATGAATATGACCATAAGAGGTCCAAATCATCCAAACCATTGCACTAATACCATTATCACCAACCATATATCCCTAAAACCACCCATTAACTACTCATCTAAGTTCTCATTGATGGACTACATAGAGTTTCAAAATATCCGCAAACTACCATCCCACTAAAATCAAATAAATATCCTTCTACAACCCAATTCCACAATATGAATGGGTTTGAAATATACCTACCTTAACCAATAAAATATATATTCACACCAAAATATTAACAACAAAAAATCACTAGCAAAGATCCCATAATGAAATCAAAGCTCAATTTAGACAAGACTATATACCTATATAACTTTTGGTAAAATGAAAACATTGTTATTAACTTTTAATATCCAAATTTGATACCATTCAACACTTTAAAATACATACCAAGTACCTAATATGGACCATTCTCTAGAGATAAGGTCCCACTATGAACCTAAGAAAAGACTTTTGCATCTAACCATGCCAGAGGAATTCCAAAAAATAGGACCCTCTAACCTTAGGTTCCACCCTCAAATTGATGGATCTCAACTCCCCATAACCATGTGTAGTCACATCCATTGCTTCCAAATGTCAGAGAAGGTTAGAGAACACCAATATATTACTACCAAGTTAATGACAAATCAAGGCAGTAGTAAAACAACCTAATCTAGCAATTATTGCCTTCATTTTTATAGTATATGGATGGTGCATTGAGATTGTTCTTTACGTTCCTACACTCCCCTATTTTAGTATTGTTTGAACATCATGTTTTATCTCTACTTGAACCAACCATTTTCAGCACCTTTACCCCTTCTACTTCCCATGATATTAAATACCACATTTGTGGGAGCAATGAGGTGGCTAATACATTTTTGGCATAATAAGACTTTACATAGAGCCTTGGATGAAGATATGCCTTGCATAACCCTTTAGAGTTTATTCTTGGTTTTCTGTGTCTTTCATGAATATATATATTGATGAATCCATGCTTTGTATTTTATGATTGAAAAAGGAAAATGTCATGGGTTCATCCATTTTTCAAATTGCCAAAGTATCACACATAATTCTTAATCCAATTTGTAGATCATATACCATGCAAATTCAAGAAAGTAATTGTTTTAAGTAGATATTGCATCCCAAGGACCTATAAAGTAGAAGGAAAATCCCTTCAAGGAATAATATATCTTCTATAGTTTCATACTCAAGGGTAAAGAAGGTTGTCCCCAATAGCTCCTCTAATGATGACCTATTCCAGTTCACTTGTATGCAACACCTATTTTTAGCTCTAAGAAGGAGAAAAGTAAAGAATTAGATGAAAACTTAGATTTTCCACCATGAATTATACAAAATATTTCCAAGAGGTAGAGAGAAGAGAAATAAGTGATTAAATGAAAAAAAACATTCAAAATTACCTCCATTTAGGTCTCTAATGAGTTAGGAAACTAATTCACAACTTGCATCATACAAAATACACCACAACAACTTCCATGCATTTTATCTCTAATTACTTTAACATATTCAAATTGATTTCTAAATATAGTATAGTGTTTTAGGTGTATATAAAGGATTTGGAAGGAATGGAGATTGCTGAAAAGTCCATAAATTACCATTCTCACTAGACATGGGCATGGCTGACCATATCAATAGGCTAGTTTGTTACAAATGAACTAACTAGAGTTTGGGACAAAAACCCAAATGGAGAACCTACCATCCCTATGAGAGGCCTTCTTAATAGGCCAGATTTAAGCTTTACTCATTCGACTAGTGAGCCAACTAGTAGTGGGGGATAGGTAGAGAAAGAATATAGAATACCCACCTTGATAATTCAAACGACTATGAGGCTAGTTAAACTGATTAATCAAGGCCACTTAACCAAATATTTGATTTTATCTTGCGAGTGACCAAAGAGGGCCCCATTAGTGAAATAAAGGGGTTTTGAACCCTAGATGAGATCCAAACCTCCTCCACATATGAGCATATCCATAGGGAAACATATGGTATAGTATCTTTCTAAATGACTTACTTTTATACCCACAACCCTACTTTTACCAGTATCTCAGTTCCATGTCACCAAACTCTAGCTAAATCATATTTAAAGCATGTGACACACATAGTTAAACATTAAATAAACCAAGCAATATTTGATTGTTAGGAAGAGAAATTTGCATATACTTATTCACTAAATGAACCAAGCAACGTTTGATTTCAAGGAAGAGAAATTTGCATATTTAAAATGGTAAAAATATAGTTATGGTTAAGAAATAAAAATAGGGTCTCATGAGTCACACCTTCTAATAAGGTTTTGCAAGTAATTTATTGGAACAAAGATTGTTAGAAATCACACATTTTGTCTTCCAACTCCCAAGTCTCCTCCTCAAAACCGTGATAGTGCCACAACACCTTAATTAAAGGTACATCCCACTTCCCAAACTTTTATATTAGTCTATCCAAGATGTAAACATGTCATGTATATGTAACATGATTCATTAACTCTACATAAAATAGTTGTAGGGTCTTATCAGTCGCATGGTGACACATCTTCTTTGTAGAAATATGAAACAAAATGTGCAACTTTTTCAACTCAAGAAATAGCTCCAATATCTTACACTATTTTCTAGCATGCTCAACTATATGCTAGGCACCATATACCTAAATCAAGCTTACCACTTTCTCTAAACCTCATAACTCATTTGTACAATGAAGCCTCTGGGTAGACTAGATATCCAAGTTGGAACTGAAGTGATCTTATGCTTGTATTAACATGCAACTTTTGTTATTTTGTGCTTCTTTAAATTGTTACTTGATGATCCACATCATCTATATTCTCTATTTCCCCAACTCATTCCCAAAAGCTGACATTCACCAGTTTGATACAAACATATACGTGCAGTGTTCAATATCTACCATTAAAAGTCTTGTAAGGTACCAACAAAGTAATTATACTTCATCTATATGTTCATATGCCAAGTAGAAACAAACATGCACCACAAAGAAATTGCATGTTGTTCAAGAACAAAGCATTCAAAAATATGAGATTATGTCCTCAAATAAAAGTAAGTTGTGGGATATTTCTTCCCAAATAGTCACACCAAAGATGCTCATTGAATAATGAACTTTGCCTCACAAATATCCCTCAAACATACATTAATGAATGCATTGAGAGTCCTTTGTAAATGAATTAAAAGGAATAATTAACCCTAATAAACATAAATATGAAGGTGTGGTATCCCTCATAAAGAAGTTATTTTTCATTTGAAAATCCTAATAAATATATTTTTAAAAGGCATAAAAATATCATGCTCTCAAAGCAATGGAAATAATGTTCATAGGGTGCAACCAAAAGTTTAAGAATGCAAAAAGGTAAAATAGTGCTCAAACATGGATTGTAAAATCCTCTTTATACAAGTGATGTTACATAGGGAAGGACATATCATTTACCTCATAATTGATAAAGAGCACAAAAATAAAGGCCCTTTCTGCTAGGTCCATGTAAGCTAATTGGAGGACCCTTATTCACATTGGGAGGAGGATGATAACCAAATGCAATGTGTGTTAGTGGATATTCAGTCAATTTTTATGCTTGTTCTATAGCCTGGAAGTGAAGCTGAGTTGTATCCTTAAAAATGCTACAAAGTACCCTCAATGCATCGTATACCAGATATAAACTAATCATGTTTAGCTTAAGAAGTAATTAATAAATACTAAAAAAAATAACATAAACTCGCACTTATTTGACAATATATCTTTTAGTAGGGGGTCTTACCCCTTAAAACAAAACTTTAGCATTTCCTTGACTCCAAAAAAATACTAAAATAGAAAAATCCAACAAAACCTCAATTATGAATAGTTGAAAAATTAAGTAATTTGTTGATTTGATGTTGTAAACATTTGACCCCAAATGTCATCCATCTCTCACCTAGCCATCTACAGTTGTTCCAAAAATGTTCAGGTACAACTTTGTTGGTCAAGTACCACCGAGAATGGTCATTCATCGTTGGTTGTGAACACCAAATATCTCTGTTGTATCCTTTAAGTTCAAAATAGATCAAATTATTTCAATCATAATTTCTAATTCTATAGTTGTCCCATTATTCTTAGCATTTGATGAATGATGTAAAAACATTATTTTTTTTTGGATGGAATATAGCATACATCACAAAATGACCTTGTACCTACATTGTGTCCACTAGAACTAGCATCAACAAATATCTAAGTGTCCTTACTTGAGTGTTCCATCAGGGGACATATTCAACTAAATGTCAAGTGAAAAGGAAGTTCACTAGATAAACCTTAATAAATAGATAAGTACATATAGATACATAGAAGATGAAGCACCCAATAAGAAGAAAAGCTTATGACAAGTAATCTTTAAAAAGAGAAATATAATGCTAGGAATTTTTACATAAAATCTATCCATCACTTATATTAACAAACTGTATAATGAATGCTACGTGCATGGATATTTGCAAGAATAATGAAAAAACATATATAAGGTTCAAGAAGATAGATCACCTCTGTATGCTTCCATATTTAATAAGATTTTGAAGTAAACCTCTCCTTGACTTGATAGAACACAATTAGATTAAGTGAAAATGAATGAGCTAGGGAAACATGTTCTAGACAACACACATAAAACCAAGAAATAGGTATTGGGTTGATCCTACAACGTTAAACTAAATCCCCCTCACCAAATGGTTGCGCAAAGTTGACATCTATTTTTTGTATTATGAAAGTTGAGGCAACCCACATCTAATTAGAGCATGACCCATGATTGATCTATACAAAAATTGGAAAATATTAAATGTCTTTGCAGGAAGAAAAGGTTAGAAATGTGTGGAACCAGTTCCTACCCTATCAATAAAAATCTAATAAGTATCTAGCAAAAGATATAAAATACTCTTCTACCAAATAAACTCTACCAATAGATCATTTAGTCTTAGATTTAATTTTAACAACATTCTTCAGTTTATTTAAGTGTCTCTCAATTAGGTAGATCCACATATAATGAATGGAACTAGTGATACATGCTTCATAATATAAATGAGTATGCAAATGAATCATACTCAAAAAATATGATGGTGGAAAGTTTATCTATAAATGACATAGAGTCATAGTGATTTCTTGCTATGTCTCCTTGAAATATTCAACATCTATAACATCTTATATAAACTTTTTAAAAATGGACAAAGTTTTGCAATAACATTATAAATTTCTTAGATTGTATAATTTCACAAGGAAACTGGTAACAATTGTTGCATTAAAATAATACATCATGGATTTACAAAAGTCAAACAATCTTCTCTCCTTTTTGTTAATGCATCTAAAGATATTACATGAATATCTATCAAAAAAAAATTTAAACATACAAGAACTTCCCTTATTTTTTCTATTACTCATGGTTCCATATGTTGGAAGTAAATAATATTGATTCCTTACATCTACAAACCATGAATCACTTCAAACAACCCGTCTTTGTAAATCTTGAATAGCTTGTAGCTTATCTTTACTTTTCATTGAATTTCCCAATAACATGCGCAAAAACTTCGCTGACACTTTTTCAATATTCATAACATAAAGATTGTTCCTTAGAAATATTTTATTGAATAAGAAAGAGAAATTATGTGCTCATTTTGTTTTAACCTAGTGGCAACACATAAATTCTACTTCCATTCCTCCTACACTTCCTAGATTTCCCAGATGTGATATATGTGTAACCTTCAAATTGCAAGAGAATATCCTCACCATACCAATTCTTAAGCAGTTGATGATATTATTTCTCTCCATTAATTTTCTTCTTCTTTTCGTGCCATAAAGGGTGGTTATTTCTAAGTAAATATCGATGGAACCCATATCATATTTTCTCCCAATGCCAAACATTTTGGTAATGTTTCTATGCTATAAGAAGGACATCCTAAATCTTTCTCTACATAAGTAATTCAAATTGACAAGTTTTTATACACAAAAAAATCATTCACGATCCACGTGATCATGGCCTAGATAGTGAAATTTGTTTTGTTAAAAGCATCATATACTTCAGCACATTGTTCCCTTAATAACAACAATTCTTCAATTAATAGTTCAAAATAGACGTCCATGTAATTCTAACCATATGAGGGTATAGAATTAGTAAGGACATCATGATATATGACTCGCTCAAAAGAATCCAATGAGGAATATTAAGTGATGTCAGCAATATATTCGAAGTACTGTGTGAACCGATCATATGTCCAAAAGGATTAAAAGTATCAGTAATCAAAGATACTCCAAAATTGTGTCATTTAGAGGAAAAATTAGGACACTTCTTGTAAATATGGACCCTTTCTTTTGTATTAGAAGGATGATGAACACAACTTCCATTGCCTTTTTCTCAAAATGACCAAATCTTTGGCAATTAATGGGCACTTGTACAATATCTCTAGATGAGGTACATAACTTTAGAACTAGCTTCTTACCTTTGGTTTTATACCTCTTTTAATTCCATCTAGGGGTGCCAAAAATATCTCATTTGTGTTTATGTTTTGTAGACATAAATTGCAACATGATTAACCTAATTCTTTCACAACTACATTTGCTTAATTGTAACTCTCAAGAAACAGACATCCTTCTAGGAAGGTTGAAATAATTTATTTCAATATATTTATGAAAGATCTATTTGACATCTTGAATCATGTTTAAAATATAATAATGGTACTATAAGGGACAACATGAAATAATTTTTAACACCATCGTAGAGATGTTTGTCTTCCAAGATAACAAGTCTGTAGAACCTTTGTGCATTGATGGTTGGTCGAAGTCCATTTCAAATTTGTTAGCATATGTTGTGTCTTCCATTCTATATAGAGCCCCTAGCATATGATGCTTGTGTTAGTTGTAGTTCTAGTTGGTGTTTAAGTAGGTGCACTCCTTCCTATCACCTCCTTGTGATATTTACAAACATCATATTTTTGGAAAAATATATCTTGTCTTACATCTCTGTAAGGACAAACAAAGTTTCCTTGTCTAGCGGGTTTCTAGTGGGTAAATGCAAATTCAAAAAAAAATTATAACCATGTCTGGAATACATTACTTTTCATGCTATTTCCTACTATTCATCCAAATCCACTCCTTAAAAAAACCATTTATTACAAAAATGAAGTTAAATTGTGGATACGGTGAAAAAATGTTGAATTTAGTCAACAAAGAATTACATGGACAACATAGATGTAAAACAACCTAGTAGAAATGTTTTAGATAAAATATATATATATTCAAAATTAAATTAAGAATATAGATCATATTCTTGGAATATTTTTGTTTGTATAATATGAGCTTCAAAACTATAAGGATAAATATATATGAATATTTTATATAATTGAATACACACACAAACCCACACACACACACACAATATATATATATATATATATATATATATATATATATATATATGTATATATATATGCTCAATCCCAAAATAGAAGTCCTCTTTGTTGCAAAGGAAGAGTGGGTCCAACACAACACCACAAAAACAAATACAATCCTGACACAAGTTCAAAGTCAACAAACAGAGAGTAGAGAAATTATAAACAAGGGTGTAAGGATGTACAAAATGAAGAACTGCTTCTCTTTATAAGGCAAAAGAATTGTGAAAGTAAGGCTTTTCCATCCTCTCTAGTCAATACAAACAACAACAGATCCACTAGGATGAATAGAAAAATAGAAGAGGCCTATCATAATACGCAATCGACTACCAATCAAAAAAGGCTACGAAAAAAGGCTACATATTTCTAGGTAGATTTTTCTATAGGAATTAGATACAAAATAATTGACCCTATTTCTTTCCAATTATACATGTAAGGTTGAAAGAGTTAGCTTATGATATCCATTATTCTTAAATATGCAGAGGGTAATGAAGTTATCAGGGCTCATACATCTTCCATGGTGCATTGTAGTAAGAAAGATCAAATCGATTTCAAGAAAGGGAATCTAAATAGGTGATTTTTTTGGCTTTACTCTCATTTCTATAGAGCATTTAAATAGGGGAAAATCAATATCCTCTTCTTAGTATTCACCTATATTATATATGGATTCGTATATAAATTCCATATATTTTCAAGTTTTATATTCCTATAGCATGATTGAAGGAAAGCATATTAGATAACTAAGAAATGGAAGAATTGAGTTCATCTTTTGAAATATTGGACAAGGTCATACATTAAAGAAGTTACAAAGTATCAATGATCAATTAGGGAGTTTAAAAAAAACTAGAACATTCAAGAAATGTGACATCTAAAACAAATACACTGACATAAAGCTAAGTTCCCTTATCCTAAGAATATGAGACTCTGGTGATTCAACTATATTCTTAGGGGACCCAAGTGCATGCGTATCCGATTTAGTTGGAATGAATAATAAAAAACTTGAATCAATGACATTGAACATGTTAGAAAGTCCATTTATATTCTTAAACATAGTTAAAAAGTGGAATGCTTCTCCACGGTTTAGTTTACAACTTAAACAAACAAATGAAAGGCCAAGAGAACCAAAATTATAGAATAAACAAGACTTAATACAAACATACATGTGTAATAGATTAAAAACAACAAACATGCATGTGTAATAGAGTGCAGCAATTTCACGAATGATGACAATGAAGGTGTAAGGAAGACCATGATCTTGGGAGATTTTTTATGTGTACATGGGACGTACTAGAGAAGTGCTTGTCCACGAGAATAGTGGAGAAGAGGTTGCAGTTGTGAGGATCACATCCATGAGAGGCTATCTCATAGAGGCGACTATCATGATAATGGACTAACCAAAATAGTGAGGAGACCACATTTAGGTCAAGGGAATGAGTCTAAATCATAGGAGACTAGCGCAAAGAGAAGCACACAAGTAGTTAAGTCATAGATGTAATCCCTTTTTTACTTTGGGGATTGGCATTTGGCATAAATTAGGATGCACAGGATGGATCGAGTGTAGGAGATGTATACTTACATTCGAGGGAACACTACAAATCAAAATAAAAAACTAGGAAATTTACTTATGAAGGAATATTCCTTGTATTAAAAAAATTACTACCTTAACCAATTGTCGAAATCTACTTTAAATTTTGGTTGAAATACTTGACCTTGTATATAAAGAAATGACCTTCACAAATAGTCAATACTGTTGAGGGAACTATATCCACACAAATGCCCTTCACCAATGCCTTGTTTTTTAGTAATATCCCTTTCTTCTTGCACACCATTGAATAAAAATGTACACATTTTGTAGAATACGATTAAGATGACTTTTGACGTAGAAAATCCACTCTGACATTCACTTTTCCATGATCATGATCTAGTGTACAATCATAGTCTTTGATCAGCTCAAACCATATTATTTGTCTCATTTTTAACTCCCTTTATAATAGTATGTACTTGGGACTCTTATGATCTATAAAGATCTATAGGCTCTCTCCATAAAGTTAGTCCCTCTAATCTTAAATCTAAAACCACTAATGCCAACTCGAGACTATTTGTTGGATAGATCTCCTGATGCTTCTTGAGTTTAGTGGAAGAAAACAATACCATGTGTGTTTGGTGCATGTATGCACATCTAAAATCTTTCCTTGAAACGTCACATAAGACTACACATCCATTCCTAGTTCACAAAACAAACATTCATGTAGTAGTCAACTTTTCCTTAAAAATCAAACATTGTCTTTACATTCTTCATCCTATAAATAGGCACATCCTTCTTGTTTATCCTAGTCAAAGGTATAAATATGGAGTCTAAGTCCTTGATTTTGGATCTATGGTCTCAAAGTGAGGTTAATTGAGCTAAAAACACTTAAACCAAATTAATGAGACCTTCAAAATATTTTTCAAGATAAATAGTGCAAATACTAGAAAGAAAGGGAGAGAAAGATTAAACCAAACACAAGTGAAGCCTATGTATGTAGTGGTTGCATCTCTCAAGGATGTAGATCCACTAACAATAGAGGTTAGTTGCTACTATTTGCAAACTTTGAATCACTCCTTACTTTCCATTATACAAGTTACACCATGAACCCCTCTTTTTGGATCAAGAGTGACTATCTTCCCTTTTCTTGTGAAGTGAATAAAATTTTTTTATAAGGGAGTTACCTACCCTTATCCAAGAGTAGAAGACACATTCTCCAAGTCCTCTCTTCTAAGACATTCTATCTCATAAGGGGTGCCTTCATTTTCTAAAAGCCTTCTTCCCATCTTCTTTTATTATTAAATAGAAAGAACCAATATTCAAGTTGATACAGAGAAGTTGGAGGTACTTTAGTCAGAGCCTTACAAAATATGCATGGTATTGACATCTCTCTTAACATCATACGATACACTAGTATAGACATAGGAAAGTGATTCAAATCATGAGAGTGGATAGCAAACACTTTAAGACATATTATATCAAATATAGAATATGAGCCTAATGAGGCTTCGTGGGACATTTTATAGCTCCCACATAGGTCCTATTTATAGTCGAGGATGCCACTTAGAAAATAGACTCAACTATCATGAGTTTATATAGTTATTAGAGTAGTGGGAAAATCACCATCATATCTCATTTCACTTTTTCTCTATCTAATTGTTAAATTGCACTTGAACCACATTGCATTTGGTTGTGTTTCTTTCAAGAAACTCGACCGACGGACGCTAATATCTTGGCCAAAAAACATCCCCAAAGTTTCTTGTCAGTATTAACTCGGACGATGGGAAGTTTTGAAACCCACAAATAGTGTTGTCATCTAAGATTTCTGTAAGGGAAACTCAAAAAAAATCTATTTTGAATTTACTAAAACCTTACCAGTGTAATTTGAATTTGTCAAATTAATATGTTACACATTTGATCTTAGTTAAATGTCATTCAATCATTAGGATTGATTTCATAAAAAATATCTAAGGAGAAATCTCTATTCTTCATTCTTGATCTTTGTGCATCTATGACTCAAATTTTACAAACTAGCTTTGCAAGTAAGGAAATTTAGAGCAAGTCTTTTTGAAATCACTAAGTAGAATTTTTTAGTCATAATCAAAACATTATATAAGAGTATGTATCCCCACAATCCAACTCTTGATAAATGATCTATGATAAATAACTAAACCAAGGAAATTTCTTACGTTTATAAGCATGTTTAACTGGACCCTCTATAAATTGAATCAACCTTCTTGGGTTCTACTCAAATACCTTCTAGATATGAAATTCCCAATTGCACTAAAGCTATCCAAAATTCAAAATTATTTAACTTTGAATGCTAACAATGCATATCAACAATTGTAACGATGAATAAAGTTGGTTATAATGTTATTTTCCATCCAAATAGTATACCAGATTATTATCTATGAAACAATAAAAATGTGATCTTAATAGGAGTTGAATACTATATTAATAAGATCCATAAAAGGTTGGTTCATTGGTTGACCACAACATTACCATAGACTTGTAGTGTCCATAACTTATTCTAAGAGATGTGTTAGGTAACTCACCTTGATTGATCCTCAACTTGTGGTAACCTAGCCAAAAATCATACTTGGAAAACATCTTGGCCCAGTTCAAACAAATAATAGTTTTCTTTCTTTTTGGTACAATATCTTGATGGTGAATGTGTTCAATTTCTAGTAATCTATACATAACCTAATGGTTTTATCTTTCTTCTTAACCAACAAAGCATGTACATCCCATAGTGAAGTACTTGGTTGTTGAAACATGCACTTATAAACTCCTACATATACACATATAACTCTCTCATCTTTACTTGAACCAACCTACATGGTTCTTGCATGAGTGGATGTGTGTTCATAATTACTTTCATCTAAAATTTGACCAGAAATGACAATGAAGAATGAGAAACATGGTGACAAGGAGGTGGAAAGGTAGGTGACAAAGAAAAACCTCCAACAACATTACTAGAATTTTAGATTCATGCCTCCTCTCCCCCTCCTTTCAACACCGCACCTCCACCAAGGAATTTGAGAAGGAAAAAAGGTGTTCTAGTTCCTAATAAAACCAAATTAATGGAATATCTCTTATCTTAGAGTAAGGCCAATGAATAGAGCTTCAACAACAACAAGTGGATTTGTTAGATGGGGCCATCACATATTATAGACCCATTGTTGAAAGGAATGCATTAACATGGGCAAACATTGTGTTAGGGTATTTCATAACACTTGAACCTCATTGGCCCACACTTCATAAAAATTTAAGCCTCATCTTAAAAATAAAAGTGGGTTTTGAGATCCTATATCATAGAAATGATTTATTTGTATCTACTTTTTAGATCCAAAGGATACGAGAATAGATATCAAGCAAGATCTATGTTTTCTGGATGGAAACCCAATGATATGAAATAAATGGAAACAATGTGAACCATTAGAAAAACTTAAACTCTTTGTGGTTCCAATCTATATCTAGCTCCATGAACTTCCCCTAAATCTATGGAATGAGGAAGTTTTTTTGTCTAATTGGGACTTATCAAGGGACCTCACTTACACCACACCTCCATACTACTCAATTGAAGAGGCTAGATTTTGCAAGAATTCAAGTCTTTATTGTATCTTCATATTCCTTCCTATATGAAATAAATCTCATCAGAGATTATGGTGTTAAGGAATCTATAAGAATTGAGTATGGATATTTTCCCTCCTATTGTAAGTTGCGTGGAACTTTTAGACATGGATAACGAGAATGTGTTAAATACATTCCTAAAAAATTTCAAACCAAACATGCATGAGTTGATAAAACTAATAATGAATCTAAATTGTTGTTTAAATACCCTCCTAATGAAGTTTGAATAAGTACCAATTTTGAGGTCATATTATTGTGGGTCTGATTGACAATGCGCATCCCTCTCCTAATTTTGTTGATAGATCTCTTTCCCCTTCTACTTGAGTTCACACTATGAATCATGTCCAATTATTTAACCCTACTTCAACAAACAAATGGAGTTAGTATTCAAGTAAGAACTAAACTCCTTTGAGAAACATTTGTAAAGTTCATTAATAGAAGGGTATTGGTATCAAAGTCTCACCAAATAGATTCCTAGTCTTAGAGTTACTTGATGATACTAGAAAGAGGTTCTCAATTGAAAGTTCTATGATTGCAACTCACATGACTCCAATGCAACCTCCCAGTGGTTGATCACATTTCCATCTTATCAAGGAATGCCAAGGCCTTAATAAATTTAGGCATCAGAAAGCTATGTACGATAATTCTATTTCCAATTTGTGTCTTCTTCATACTAAATTTAGGAAAAGGAAGTTGAGAAAAGCTATAAGAAACATTTGGCCTTTTCTAATTGGATTTCTAATCAACTTTCCTATACTTTGGGAAGAGTATTTATGATTAGATGAGAGAGGACATTCAAGTTGGTACAATTCATGAATATGAGCAACTTATTCACTGCCATGTATCTTTTCCTAATGGGTTCTTCTTCTAATATAAATGTATGCTCATTATCATGGATGTAAAAGGAATCTTAGTCATTCTGGATTATATGTAACACCTATGACCACCACCCAAGTCTGTAATAGAGTTTCAGGAATGACAACTAGACCCACACATCATCACTGGCCCAACTACGCACTTTGTCCAGGTTGAGCTCATTTAAGAGTAGATTTCTGAATAGTGGGCTCCCTAAAAATGAGGTGTACCTTGGTTATATGGATAGTGTAATACTTCCTTTTTATATTATTTTATCTAAGACCCTAGATCCTTGGATTCTACAATCTCCCTCACTTAGATACTTTATTCCCTCATCAAATCTCAACTATATGGCCTCATAATATTTTCTCATTTCAGTGTAGACCCAGAATGGCCATGTACACCTATATTTCCATCATGGCAATTAGCACAAGGTGGCTATATCACCATGGATAGCCCTTATTAACATGCCTAAGCCACATGGCCAAGACCAACATGTCACACGCCCATGTGGGTCACACCTACTAAAGGGATTTTGGATATAATGCCATTTTTAATGCTTGGACACACCGCCCAAAGATGTAATAGAGTTTCAGGATTGACAGCTAGACCCATAGACCACCACCAGGCTCAATTGCACAATTTTTCCTCACTTACACACAACTTGAGATGAACTTCTACTACTCTAGAATAATATTAATTGTGGAGTTCTTAATAATGGGTTCCCAGAGAAGGAGGTGCATGTTGGTGGTATGGGTAGTCCAATCACTCCTTTTAAGATTTTCTTATTGAAGGCCTCAATTCCAATGAAATTACATTATATAATATCAACATAATGATGGGTTCTTTTCCTTGGCTCCTCAAATGTGACTTGAATTGTGCTACATTTGCATCAAATCATTTTTGTCTAGTTCAACCATCTTAAAGGTTGATGAGTCTCCTTATTGATCTTATAACAATGTAAAGCTTGCTAAAATGAATCATACTGCATTCCTTTACACTTGGGATAATAGTCAAGAAGGGTCAAAACTTGTCATGTTTAATATTGATAGATTCTTTTATAATATCAATTCACTTAATGACTTTTTTTCAGGGTGTTATTCACACATCCATCCGTAGTGAGTGTATATTTTCTATTCATCTTGATGAGGGTATCTTCAAGAAGAAGAAAAAACTTTCATTTAATAAAAGCATGAACTTTGTACTTTGGTTTCCTGGATGTTGGTGAAAGGGCTTGGGCTGTTGAAGTTTTTAAACAAATCCATGTACAAATTTTCCAAAATCTTAAGAATGTCAAAATGGATCTATGTAACTGGAACTAAAATGTGCTTGGGGATCTCTATGGAAACAAGGAAACTATAGAGGCTCAAGCCTATATTTTTTGAAGCCCATATGATAACAATCCCATTGATCATATCCATTTTGAAATTGCTAAGAAAATAGAAAATAAGCTCTAGCTGCTAATGGAGATGAAGAGTCCCTCATTAGAAATCTAGGTCTCAATGGATGGAACTTTGTGACATACGTTCCAGTTTTTCCTATTCCTCTCTTAAAAGAAGAAGACACGGAACTTACATTAGAAGCTTGACCACTGATGGTGTTACTTGCAAAGATGAAGCGATGATTGACATGCATATTACTAAATATTTATAAGAACCCTGGTATATATAAAATACTCTTCCCGTAAAGTGGAATAAATAATGATTTCTATCATCTTTCAGTAAGGATCATATCGATCATCTTTGTGATATATTTATCAAAGAAGAAATCAAGAATATTATAAAAATGCAAATGGGGAGAAAGACCCATGTATAAATGGCTTTAATTTCACTTTTATAAAGTGTTTAGGACATTATTGGTGGTGATGTAATTGAATATGTCCAAATGGTTTTCTCTACTAGCCATCTTCTAAAGGAGGTTAATAGAACACACATCTTTTGTATTCCTAAATGAAAAAAGCATCTTCTATCATAAACTAGAGACCCATTTCACTTTGCAATGTTGTGTATAAGATTACTTCTATGGTAGTTTGCACTAAATTTCAAGGTATTCTCTCCAACCTTATTAGCTCTACTCAAATTTCCTTCATCAAAGGAATCTCTATCATGACTCCACTCTAATTGTCAACAAAATGATCAATAATGTGATGAGGAACTCCGAACCTGAAATGTATCTCAAAATGAATTTGCTCAATCTTATGAGTTAGTAGACTGGAGATATGCAAATTTTGTTTGACTCCTATGCATTTTTTTCTATATTGTTTTATCCATGGAGTTGAAAAAATCATTCACACTATTATCCTTGAGATTTTCATCAATGGGGTTTCTAGTTCTCACTTCAAGGCCAGTAGGGATAATAGACAAGGGAACCCACTTTCCCCTTAACTCTTCATAAATTTTATGGAAGGATTGTATAGTGCTCTGATCAATGGTCAAAATTATAATATGTCTTCACCTATGAAAGGATCACATGATTTTTCTGTATCCCATGCTTTTTTTGCTAATTAGATGGTCATTTACTCATAGGATAATATTACTTCCTTGATGCTCTTATTTTTCTATAAAGAGACTTCGGTTAATTTTCTAGGATGAACATAACTAATGAAGAAAAGCACTATCTTTTACAATAAATCATCCAATGTTGACATGATTGAATCCAATTTTAACATTATGGTTGAGAAATTACCCACTATGTATGTCGAGTTACCCCTTTCACTAGTAGCCTATCTTGGAGTATGTGCTCCCTCATCATTGTCACAATTCGATCAAGACTTCAAGGTTGGAAAGCACATCATATTTCTTATGATGGTAGGATTGATATTATAAAATGCACTCTCACCTCATTCGGATTATGTTGGGCTTCCTCCTTCCCTCTTCCTTTTGTTATGTTTGAAAAGGTAGACAAATATGTAGAGATTTTCCATGGGGGTCCTTCCCTCTCCATGCACATGGGTTTATGAAAAAATGTCTATAAACCAAAGGAAGGAGGGGGACTGAGTATCAGGATTTCTATTTATGTTGTTGAAGCATGTGTAGCAAAAAACATTTGGAATATAGATCTCAAGAAGGACACTCTATGGGTCAGATGGATACAATCTAGATACGTCAATTGTAACTTTTTTCTGGAGAGTTAATTAGACTTCCATTTCTTATCGAATGTGCAAATATATGATTTGTTTCAGGGACCAGATACCCCTTAATATATAACTTATTTTTGAAAGTTCCATTTTAGTTTGGAGAGATCCATGGCTCTCAAATAGGAATTTTCATGATGAATGTTTAGAAAAAGAGAGATTCGTATACCCGATAAGCCAAATTGACTAAATTGGATTGTTTGATAAAGAATGAGCTCTGGATATATATCAAATCTTGACACCACAATAGGGATATTGATTTCTCTAAACCCTTATATGATAAATCCTTTAGAACTCCTCCTATAGTTCTCTTTGACAATGAACACCCCATGAAGATTAATGATTTCTAGGATATTTTTCCAGAATAGGATACTAGAGAAGTTGGTATGACTGGATATGAACGCATTGGGATTTAAACATATGTACATTTTAAAATTGGAGTCTTATGTTGAACAAGACCCTTACTTAAGGCCAACAAAAAATTATGGATTCAATCTTTCATCTAGATGTGAATTTTGCAAAGTTTTTTCTAAAGACGTGAATCATCTCTTCATTTATAGTTCCTTCCCCAAAGATTTGAGTCACATGTAGTAGTAAATGGATGTATTACTATAATATCTAACTCTATCCTTGGGTTATATCTCCTAAAAAAAGGGAAGTCTATCCTATGTCCTCTAATCATAGTTAATTAGATCTAGAAAGAGAGGAACTATAGATTTTTAAGTGTAGAGATAACATTAGCTCCTTTTTGTGGAAAATAATCAAATTTGATGTATATACTTTAGACTAGCTGGAAAAGTACAAAATTTCTAGCTTGTATATTGACGATCAATTACTAAAGTTCGAGAAGCATTTATGCTTCAAATTGTCCAATCCTATCATTAACACAAAAAGGAGCTAATGTTATCTCTACACTTAAAAATCTATAGTTCCTCTCTTTCTAGATCTAATTAACTATGATTAGAGGACATAGGATAGACTTCCCTTTTTTTAGGAGATATAACCCAAGGATAGAGTTAGATATTATAGTAATACATCCATGCACTAAACCTCATACTCATTCATTGACATTGTTCTATGTATCCAATTTGCAAATTGGATCACCTTCTCATAGAGTTATGATGCAAATATTATGTGTTTGAAAAATTATCGAAACCTAAGACAATTGATATACACTCCTAGTCTTCCCTTCTTTTATATTCCCTCTAGTGTCCAACACTTCCAATAAGAAGGCATATATCATGCTTCATATTCTATTTTGTATCTACAAGATACTCATAGACTTCTTCAACTATGCTAACCAAAGATCTACACAAGAAATATTCATCCTATCTAAATACTCTCTAGTACCAACTATACGCTACCTCTCACATGTCATCCTTAATTGTGAGAAGACTTATCATGTGGAGGTGGTTTCATTGGTGAAGAGTTACGCATATTGTCCATCAAATGCATAAACATAGACACTAATTTCCAAAACATAGCTGAATAACAAGGCCAAATGGTGTTATCAAATTTAGGGGAGGCATTTGAAGTTGTGAAAACTCCTTCTTGGGAACTCTCGTCACATATGATCCATCTTCCTCCTCAACAAAAATGCTCACTTACTACCAGTGGTGCAAAGCTACTCTCACATTATCTTCATGATGCCATGCAAAATGTAGCACCTCATCCTAGGGACATTGCATAACTGCATCCCATGACCAATGACACATAATTAAAAAAAGCTAGACTTATATCAACATCCATAACTAGTAGAGTACACTGAGAATACATTAAAAGTAATTTTTTTATTAGATTTATATCATTTTTGTAAGAAAGATGTGTCATGATAATTCATTCATAATTGACTAATATATTTTTCATCTAGTGGACCTCAATCCAAAGTATGTATTATACAAAATTTTGGTGCATGGGTTACTTAATCACAACATTTACACCACATACATAAACATATTATGAAATCTAATTTGTGAATACAATATTATAAAAAAAAACCAACTTTGAACTCAACTTCACAAGGATGATTAGAGAGACACCAAAAACTAGTATCTCACACCTTTAAGTGAGATCATCCTTTGAGACATCTTCAAGATAGGTACTCTTGTCTTAGGAAACCTTGAGGGAGTTTCTGAGACCCTAAACATTTTCAAAAGAAAAATGTGAGAACAAAGTTCCAATGAAATATTAAATTTCAAATAAGAGATTATAGTATGAATGATCTAGGATGTTTTGAGAATTAGGTACAAAATATAGTTGTACATATAAGATTCTATCTTTGGACACTTTTAGAACAAGATATTCACTTGTAAATACAAGCACAATACAAAATACTACTTTGATTGATAAATCATTTATTTCAATGCCCTTGTAATTTGGAGTGTTCCATACAAGTTACAAATAAATTTCATAAATCCACTTAGTTCACCGTATAAGATATTAAGATTACCAGACCCACAAAGATCTCACAAAATCATAGTTTTTATGAGTATAAAACAAAATTAGGGGAATATCTTTCAACCTAAGTAATCAATAGTCCCATCCAAGGTTAGTAAGATACATCACCTCACCATACCTCTTGTAACCACTGTCATGTCTCATTTCATCATATGAGCTAAAGTGGTATACCAAATCTAGATATTTTGTATCAACATCATTTGTATGGATGGGTGGTCTAAGGGGACTACACCTCCTACAAATTCATAGTGTCCCACTTACACTGATCAATATATAACTACCAAAACTTCTATGATCCCTAAAATGCTACAAGTACACTCTTTTTGCTTCCCAAAATTCTAACCAATAGGGATGTTCTATAGTGTGTAAGGCTCACCAAGAATGATCAGGTTATGGTTCATTACTAAGTCCAATAGATATTTTCTTATCATAATGATATCAATTCATAACAACCTTCATTTTCTTAAGAACTAAAATACCAATTGAGATGGAAAAATTTCGTTCATACAAATACTTAGGTGATAGTTCTCACATTTGACAATTTATCATCTATGCATCACATGTAGTATCCCAAAAAGCCATCTTAATATATTGAAACATCACTTTGTATAAAGACAAAAAACTTTTAAATTGTTTCATGAATAATCCCACTGCATATTCTTATGGTGACCAAACATTTAACATCAACTCTATATTGGCTATAGGTATGCAATAAATGTTTCAAATGTTTATCACATTTATATGATAAAGAAAATAGTACTCTTTCCATATTACACCAGGAATTACTATAAGGATAAATAAAATTTTGGGTCTTCTTGTATTTTACCCAAAAATACCTTAGGTTCCCATTTATAGATCATATAACATGCAATTGATAGGTTTAAGTGTGTTCCATGAAATGGAATCACAAAGACATATAAATAAAAATTGGACTTCATTTCATAAAGGAAGAACATAGATTTTACAACTCAAGAATGATGGAGTAATAGCCCTAGCTCCAAGGGCTCCTCTAAATATTGACTAGTTAAAACAACTTACATGCAACACCTCTTTCTATCTTAAAGAAGGATAACATGAGAAAATACATGTAATATAAAGATTTCCATCGTGAATTATAAAGAATACCATCCAAGGGGGAGGACAAATGATGAAAACTGACTCAACAAGAAAATAATAGAAAAGTTACTAGGATTAGGCATTCAATAGGTTAGACTTGATTCCTAGATGGATCATGCAAAATACACCTAACTTCCTTGCATGCACTTCATCTCTAAGAAATTCTCTCTCTCTATCTCAAGAATGATGATAAAATGAGTCCAAAACTGTTAGGGTATATAATGTGTTGGACAATGTGAAAAATGCATGGAAGTACATAAATAACAATTTGCACTATTCAAGGGTACTAGTTGACCAATGAATGTTTACTAAAAAATATTAAAGGACGAAGTTTGTCAGAATTGGCCTGATGCGATGATTTTGAGTCGCATTTATAGACTTGTTTTACTTGTGTTTTATGCATTTATTGGTCATTTTGGTGGTTAATATTGCATAATTCATTTACTTTGGTCTATGAGCCTTCTCAACATCAATTCTCCATTATTTTATTGTTTTGAGCATAAATGATTACAATAATATGTTTTATTTCGGCTTATGTGGTTTTGTGTTGCAATTTCAGGAAAAACGAATATCTACAGGTGTCGATACCATCGACACGACCACAGGTTGCCAGCCGCAAGGAGCAGCACAGAGTCGATACCATCGACAGGACAAGTCGATGGTAGCGACATTCCATCAGGTTGCTGGCGAGAAGAGAGTCGATACTATCGAATCCAAAGTCGATACTATCAACCTCAAAAGATTCAGCGACGGAAGAGGACAAAAAGTGATGCCTAAGGTTGTCGATACCATCGACCCGCGTCGATGGTATCAAGTCAGCATCAGGCGCAATGAAGAAAAGAAAAGAAGACTTGCCGACATCGCACAGAGTCGATACCATCGACTCGCGTCGATGGTATCGACACCTTCAGATGCAAGTTTGTTTCAGATTGATCTAAATTTGACGGTTGTGATATTTTGGCAACCTAACTCGGTGATTATACCTAATGACGGTAGCCAGGAGCAAAAAAGGACATCATTAGCCGCTGCACACGTTCCGAGAAGGTGTGGAGAGAAGAACGGAGCCCAGAAGCACGCCCCAGCCGTTCCGGAAGCCGAAGAAGACATTTTCCACTGCCGAGAGGCTGTAGAGCGTGCATTCCACACCGAGGAACGCTTGGATCTTCTCCGTTCAGGGGTTTCTTTACTTATTCACATTTTTCTCCATGTTTCACCTTTTCTCTACCATGTTTTGCTCTGAGATGAACATGCAGGGCTAATCCCTTTGTCTTTAGGACCAGGAGTAGTCTGGGGAAGCATTCTATGACATTTTTATCATAGTAATTCATCATTTATCTATTAAATCCGTGGTATGATTTCATTTTCTCAATTATATTGTTATGCTTGATCACCATAATGATAATCTAATGCCTTTAATTGCTTTGAAAGAAGAATTAACGGTTGAAAAAAGACGAAATTCACATTAACTCATAAATTCCTTGAACAAGGTGATGTACGGTTAATGGTGGAAACCCAGAGGTCATTTTTAATGCACCTAGCTTAGGGTATAGGTTACTACGATGGTGGAACCGACCTAGACCTAGGTAGTGAATTGTACCATGACAGTAGACAATTCTGACTACAGGCCACTGCCCGGATTGAGAGATGAACTTGTTTAACTATATAAAAATTCATGCAATGAAAACCCGCGGTGAAACTGCAATCCTAAAGATATCCATTTGAATTGATTAAATTAAACCTTTAATCGATTGGTTTGTTTTTATTTTATTTTCTTTTAATTTTACAACAACTCTCAACTCTTTTAATCAGTTTAGCTGATCATGAACAATTAGTAGTAGTCTACTAATAGTTCAGTGCCCCTGAGTTCGACTCGGGCCTCACAAGGGCCTATACTACATTGACGCGTACACTTGCGTTCGACGCACGGTAAAAGCGTGTCAAGTTTTTGGCGGAGACTATCTTCTCTGACCTTCACCGAGCTCCGTCTTCTACTCCTCCTTTCTTTGCAAAGATGGTGCATACCGTTGGCACATCCTCTTCATGCGCGACACCAATGGAGATCCCCGAGTTCATCCCTCCACCGATTGCATCTATTCCTCGCCTGCGGATTGTCTATCCTTCCGCAGAGGTCCGGAAGGTCTATGAGGAGCTACTAAAGAGAAAGATAGAGCCGACCCGCTACGTCGATCGAGACATGGTTCGTTATATTGGGTTTGAGCCCAATCTTGCCTACGTTCTCAAGGGGCAGGCAAGGCATACGGGCACGAGGCCCGATGAGATGGAATTCCACGTCGACGGCCTGCCATTCTTCGGAGAATGGCCGACATACAAGGAGCTCATGGCAGAGTTCATGGCATCGCTGGTCATATGTGTCGTGCCAAACGACGTTATCGCTACTGATCGGGAATGGATCAAGGGCCGCTTTTCTTTCCGGCTGTACAACAATGATTACACTCTCACCCTGCAGCAGTTCAATTCCATTTACAACTGGAATCATGGGTGAGATCAGTATCGGCGGCCAGACAATAGGGCAGACTATGATACTATCTTCGTCGAGCTAGTGACTACGTCGCCCAGAAAATCCGCGAGCTACCACAATGCGACGGTGGCGGATTTCGAGCATCCGTTCGTGCGGATTCTTCACCGCATGCTCTGCACCACCTTGTTCGCGCGTGGTGATTTGTCTGTCAGCAAATTTCAAGAGACAGATTTGTTTTTCCTACACATGTTGTTGAAGCGAGAAGAATGTAATTGGGGCGCATTTTTCCTAACGCACGTGTTGGCTGTAAAGAGGAGTACGTGGAAGGCTCCAATCCACTTTGGAGGGCTCATCACACCGTTAGCCCACTATCTTGGGTTAAATTTCTCCCAGCTTACTCCCCTCTCTAGCCGGAGCAAAGTCAACCTGCAGTATCTTCATCGCTCCAGCCTCATCCTGCTTCGTGATGGCCTGGCATATGCACATTGCCATGTTAACCACGCCTATCAAGAGTGTTCACTTCCAGACCCTGTCTTCAACATTGAGGGCGCTCAACATTTCAGGTGGCCTGTCATCGTTATCGAGAGCTCGGATGAGGACGGCGGCAACGACAACAACGACAATGATGGAGACAAGCATGAAGAGGAAGAGGAGGCTTTCACTCCTCTTCGGGTACGAGTGGCACCCAGGAAGCGTCCCCGCATACATCTGGGTGCATCTTCATCTTCGTAGCCTCAGCCAACTCAGCCCTCTCCTCAAGGAGAGGATGTCTACTCCATGCAAGGGATGTATGCAATGCTGCAAGATATTCATCAGACGCAGCAGCAGCATACAGCGTCATATGCCGGTATTCAGGACACGACGAACCGGATACTAGATAATCAGAGGACAATTTTTGAAAATGAGCACCTCCTCCTCGACAACCAACAACACATCCACGATAGGTTACATAGGATGGAGATGCAACAGCAACCCTTCTACGATCATTACTAGAGCCAGAATTACTTTGGAGGGTATCCACAACCTCCACCAATGCCCCAGTATGATCCGAGCTTTCAGGGGCAGTACCCGTCTTGGGATCCCACGGCCCCACAGTACCCGCCTCCTCCGGAAGAATGATCGGTATCACTGTTCCACCTTTTAAGTTTGTTTTTGACTATGAGGCCATAGTCAAATTCAAGCTTAGGGGGGGAGTTGGAATATCTCTATCCTTTAGTTTTATTAGTTTTTAGTTTTTATTGTTTTGTTTTTTTGTCATTTGTTTCTCTTAGTTATTAGTTTGTTTGTAGGATCCACACCCTATCTAGTGGAATTGTGGATATCTTAAGTCATGTGTCATCTTGTTTCTTGTACATGGGAATCAGGGGAAAAATTAAAAAATTTAGTGTTTTGCAAGCTTGTGTTGTTCAACTTTGAGCACATAACTTAAGGAAATGATTGGGTTTGTCAACTCTAAAATAGAAAATCACAACAGTACATTCTCATGATTCATGAAAAGTGGACGGAATTGGTTGTTTGAGCCTAAATTGATCAAATGATAATGAGACTCTAATTTGAAGTAAGTGAGAGAAACCTCTTAATTACCACACAGGTCAATAAGGAGGGACACATAATAATTTACAAAGGTTCAGTCAATTAGTCTTGTGATCTATCCACCTCATTGTTTTCATACTCCACCTTAAGAACTGGAAGTACATTACGGTTTTAATATCTTTGATTGCATCTCATGTAGATAGGACTTGCATTGCAACTATTTTCACATATTTTGCATCAAATGAAAAAAATTAGATAAGTTATACATGCACATTATCCTTAGGTGCGTGTCATTTAGTTGCATGAGTATCATTTTGTAGCTTCATTCACATTTTTGTGCATATAGTACATCATGCATCTTATTTCTTCTAAAACATTAAGGGTGATGAACTTGTTCCATACCTTCTGAATGCTTCAAGTATAAAGTTGTGCAACAAGAAGTGATCCCGACAAATAATTCTTTGTCATTTATGGATATAAGGGCCTTTAAAAAAATAAGAAAATTTATATTAAAAAAAAAGAGAATTGAGAAGTAAGTAGTAATGAGAGGGAAAAAGGAACAGAGTATCACCTGCATATTAAGAAGGATGAGTACATGATGTAGTTTCTTAGATATTTCATCTCACCTAGAGATGGAATGATAGTGCATGCATCATTCCACCCAAATGTAGGTATTAGGAAATTTTCATTTGTATATGCATCATTTAGGCCATTTTTTCTTTGTGCATGTTAGAATCGTATAATGCTTCCATTTCTTCCATGAGCCACCCATTCCATCCACTTGTTGCTCGAATTGGTAGGCCACCATGATTTTCTCCTCATTTGTGAATATCAGGAGAGTTGCTTCCATGTAGATGGTAGTTAGGGCGAGCAACATAGAATAGGAGATCACAAGATGCACCAAGTCTGAACCGGCAAATTTTATTATGTTAACTGCCTTATATGATAGTGTTCATCAATTTTGAGGTAGATATCTTTTATGGATGATTACTGTCGCCTTTAGGGTAATTATCATTCCGTGGTTAGTAAGGGTTGGTTTGTGAATGTCTGGTGGGAATCATATGGTGATGGTTGTTGTGATGATCTGTTCTTTAGTTGACCCTCACAATTCTATTCTAAAGTTTAGTTGCTCGAGGGCGAGCAATGTTCAAGCTTAGGGGAGTTTGATGCGATGATTTTGAGTTGCATTTATAGACTTGTTTTACTTGTGTTTTATGCATTTATTGGTCATTTTGGTGGTTAATATTGCATAATTCATTTACTTTGGTCTATGAGCCTTCTCAACATCAATTCTCCCTTATTTTATTGTTTTGAGCATAAATAATTACAGTAATATGTTTTATTTCAGCTTATGTGGTTTTGTGTTGCAATTTCAGGAAAAACGAATATTTGTAGGTGTCGATACTATCGACATCTGTCGATACCATCGACACGACCACAGGTTGCCAGCCGCAAGGAGCAGCACAGAGTCGATACCATCGACGGACAAGTCGATGGTAGTGACATTCCATCAGGTTGCTGGTGAGAAGAGAGTCGATACTATCGACTCCAAAGTCGATACTATCGACCCCAGAAGATTCAGCGACGGAAGAGGACAAAAAGTGACGCCTAAGGGTGTCGATACCATCGACCCGCATCGATGGTATCGAGTCAGCATCAGGCGCAACGAAGAAAAGAAAAGAAGACTTGTCGACATTGCGCAGAGTCGATACCATCGACTCGCGTCGATGGTATCGACACCGTCAGATGCAAGTTTGTTTCAGATTGATCTAAATCCGACGGTTGTGATATTTTGGCAACCTAACTCGGTGATTATACCTAATGACGGCGGCCAGGAGCAAAAAAGGACGTCATTAGCCGCTGCACACGTTCCGAGAAGGTGTGGAGAGAAGAACGGAGCCCAGAAGCATGCCCCAGCCATTCTGGAAGCTGAAGAAGATGTTTTCCACCGCCGAGAGGCTGTAGAGCGCGCATTCCACACCGAGGAATGCTTAGATCTTCTCCGTTCAGGGGTTTCTTTACTTATTCACATTTTTCTCCATGTTTCCCCTTTTCTCTACCATGTTTTGCTCTGAGATGAATATGCGGGGCTAATCCCTTTGTCTTTAGGACCGGGAGTAGCCCGGGGAAGCATTGTATGACATTTTATCATAGTAATTCATCATTTATCTCTTAAATCCGTGGTATGATTTCATTTTCTCAATTATATTTTTATGCTTGATCACCATAATGATAATCTAATGCCTTTAATTGCTTTGAAAGAAGAATTAACGATTGAAAAGAGACGAAATTCACATTAACTCATAAAATCCTTGAACAAGGTGATGTACGGTTAATGGTGGAAACTCGGAGGTCGTTTTTAATGCACCTAGTTTAGGGTATAGGTTACTACGACGGTGGAACCGACCTAGACCTAGGTAGTGAATTGTACCACGACAGTGGACAATTCTGACTACATGCCACTACTCGGATTGAGAGATGAACTTGTTTAACTATATAAAAATTCATGCAATGAAAACCCGCGGTGAAACCACAATCCTAAAGATATCCATTTGAATTGATTAAATTAAACCTTTAATCGATTGGTTTGTTTTTATTTTATTTTATTTTAACTTTACAACAACTCTCAACTCTTTTAATCGGTTTAGCTGATCGCGAATAGTTAGTAGTAGTCTACTGATAGTTTAGTGTCCCTGAGTTCGACTCGGGCTCACAAGGGCCTATACTACATTGACGCGTACACTTGCGTTCGACGCACGGTAAAAGCGTGTCATGGCCCAACTAGAAATGGAAACACATGGACGACTAGGGACCCTACCCTCGTTGTTGGTAACTAGCTTAGTCATTTAGAGTTAAGCTTTAGTAGGATGAATAATGATCCACTCACTATTAAATCCAATGTAGATATGTAGAACCATTAGTAGCGAATCCACCTTTATTGGTTGATAGACTTTGATCCTAGTCAACCTAATAATTTACTACCACTTAGCCAACATTTTGATAAGTCGTGCCATCAACCAAGAGGATCATGCTAGAAACCATAAGGGATTCTAAACCTTAACAAAGGTACAAAGCTCTAGAAAACATGTCCATGTATAAAGGGAAATAATTAGTATCATGCCTTATATAATACCCCCATTTAAGTTGTAAAAAGACCATTACACCCCTAGAATCCTAATTTTTCAAAATCAAGATTCCAACGCACCCAAGAAAACAAACCTGAAGCATGACAAGCACATTGATAAGCCATTAACTGAAACAAGAATTATTTCATACTAAGGAAGAATATATCACATATTTAAACTGAAGAAAATATAGTTAAAAAGATGTCTTAACAACAACAATGCCACTATCCAACCTTCTCATTTCACTTGGTTCTCTTCTTCGGATCTTTTCAATTCAAAGATCTCAATTTGGGATTAATATAAATGTAAGAATGGATTTTTCCTATCATAGTCATCTATATTTTCGTACATTGTTGGCCCCACTTGAAGTGAACAACTAAAAACTTCACAAGCATACATACCACATGAATATTAGTTTTTTAGAGAATCGAACATGTTAACTATGACTATTACTTTCTATAAAATTGCTAGAAATAGTGTATATAAAACATGAATCAACAACAAAAGAATTGGTAGATAATATGCAGATATATATTAAATAAAACCCCATTGAAAATGTATAACTAAATAATAGTAGGATTAAATAAAACAAGGTTGACCATAAACCTATATAAATAGAATATTTCAAGAGGATTCTTTAGAGAAAATGGTGTATCGCTACAAGTACATGAGGGTAGCCTATATTATTTTTCTAAAAGAGAAAGTTCACACATCAAAGTCATATATTGATTCACTATGCCTCTGTTACCAATAGTAGATTAGAGAGCCAGAAGGAATGCTTCATGGAAAGAAAAAGGTTGCAGTGAGGGAGAGATATTTTGTAAGGTCGAATTCGGTAGCGAAATGGCATATGAGTTAGTAAGGTAATCAACCATAGTCAATGTAGATATGTATTTATGTGTCTCACTGAATATGTTGTTCAATCTCATAGATAGGCATAATTTTGGAGGGGGAAATGGAAAATCACTGCATGTGCTTGACTAGGAGATCACAGTCAAAAAAATGAAGGTCATATCCAACTGCGTGCATCTTTGATCAAATACACAAATATACTTGACAAGATATCAATCCCACATACATTTAAATAGGTGACCTATCAGACTATGTACTTGACTGAGTATCAGACATACCCAACTATGTATTTAGTTGAGTACTTGATGCATCTCGTTGTATGTCATAAAATTTAGACCAAGTAAGTCCAGAACTAACTTGGCCACATAATAATGATACTACATTTGATATTAGTCACACAAACAAAGTTTATTTTATAATCATTCATGATATATATATATATATATATATATATATATAACCCCATATGCAACTTCATAGAGGTCAAAGTGCATAATATGTCCCATATGTTGTTGGTAGTAATCACCAGAGATGTCATACCAACATGACATGATAGAAGAGAAACTAAAGATACATAAAGTCTTCCATAGGATGGGGAAACCCTTTAAACATGCCCCCACCCAAATAAAGTATTGAGTCATAAATTCTCAATTATCATCTGTCTCCTCCATGGTTTTCTTCATTGTCATTGTCCATTGTTGCTGCCTTCAGTATCTGGTGTGGTTTTGATAGTCAAGAGACATCCAATGCTTGCTTCATTTGCAAAGAAGATAATCGTTATAAAGAGTGTGTGTCATCATTTTCAATTGTATTCTAGTAGAGGAGTTATTATCATGAAATCGTTTGTTCCTCTCAACCTATATCACCCAAATGATCTCCCAGAAATAGTTTTGTTGTTATAGCAACATACATGATTGATAATGTGTATTCCATATTAAGCCTAGTGCATGCCTTGATGGTGTTGGCTTTAGTATAGTGTGACCATATGAATATGTCTATGTAACATGTGAAAAAATGTATTGTTTTGATTCTTCATGTGACTAACACATTAAACTAACCGACAAACCCTGATATCCTATTCTCCTAAAATGTGCATCTATTAGGTTTTTGTCAAGCCATAGGAGCCAAAGGATAATGCATAATTTGGGTGGGAATCATACATTCCATATAATCATGTGAGGGAATGTGTGTCCCCTATAGGTGTAGATAGGCATCAATTTTTTGTACTATAATTATGGCCCCATTTCTAGAAAATGGTAGATCTTGTGTCTATTTTTAGTTGTATCAATAGATCCTCCTAATCTAGTATGGAGAATAAGTTATCGATAAAGCTCTTGAAGAGGTTGTCTCTATGTGAACTAAGTAAGGTGAGAGATTTTTATGTTTTAATATGTGTCTTCTTAACTGGGACCATGTATTGGTTTGTTAAATCATTGATGGGTGACATTCCCTACCACCAATGGTCAAGCCAAAAATTAATCTTGAGCTTGTGGTGTGGGGAAGTATAATTGTTTTTCTGAATTATTAGATGGCTTTGGGAACATACTTCCCAGAGGTGAGGTGTTTGTACTAGGAATGTTGTCCCATGAGTTGTGCTTGGTATAGTATTTATCAAGAGTGATGTCATTCTATAAATGGTATTCCTTCTAACAAATGGATATTTTGATCTTGTGTATGAGAAAGAGAGTGTGTATATTGAGATTGATGACCCCACCCCCAGGGTTTAGGGATACATATGGTATCTTAGTTGATAAGATGTGTTCTTTTTTTGTTGTGGTCCCATAGGAAGTTCCTCCTAATTTAACATTGTATTTGATACCAATTCTAGGAGGTGGGGTACATGATGAGCAAAGTGAGTGATGCATTAATGAGTGTCAACCTAGAGACTAGTAACATATAATGAACCTTCAATGAGGTTAGGCATTTTTCATATTTCTCAATAACTGGATTCCATTCTGTGATAGGAATGTGCCATGGGAAAATGATTCGTCTGGGGTATCGGATAGGGAATATGTCACTGTAGCATCTCAGAAGAGTTTTGTATACGTTGATGTCAATGGAAGAAACATGAGTGCCTATGATGGTGGATTTATGAAAGTTAATCTCGAGGCCTGAAAGATACAAAAATATACTAAGAATGTGGATAATGCTGATAAACGGTTGATCTTCAAGTTTGATCAGGATGATAGTGTCATTACATACTGAAAAATATCTTTTGGACACTGTTGGCCTATCAAGCATCCCATTGGTAGTGCCTAGTTGTATGAGTCGATAAAGAATAGATGTGACAATGATAAAAAGATATGGTAAAAGCATATTACCTTGACATAGAATGTGAGAGACGGCGAAATAACCAAAAGTAGATATGTTGATGATACCATAGAAGGCGCTAGTGCTAAAACATGTGTGAATCCAATCTTTCCATTTGTAAGGAAAATTGTAGCCGTGCAACAGTTGGAGGAGAAAAGATCAGTTAATATTGTGAAAGATTTTTTCAAAAGTCAAGTTTGAGGGTCAGTAAGGGTATTCTATGTGTTTGACATCTATGTATAGTTTCATTGGCCGTAATGTATGCATCTTGGATGCATTTATTAGAGAGGAATGCACATTCGAGAGTACCAAGAAGGATGAAGCAAAACTCGTTACATAAATTGTGTAGTGTGTGGTATTTGTACTCTCCTCTAGTCCTTGTTAGCATACACACACAAGCACACACGCGTGCACACACACACAAATATATATATATATATATATATATATATATATATATACATACATATATATATATTCATATATATACATATATATATTCATATATATATATATATATTCATATATATATACATATATATATATTCATATATATATATATATACATATATATATATATATATATTCATATATATATATATATATATATATATAGATTCTCTAGCCATGCATCAGTTTTGTAATAGGAAGGGATGTATTTGTAATAAGATGGTCCAAATTTATAATGATACGACCAAAATTGTAATACAAAGACTCATTTTGTATTACAATGTTGTTACAATCATAAATATATATTATACTATTTTTAGACGAAGAATACAAACATCACGTTGTATTTACAAAATGAGTCTGTCTATTACAATTTAGACTGTCTCATTACAAATGCATGCCTTCCTATTACAAAACCGATGCACGGGTAGCAAAGATATACCATATATATATATATATATATATATATATATATATATATATATATATATATATATATATATATATATATATATATATATATATATATATAGAGAGAGAGAGAGAGAGAGAGAGTCAGGCTAGAATACATTCGAGTGTATAGATCGCACGAATATACTCAATGTGTGTTTTCATATCAAGACTATTTTTTTGTAAAATGTAAATCATTGATCTTCATTGTCATACTATAATTAGGCTACATATAAATTTTGAGCCCATTTGGATGAGTGTAAGTCACTCATCTTAGGGCAACAAATCGACGCGCGAAACTAATTTGAAATGCATAATTTTTGTGGTCTTCATAACATGACCTACAAGTGTCCAAATGGGCTCAAATTTTGTATATGACCTATTCACAAGATGTTTAAGAAGATCAACGGATTAGATTTTTGAAAAAAAATATTGCATCATGAAAAACTACTTGAGTGTATTCTGCTCCGAATACACTCGAGTGTATTCTTGCCTGACTCTCTCTCTCTCTCTCTCTCTATATATATATATATATATATATATATATATATAGAGAGAGAGAGAGAGAGAGAGAGAGAGAGAGGCTAGTATACACTCAAGTAGTTTTCCATGATGCACTATATTTTTTTAAAATTTAATCTATTGATCTTCTTAAACATCTTGTGAATAGCTCATATACAAAATTTGATCTCATTTGGACAATTATAGGTCATGTTATGAAGACCACAAAAATTATCCATTTCAAATTAGTTTCGTGCGTCAATTTTGTTGCCCTCGGATGAGTGACTTACACTCATTCTAATGGGCTCAAAATTTATATATAGCCTAATTATAGTATGACAATGAAGATCAATGGTTTACATTTTATAAACAAATAGTCTTAGTATGCAAACACAACTTGAATGTAGCGTGTGATCCGTACACTCGAGTGTATTCTCTCTCTCTCTCTCTCTCTCTCTATATATATATATATATATATATATATATATATATATATATATTGGGAAGAAGTAGTTTAAATAAATACATGACTAAGAAGCACATAAAGATTGCATACAACATCATTATCACACAAATACCACTAGTCTGACCAATGGGATGTGAACTGTATGTTGCTTTGAAGTCAAGTGTAACAAGTACAATATTTAAGGTAGATCTTGATATTAGAAGTCACAAGTCAAAAATATCATAGAATATAGCCAAACATATTTTGTGGATCATCATGGTCCAACATCATAAAGAAGTCATGAGGTTTTATTAGAGTTTGGCGAGTCCCGTGTAAACCTAAGTGAAATACCATTAATCATTATCATAATCAAAATTATCATGCATGCATTTCATCATAGGTTTCAACATGGCAATTGTTTGATCACTTAGATTAGCTAGGTCCAACATAACCCTAAATAGATTTAAGATCAGAGTACTACATAAAATGCAACCAAGTTATCATTTAAACCAAGTAAAGAGTAATATATAAAGTATTTCAAAAAAAGTAAGTTGGAGGGAGATCTATCTCTTGAAATTATTCTTACAAGATCCTTGTATCTTCATCAAGTTGGTCACTAGTGGTGTTTTTTGACTAAGATATGAAAATATATGATATTTCTATGTTTAATATATTTTATATATGATAGAGGTACTAATTATATCTTTTCCAAGATATTTGGCATGTGAGATAGCAGGATCAAAGATAAATTTCATGCTTCTGGGTCTAGAATGGAAATAGTGAAATAGGTTTAGGTTGTGTGAAGGGATATTAGATGGTTTTGGTTTGTCATTTCCACTCAATGACTTTTCTCAAAACAGAAGCTAGTCATGGTGATGTCCTCACTAGAGTGCGATTAGGATGGAGCATGAGGGATCAAGGAAGGTTGTTGAGAATATAGAACAACCATAACTACTCACTATGCCTTTCTCCTCAATAGAGCATAAGAAGTTTGTTCTCATCCTTTGTTTGGATAAGTCACTGGGTCCAGATGACTTTAACATATCCTTCTTTCAACTTTATTGGAATTCTAAATAACACGTTATATATAAGTTTTTTTATCACATCCATTTTGCATTTTTTGTTTATCACACATTACAACTCTTCTCCAAGAACATATAACGTTGATAAAAATTGATAATCCAATAAAACATGATCACTTACGACATATTTTGAGGATTTTAGGCATAATCCAACATTTTCAGGATTAAGTATTAACTTTTTGAAATCGTCATTTGTTGGAACTCATGTTGACAAAAAAATAGATAGACATTGTAACATAATGCAATACAAATCAAAGAATTCTTCATTAAATTGTTTGGGACTAATTTGCAACCTATTAGTCTGTCTCCTTAAGTTTGAAAATCTATTATTGCCAGGATGTTTATACTTGGTTCTTTGAAATGAAAGTTCCTAGACCATACATCTCAACTCACTCTTAAAGGATACTTTGATTGGAACTTTGTCATACTTCATCAGTCGTATACCTCTACCATCAAAAATTGAAAAAATCATTGACATGAGAGAAGGGAATTCATTCTCTAGTACATTTAAACTAAAATAGTGCATCTATTTAAATGGGAGTCTTTTTGTTATCATTTGAAATCTGGAAGGATGGGATTCTATGGACTTACGACTACATTCACACTATGTTTATAATCAAGTGATACCTTCTTTATAGAAAATAACACTTGTATATGGCTACATTATGTCAACATAAAATATTATAAGACCAAACCTCATTGGACTCTAATTAACAACAGTAAACTTTTTTCAATTTTTTAAAGATATAAACTTAAAGGCCAACACCTTTCTGAGGTACCATAAAGCCACCTCCATATATGTTGAACTAACATGTGCTTTTTTATCCATGGTCTTTCTTGGGCCGCATAAACCAATACAAACTTGGCGTTCAAATACCTTCCAACATTAGATACATCAATCTTGGCAGTTCTTCAACATGGTGACAACTCACAGACACAACATACTTACACATATTATCACATCCATGCAAATGAAGGATTTGATTCCTATGATGAGAAATAACCTTTCACAACCTTATAATCAGAAAAAACATTAATGGCCTTGGAAAGAGTACTATAGTATTAATAAAGCTTATTAATTATGTGTACATCCTAGTCACATTTCAAACTATGATAATTATTCTAGCACATTAAGTGTTCTAAAAAAATTCACATCCTTTAATGGCTCTTTGGACATAATAGACTTCTTCTGGGTGACATATGGCACCAAAGAGGGCGCTTTGGCCCTTCTACATGTTTGTTATGTTGTCAATTCTTAGATTATATAGAGCATACTTTTTATCAATGTGATTTCATAAAAAGCATTTAAATTCACTTTTATAGTGACACTCTTTTGGACAACATGCGACATGATCACACACTTTATATTTTATTTATAAAAAAGGCTTGCATTGACAATAATCTTAAGAGTTAATGATGCTAGGTTGCTTCTTTTTTTACTTTTTGCATATTTTTCTAGATAGGAATTAAATAAGATTGACAACACAATATGTCAGTGTGATATATTATTGTTGTGCATACCATTTTTCTATTCTTATCGAAATACTTATATAGATGACGCATCATCTTCTCTCAAATTGAAGGTTATCCCTTTGGCCTATATTTTTAGGTGATGTATCATCTTCTCTTGACGGTCTGATTCCTGTGGGTTTCATCAACTTCAGAGATGATGATGTCGATGAGATGTAAGGGAAGAGCCGAAGGGTCAATGATGCTATAACAATACTACTCGTTGTCATTGATGTGTGTACCTTTAATTTTTCCATCCCCATCGTTTCATGTTATGCATCTCTTTTCGGAAATGATTCCCTTACACATAGGTGGTGCAAGCGCACCATCATGTGTGGGGAAGGTGGTTTGGTGGGTGGAAGGCTGAAGTTGGGGTGATGATGTGTCATGTTTTAATTGGATGGGCTGGTAGGGGTTGTGTAATATGCAAATAAATGTGTTTTGCTTATATCTTTTGAACCATAATGATTTTTTTAATGAAACAAAGACCATTAGATTCGTTATGAAAAATACAATCTAACAAACCTAATATTGACATATTTTTGAGATAAAAAAATAAAAAATGATATGAATACATTATTCTGGATGCCAATGAACCATTTTATACGTCAAATAATCATATTTGGGTGTCATTAGCCATTTATGGGTGTCATTAGCCATTTGTAGGCTTCGTTATAATTTTAGGTGTCAGTGAATCATTTTAGGCATCAAATAACCATATTTGGGTGTCATTAACCATTTATGGGTGTCATTAGCCAATTATGGCGTCGTTATAATTTTAGTTGTTAGTGAAATATTTTAGGCGTCAAACAACTATATTTGGGTGTCATTAGCCATTTATGGGTGTCAATAGCGATTTGTGGGCGTTGTTATAATTTTAAGTGTCAGTGAACCATTTTAGACATCAAATAACCATATTTGGGTGTCATTAGCCATTTATGGGTGTCATTAGCCATTTGTGGGCGTCGTTATAATTTTAGGTGTCAATAAACTATTTTAGGATTTAAATAACCATATTTGGGTGTCATTAGCTATTTATGAGTGTCATTATCCATTTGTGGGCGTCGTTATAATTTTAGGTATCAGTGAACTATTTTAGGCGTCAAATAACTATATTCGGGTGTCATTAGCTATTTATGGCTGTCATTAGCTTATGTGGGCACCATCTTTATGCTTTTGGGTGTAAATGTATTATTTTGAACGTCAAGTAACCATTTTTGGGTGTTAATAACCATTTATGGTTATGGGCACCGTAGTTGGTTGTCAATTAACCTATATATATCATTTTTTTATTTTTTTTATCTCAAAAATATGTCAATATTAGGTTTGTTAGATTGCATTTTTTGTAACAAAACGAACAGTTTTTGTTTCGTTAAAAAATTCATTACCATTCAAAAGTTATAAACGAAATAAATTTATTTGGCTATTGCAGAATTTCAAAAAATCCACCCAATGACCACCCGCCATGTGGTGGCTGTTGGCTGCTGGCAGAGGTTGGTTTGGGGCGCGCTTGACGCTGTGCGTGAGCGTCCCCAAATCTTAGAAATGATTCCCTCACGCGCAGGTGGTGCAAGCCCACCATCATGCGCAAGGAAGGTGGTTTGGTAGGTGGAAGGCTGAAGTTGGGGTGATGACGTGTCATGTTTTAATTGGATGGGCTGGTAGGGGTTGTGTAATATGCAAATAAATGTGTTTTGCTTATATCTTTTGAACCATAATGATTTTTTTAATGAAACAAAGACCATTAGATTCGTTATGAAAAATACAATCTAACAAACCTAATATTGACATATTTTGAGATAAAAAAATAAAAAAATGATATGAATACATTATTTTGGATGCCAATGAATCATTTTATGTGTCAAATAATCATATTTGGGTGTCATTAGCCATTTGTAGGCGTTGTTATAATTTTAGGTGTTAGTGAATCATTTTAAGCGTCAAATAACCATATTTGGGTGTCATTAGCCATTTATGGGTGTCATTAGCCAGTTATGGGCGTCGTTATAATTTTAGTTGTCAGTGAAATATTTTAGGCATCAAACAACTATATTTGGGTGTCATTAGCCATTTATGGGTGTCAATAGCGATTTGTAGGCGTCGTTATAATTTTAAGTGTCAGTGAACTATTTTAGACATCAAATAACCATATTTGGGTGTCATTAGCCATTTATGGGTGTCATTAGCCATTTGTGGGTGTCGTTATAATTTTAGGTGTCAGTAAACTATTTTAGGCTTTAAATAACTATATTTGGGTGCCATTAGCTATTTATGAGTGTCATTAGCCATTTGTGGGCGTCGTTATAATTTTAGGTATTAGTGAACTATTTTAGGCGTCAAATAACTATATTTGGGTGTCACTAGCTATTTATGGGTGTCATTAGCTTATGTGGGCACCATCTTTATGCTTTTGGGTGTAAATGTACTGTTTTGGGCGTCAAGTAATCATTTTTGGGTGTTAATAACCATTTATGGGTATGGGCACCGTAGTTGGTTGTCAATTAACATATATATATATATCATTTTTTTATTTTTATTTTATCTAAAAAATATGTCAATATTAGGTTTGTTAGATTGAATTTTTCGTAACGAAACCAACGGTTTTTGTTTCGTTAAAAAATTCATTACAGTTCAAAAGTTATAAACGAAATAAATTTATTTGGCTATTGCAGAATTTCAAAAAATCCACCCAATGACCACCCGCCACGTGGTGGCTGTTTGGCTGCTGGTGGTTTGGGCACGCTTGACGCTGCGCGTGAGCAGCGTGAGCGTCCCCAAATCTTAGTCCATCTCTTTTTTAGCTGTTGCAGGTTGTAATATAGTGGATCCCACCCCGACTTCGAACAACAATCTCTCCTAGTTTTGGAGCAACGCTACACACAACCGGCAAGCCACCCACTGGTATACCCGGTTCTCGGAACCGTGCACCTTTTGCCCCACTACCTGCAATAGCATTTAGCAGCAATTAATGCAATAAAGGATGAGGGAAGTAGAAGAGACAGAAAATAGTTTTGTCCATAACTTTTAATCCGAAACGTATTTTTCGACGAAATAAATTGCATTAGAATCCTTATAGAAAATACTTTCCAACGAGACTAGTGTTAACATATTTTGAAATAATGATATTACACGAGAAACATAGTACCATATATTAGGATACCATACACATGTTCTGGGTACAAACGTACAGTACTCGTGAGTACTGTACTTTTGAATGAAGGAGGATCAACAATACTCGTGAGTATTGTACTTATGGATCCATAAGTACTGCAACCACTTGTTAATACTCAAGCATAAGTACAGTACTTACCAAATTACAAAACCAAGCATAATCGCATAACTGATGTAGAAGTATAAGTACAGTACCTTCGGAATCGCATAGCAACATTAGTCATCTGGACAATTTCTTTTACATAATACAGACATAAGTTGAGTACCTACTTGTTAATGATCTCAAAAGTACAATGCAATATCAGGTCAAAAATCACCTATAAAATGCAACCATAAATATTGTACCCACATGTTAATTTCAACTCAGTTACTAAAGCATAAGTGCAGTACCTAACAAATTATATATCAAGTATAAATTAAAAGTACAGTACTCACGAGTACTGTACGTCTGTAGCCAGAACATATGTATGATATCATAATATATGGTACTATGTTTCTCGCGTATTATCATTATTTCAAAATATGTCAACACTAGTCTCGTTGGAAAATATTTTTTACAAGGATTCTAATGCAATTTATTTCATCGAAAAATACACTCCGGATTGAAAGTTATGAACAAAAATATTTTTTCTCTCTTCTACTTCCCTCATCCTTTATTGTTTTAATTGTTGCTGCACAGTTGGCGCAGCAAGAGGTCAATCCCGAGGACCAGGTAGGCTCCCGGAGATGTGGCCGGTTATACATAGAAATTTTCTAGTTTTGCCATGCAATGTGGGCTGTACTTTTTTATAGAGGAGTCCACACTTTTGTACTTATTGTCGGCGTTACCTCGCCTTGATTTTTTTTTTATCTTTACGTTTGTGACCACTTCTGCTGATTTTTATGTGTGAATGGTATTGCAACCTGCTTACCACATCATGTAATTGCATTTTCTGTTTTTCTTATCAATATTATCGTGGAACACTTCATCAAAAATGAGAGTTGTTATGATCAAGTAGACCCAACTACGATATCGATGAGTTGCTACCGATCAAGTAGATGTGAGTGTCAGTTTACAAAACTTCTTTTACTATACAATAAATTTACAGGAGAATTCTTTTACCTAGCAGGTACGGTAGCATTGATGATGAAACGAGTCCATTATTATAGAATTCATGGGAAATGACAAAGAAAAGAGTGCTGCAAGGAGAGGGTGCCTGAGGTAAGGGGGCAGTAAAAAAGGGATCAGGCCATCCGTTTGTTGCTAGATCAACAGCAGCAGCTGCATTTTCTACGGCGGTCCATACTGTTGGATGCATCTAGACCTACTTAACTGTTGGGAGTACGACAGTTACTTTAGGTTGTGTATGCGTGTCTCAAAGAACAGAACGCCAGTGAAGAAGTATTAATTGGACTGTGACTACTGAGGAGTGGAGTGAGTGGCGGCCGCGTTACGACCGAGTAACGTGGCTAGTGGGCAGCTTGCATGGTGTTGGTTGATTATTAGCTGCATTTTCTCGCCTTAAGTGATCCTTAAATATTATATAGATTTCCTCAGTAATAATGGTTATATGATTAGAAGCACCGAGTTCATCTTAGGATGTGCGTGCGCATGACTGTGTCGAGCTTTAATGACGAGCACTGAATTTTCCTCGATCTCGGTTGGGTTTTCATTGATTGAAGGATCATGTCTGCCTGCCAAATTTTCAAGCCATGCGTGCATGATGAATCACACGTCTCAACTCACACTACTCAAGAAAAAATTATTTTCAAGAACGTATTGTGTTCTCCTTTGCATCTTAATTCTGAAGAATATCTAACTGAGTTTGAATTATATCGCATTAATCATGCTTTGCCACAAAAGTAAGTCAAAATCAGTAAGTTGATCAAGTTGGCGGTGCATTGCATCCGTCCCAATTACGGGAGTGACATATACATCTCGTACGCCACTTTCTCCTTGTGTTGCACCAATAATTCGTATTAAGTCGATGAGCAGGTTCGATCCACTCCATATCAGAGCAAGTCCACCGACCTAGACATCGTACGATCCTTGTCACTGTTAAGTCTGTCCAGCGGAAGAGAAAAGTATATTATCTGCCGCCCCAATCATATACTCCACAAGAAAACAAGATTGTAGGTGCATATATACTTCTGAGTTGTGATGCCCGAGGTTTCCAAAGTGGTGGCCCAAAAATTGAATAAAGGAATGGGATTTATCGTAGCAGAGGCCCTTTTCCAGGCCCCGGCCGATCACAGGCTCTGGTCGGTCCTCGGTCCGGGGTACTAGGACCAGGGATTACGAAATCAATGGACGGTCTAATAATTATGAGTTTGTTAATTGATCTTGGAGGTAAAACGGTGACCTAGTCGGCATCCTTAGCTGGAAGTATCTATTCTTGTTGGATTTGAGATACCTCACATTAGAAACCACATGGAGATAGAGTGCTCAGTCTGTACTATCGTAAAGAGGACTTTGTAATCCAACTGCTGATCTCTAATTTGCATCATTTCTTATGAATAAATAAAAACACACACAAACACACACACACACACACACACACACATATATATATTAACATTTTGATTTGCATATACTTATTTTCTGCAACCTGAACATAAATGTTATCTTCCATTATACATCTTGGTGCAACTTATGTAAGGAGGAAGGACACGTCTTGCTGCACCTTCTCAAACGAGTAAGGTTGCATTAGTGTAGTTGCTCAAAATATCTATGATACATCTTAATGCACCATCTTGAAATTGTAAGGACACATCTCGATGTCATGTTATGTTTTTGGACCGTACCTTTTACTGGAAGTATTCAAGAGGTGATCATGTATTGGCCCAAACTAGGAATACCATGTATCGGTAAAATGAAAAATGTAAAAATGGAAATAAAAGATGGTTTATCTTGTGAAGGAAAATTGTTGACATTAATTTTCCATCTTGTTTAATATTACTTCTCCAAGCACATTATGTTCATGCAGCCCTACGAATTTATGGAATTTTATAGCATACCAATGTGTTTTCACTAGTGTTTGTTCATTCTATTACTATAGATCATGCTTCTGTTGGTATGTATGCCCTGAGAGCCAATCATGGGATGATTGGTGGGATACATTAAGATTGATTTGATAAACATCAAAGGCAAGCTTCCAATTCTTTCTGGTTCAGTCATATGAGATAGTGATAGAACATATTGAATGTCTAGAGAATGACAGTACTCAATGACGTATGCCTTCAGGTTCAGGACCTGAACGATGAGATCATACGGATGCTAAGAGTTTGTACATTCTTGTTATGTCCCTAGTCGGATGTCATTGTGGAAGGTAGATAGACAACAATGACACAAAAGACTAGATTGTGGTGTTGGTTGATGACAGAATCTCATTAATCATGATATAGAGATATCAAACCAAACACATAGGTACTTGTTAGAGAACAAGTGTACCGGAAAGACCCACCGTGAGTTTGACACATGGAACCATGACATGGTAGTCATAGTCAGTACTCACAGTGATGGTGGTGAGTGTGATTCTTTGACCTAAAATCACTACACTCAACACATGTCGTTGGGCACACTTTGACATCATCAAACGCAGTCCTGAAACATGGGTTGTTATAAAGGTGATGATTGGGTGGCTTTGACACATGGGGCTTTTCAGGGGTGAGTGATAGATATGGGATTTGTCCCTCCTGAGGGAGTTTGATATCCAAGGCCACTTGATGAGTAGGATTGAGATAGGCGTGCGCACGCATGTGTGAATCAGTATGTGATATTGATATCATGCATATCTCGTTCAATCTACTCTGAGATCAAGAAAGTGAATGAACGTTGACAGGATGACTGTTCCATGCCTCGAGTTCATTCGGGATATCAGCGACAAAGGAATTATACATTCACAGTAACACCATTCATAGATTGTAGGATTGAAAGTTGTTCTCCAACTTTTTACTTTCACTTGGGTAGCACTGATGTGTGACTAGGCATTGCTCTTTGCTTGTGAAGTCATAAGTGTTATGGACTTTCACTGCCAACGTGAAATGGACCTGCAGGGTCACACACATAGGATTTAACCTGGAAGAGGAGTTTTGTCCACAAGAAATGTTTAGATTGATTACTAAAGGAGTTTAGTAGTTCAATTAAACACTCAGTCAATTGATATCTCAATATCATAATGTTCAAGGTGTTGGACACATTGATTGGAGTATCAGATTGATTGAAATTGCAATTGACTGATTCTGCACAACCTGTACTCCCAACCGATCGGTTCATGTGATGAACCGGTCGGCTGAGCTTGGTGAACTGGTCGGCTCAAGTGTTGAGCCGATCGGCTCGAGATCAGGGTGAACCAATTGCTTCAAGTGTTGAAACGATCGATTCAACTGGTGCAACTAAGCAACTTGGGAAAATAGGATTGGTGAAAATTTTCCTTTCGTTTCAATTGCCCAATTTGATTGGGAAATAAGATTGGTATTCGATACCAATTAGAAACAAAAGAAGGAAAGTCAATCGGGAACTGATCAGGACCACGAACCAACCGGTTCAGAAATGAAGCAACTGTTTCATGGGTCCCAACCGATCGGTTGAGGTGTCAACTGACCGGCTCAGGTCCCCAACCGACCGTTTAAGTTGTGAAACGATCGGTTCAGGTTGCGAGTTGGTTGTTTTTGTGGAAAATCTCGAACACTTCTACTCCTGCTTTTAGTCCCGCATTGCCCGGGATGGAGAACCTTGTCCCATGACCCTCCTATATATAGGGGTATTGGGGGCTTCTCAAAGTACAACTCAGTGCAACCAGTTGCTATGCAAAGTTGTCGTTCTCTCTGGTTTTGGTAACCGAGAGAGCCCAAGCAAGTGCTACCCGCAAAGGGAGGTGCAACAAGGGAAAGACAACTGCAGTTGCAACTGGCAGTAGGAGAGTGTGTTGGCGACTAGTACGTCAACAGGAGGGTGCGACTCCTTCCAACTCCTTGTGGGACAAGGAGTGTGGAATTCCAGCTGGTCTGTGTGGACTACTTCAGAGGCAGGAGGTTTCTGCCACTCAGGAGGACAACTGTCAACCCCGACAGTCCCAGTGAGAGGAGGAGTCGTCAGTCCCGATGTGACCAGGAGCTGTACAGACACCGTCCAAGACCGGAGGTGAAGACTGCGCAAGGCGTGAGGTATTATCACCGAGCAAGCCTCGGGACAAGGTATGATTCCATAAACCATCCTTTCCTATTATATAGACGTTGACGCGTTTCCTTGTTCCGAGTTTGGGGGAGAAAATTTTTGTTTCTGTTGCCTTCTCTGCCTCCCCTAAAACCCAATAGTGGTATCAGAGCCACGTCAACTGTTCTATAATTTAGGAATATCGATATGATCGATTTTGGTTTGTCGCCTTTATTTATTGCATACGATGCGAATAATATTGGCTTTATGAATGTCCAATCCTAAATCCACAAATCCCAAATTTACATATATGATATGTATTATTAATGCACTCGATACACGTCGCCCTTAAACGAGTTTTGTGGTGGATGTATAGTGTGGTTATGGCCAATAAACCCTATCTGTGTATGGTTGTATGTGGTTTCTTGCATCTCGGTCTGCGCACCGATCTTCCTTCTCCTATTCCTGATGTAACTCGAAATAATTCGAGATTTCTTTCCTACCTTTGCTCCCCTCGAATGTAACTCGAGGTTTCTCTTATGCAATGTAAAATTAGGATAGATTTTTTTATTTCCTGTTATGTCGAAGAACGGAGGACATCCTGACGATAGCTGAGACGATCGGTTCAAGGCGTGAACCGATCGGTTGACGTTCTAGACGATTGATTCAAGGAGTGAACCGATCAGTTGATGACCGGTTCGAGGAGCGAGACGAGCGGCTGGCGGCCATGATGAGATGCACGATGACCAGGAGAATAGATCGGTTGGAGGAGCCAACCGATCGGCTGGTGGCACCCAGACGATCGGGCCAGAACGAGCAAGTCATTCATGGGATGAGTTGATCTACTCGAAAGGCAAAGCACAAAGTTCATCTTGTACAGGTTGCATGTGATGTAGACCTAGATGACCGTGATTCCTCTTGGCTCGAGGAATCACATTAGGATGGCCATAATCATCGCTTTTATCATTTTGCATGTTTTCTGTGGGATATATCATGTATATGATACATACTATGTATTGTGGTGATTGGATATGTATATGTATATAAAACCAAATCCCTCATTAAAATATTAAGTCTTATATGCCTTCCATTAGCGGCACACATGAAAAAATCGATCGACCAAGCGTAGGTTACGCCAAAGCGTGGTGCACCGTCTATCTTATGGAAGTGTGAAGGGTAGACATGTAGGTTCTACCAAAGCAGGGTGCATGTTTACCATGTCGACTTTTGGGTTAGACTTAACTGGTGATTCTTAGAGCGTCTAAGCCCAGAGGTAAGGAATGTTCATGGCAAGGTGTTGTGCATGTCCATTCATCAAGAGTTGCATGTGATGCAATTGGCAAAAGTTGCCTACCTGAGAGATCTAAGTTGTGGGTGACAGCCAAAGTTGGCCCATGACTTAGAGGATTTCAGGATCTTGCCCACTAGAAGGTTGTACTCTGCAATCTTCCAAATTGATGGTGAGGGCTATCAATTTGAAGTAAAATACTGGGAGCGATAATTAATTAAAGGCCTAGTTATATCGTCAACTTTTCAAATCAATCAAATAAGTCAAAAATGAGTTTTTGGACTAAATTTGCATATTTCCTTTTTGTAGTACAAATGACGACAAACAACAATCATTTTTCTTTGCGATCGGTCCTTGAAAAGGACAAGCTAAATGGGACAAACTTCCACGACTGGTATCGGACATTGAGAATTGTTCTCACTCAAGAGCGTGAGCTCTATGTCCTGGATACTCCAATTCCATAGGAACCCACTCCTAATGCACCAAAGATAGAAAGGGATGCTTACAAGAAGCATTCTGATGATGCCATTGATGCAAATTGCTTGATGTTATGTTCTATGAACCATGAGTTGCAAAGACAGCATGAGAACATGGGTGTCATTGAGATGATTCAGCATCTCAGGAACATGTATGAAGATCAGGCACGACAAGAGAGATACAATGTCTCAAGGGCACTATTCAAGTGCGTCATGACAGAAGGAGATCCAATTGGTCCTCACACACTCAAGATGATTGGGTATGTGGAGAACCTACAGAGACTGGGATTTCCACTGAGCCAAGAGTTGGCTACTTACGTGATACTGTAATCGTTGCTAGAATTCTACAGTCAGTTTGTGATGAACTACAACATGAACAACTTTGATAGGCCACTGTCAGAGTTGTTGGGCATGTTGAGGACAGCTGAGATACAGATGAAGAAGGACACGCCCAAGCCTGTGATGGTGATCACAGGCAAGAAGGGCAAGTCCAATCACAAGGGCAAGGGAAAAGCTAAGAACGGTTTTGATGCTAGCCAGGAGCCCAAGTCGACTTCAGCTCTCAAGGCCAAGGGAGGTGTGACCAAGAAAGGAAATTGCCACCATTGTCAAAAGCCAGGACATTGGAAAAGGAATTGTCCTCTCTATCTGGAAGAACAAAAGAAGAAGGAGACAATTGAAGTCTCCACTTGAAGGTGTCATGAAAATAAACTTGTAACACTTTTGAGGTATATGATACCAAGATGTAAAGTGTAAAGCACTCATAATTGGGGCAAGTGTTGCCGCCATAGATAGGAGTACTTTAGTTTATTTTCAGCCTATAAGGCATGTAATACAGTTATGAACTGCTATTTCATATTTTCCAATAGATAGAAACACTTTATTTTTGCATATTGTATGACAATGATTGCAATCAATAAAGAGATGTTTCAATTTATAATGATGTGATATTTGTGGCAATGCCTTATTCATCTTGTGGTATTTGATATGCATAAGATAAAATGATACCTAAAAGTTATTGATAACTCAAACAATCAAATTGGCATCAATCATGAGAAATTCATTTCTAGTTTCCATGTGATGGATAAATCTAGACTCTTTTGGTTAGAGAACCGGTAAGAGACATGAATATCTTGGACATGATTAATCAATCTTCACTAAAGGTAGTGGGAGAATGATTATCCTATTAGGTATGATACATGTGATGTATTTACATACCTATTGGAACAAACACTAATACTTCAAATGGTGTTTAGAAGAAATACCAATATGAATATCTTGAAGTGTTCAAGATTATCATAGATGAAGTGCAAATTTGGTAAAGTGTTAATTCTTGATGAGATCAATGAATGAAATACTTGGACCAAATGTCTGAGATCCTTTTGAGTGATTATGATAGTGTATCATAGTGAACTCATGATTAAGGCATGGTGATGTCTAAATCAAGAAGGAATCATATTCTAAGGAGTTAGAGAATGATTATCAAATAACTGAATTCTTCTTAATAAAAGAATACCCCACACTAATAAAGAACATTAAGAATCACAAGGAGTTGTAAATTCTTATATCCTTAACAGATACACCTCAATTATCTATGTGATGAGTTGTTCATGTGATGAGTCAACTATCTAGATGACTATGAGGAACCGAATTTTGAGTTATGGTTTATGACCATTACATCCTAAATGACTTCCATGTAAACCATAAGGTATGACCTTGATGGTAGCACTCATTGGATAAAATACATAAGTGCAAATAAGTCTTAAGTGTTAAGACATATGGATAACATTTTGAGAAGGATGATGCTTGTTGATTGCAACTTAATGACTAAGACATTTGGCATATGGATACTAAAACCACATTCTTATGAGGAATAAAATAAGGATGTGTACATGACACAACCTATAAGGTTTATGAATCCACTAATGCAAATGAAGTCTATAAGTTACAATGGACTAATCAATGTGATTGATAAAGTACAAGAAACTCAGAATTGGATCTTTACTTTGATGATATAGTCAAAGGGTTTGACCGATATGTCAAAGATAAAGAAGGGATTTGTGTTTTAGTGGGAGTGTATTCACATTCCACATGTTGATGTGAAATGGAAATGTTCTAGAATGGAAATACAAAAGTGGAATTTATCTTTAAGGAAGATAGAGATGTTTCCTATGTGATAGGAATAGAGATCTATAGAGATAGTTATCGAAAACCTCTTGACCTGGAAAAGAGAGAACATACATTGGCAATATGTACTGAAGGGTTCAGTATGCACAGATTCAGTGGGAGAAAACTTGTCCATGTTACATGGAGTTAGTATCCCAAGGCCAAGTGTCCAATTCTTATGAAGAATGGGAACACTAAGAATAGATATGGATCTATCATGTATGTAATCATCCCATTATCTTGCATGTATAGACATGGCAAGAATAAAATGCATTCATCATTTTGTATGTATGACATGACAATATGATGTGTTCATCCTGATAACTCGTGTGTGGGACATGACGAGTGGATGTCTGTCTACTTCCAGTAAGGGTTACTGGAATACCATGAGAACTTGATAAGTACTTGGGAAGTACTAGTTCTATGGAGATAAGGAAGAGTTCAATGTAAAGAGTTACATTGATGCGAACTTTCAAAAGGATAGAAAGTTAATCGCAATATAAATAGGATATATAAAAGTGAAAGTTTGTTGATGATTGGAATTGTTCCAATAAAGCCATTTGAAAGGAAATTCCGAGTATCTATGTGTTAGAGAATAGTAGTGGATACTATATGGATCTGGAAGTTCATGAGATGAAATTATAGATATTCCGGTCATTGATGACAAGTATGGAATCCTTGATCATGCAATGTGGCTAAAGGTTAGCAAAGGAATACTGGATCGCATATTATGGAAACTCCATCTCATACGTATGACGTACAACGAAGAGATGTGAGACATGCAATTTATACTGACTTTGGCAAGGTGTTGCCATAACTCACTATGTTGGCACAAGAGCACAGTAACATGTGGGACATGTTTGAAGATCACTATGAATATGATTCAAGGGTGATTGGCTCGCAGTGCAAGTGGGAGTCTGTTGGTATGTATGCCCTGAGAGCCAATCATGGGATGATTGGTGGGATACATTAAGATTGATTTGATAAACATCAAAGGCAAGCTTCCAATTCTTTCTGGTTCAGTCATATGAGATAGTGATAGAACAGATTGAATGTCTAGAGAATGACAATACTCAATGATGTATGCCTTCAGGTTCATGAACTGAATGATGAGATCATACAGATGCTAAGAGTTTGTACATTCTTGTTATGTCCCTAGTCGGATGTCATTGTGGAAGGTAGATAGACAGCAATGACACAAAAGACTAGATTGTGGTGTTGATTGATGACAGAATCTCATTAATCATGATATAGAGATATAAAACCAAACACATAGGTACTTGTTAGAGAACAAGTGTACCAGACAGACCCACTGTGAGTTTGACACAAGGAACCATGACATGGTAGTCACAGTCAGTACTCACAGTGATGGTGGTGAGTGTGATTCTTTGACCTAAAATCACTACACTCAACACATGTCGTTGGGCACACTTTAACATCATCAAACGCAGTCCTGAAACATGGGTTGTTATAAAGGTGATGATTGGGTGTCTTTGACACATGGGGCTTTTGAGGGGTGAGTGATAGATATGGGATTTGTCCCTCTCGAGGGAGTTTGATATCGAAGGCCACTTGATGAGTAGGATTGAGATAGGCGTGTGCACACATGTGTGAATCAGTATGTGATATTGATGTCATACATATCTCATTCAATCTACTCTGAGATCAAGAAAGTGAATAAACGTTGACAGGATGACTGTTCCATGCCTCGAGTTCATTTGGGATATCAACGACAAATGAATTATACATTCACTGTAACACCATTCACGGATTGTAGGATTGAAAGTTGTTCTCCAACTTTCTACTTTCACTTGGGTAGCACTGATGTGTGACTAGGCACCGCTCTTTGCTTGTGAAGTCATAAGTGTTATGGACTTTCACTGCCAATGTGAAATGGACCTGCAGGGTCACACACATTGGATTTAACCTGGAAGAGGAGTTTTGTCCGCAAGCAATGTTTAGATTGATTACTAAAGGAGTTTAGTAGTTCAATTAAACACTCAGTCAATTGATAGCTCAATATCATAATGTTCAAGGTGTTGGACACATTGATTGGAGTATCAGATTGATTGAAATCACAATTGACTGATTCTGCACAACCTGTACTCCCAACCAATCGATTCATGTGATGAACTGGTCGACTGAGCTTGGTGAACTGGTCGGCTCAAGTGTTGAGCTGATCGGCTCGAGATCAGGGTGAACCGATTGCTTCAAGTGTTGAAACGATCGATTCAACTGGTGCAACCGAGCAACTTGGGAAAATAGGATTGGTGAGAATTTTCCTTTTGTTTCAATTGTCCAATTTGATTGGGAAATAGGATTGGTATTCGATACCAAGTAGAAACAAAAGAAGGAAAGTCAATCGGGAACTGATCAGGACCACGAACCGACCAGTTCAGAAATGAACCGACCGTTTGATGGGTCCCAACCGATCGGTTGAGGTGTCAACCGACCGGCTCAGGTCCCCAACCGACCATTTCAGTTGTGAAACGATCGGTTCAGGTTGCGAGTTGGTTGTTTTTGTGGAAAATCTCGAACCCTTCTACTCCTGCTTTTAGTCCTGCATTGCCCGGGATGGAGAACCCTGTCCCATGACCCTCCTATATATAGGGGTATTAGGGGTTTCTCAAAGTACAACTCAGTGCAATCAGTTGCTCTGCAAAGTTGTTGTTCTCTCTGGTTTTGGTAACCGAGAGAGACCAAGCAAGTGCTACCCACAAAGGGAGGTGCAGCAAGGGAAAGACAATTGCAATTGCAACTGGAAGCAGGAGAGTGTGTTGGCGACTAGTACGTCAACAGGAGGGTGCGACTCCTTCCAACTCCTTGTGGGACATGGAGTGTGGAGTTCCAGGTGGTCCGTGTGGACTACTTCAGAGGCGGGAGGTTTCTGCCGCTCCGGAGGACAACTGTCAACCCTGACAGTCCCGGTGAGAGGAGGAGGAGTCAGTCCCGGTGCGACCAGGAGCTATACAGACACCGTCCAAGACCGGAGGTAAAGACCGCACAAAGCGTGAGGTATTGTCACCGAGCAAGCCTCGGGACAAGGTATGATTCCACAAACCATCCTTTCCTATTATATAGACGTTGACGCGTTTCCTTGTTCTGGGTTTGGGGGAGAAAATTTTTGTTTCCGTTGCCTTCTCTGCCTCCCCTAAAACCCAACAGCTTCTAGAAGATGGTGATCTATACCACTGAAAAAGGAAATACTACATTATACTACAACTCTACAAAGGCACTATCATTAATGTTGGAATGTTGATTTATCTCCTTAGATATAGTCTTTTCTTTATTGAAAGAACCATATTTCTTCTTTCTTGTTGCCTTCAATATGTTATGTAAACACTTCTATCTCTTTTTTAATATAATTTTTACTTCTGCTTTGCATATGTTTATGCGTATTGAACTACTTGGTGACGGGAGCACTCATCCCCTCTAAACTGATTCCTTATGTGGGTATAACAATTGGAATGGGGATAGGTGTGTTAATACACAACAACTGGTATTCAAGAAAAACATATGAATTCCTATGCAATGTATATGAAAATTTCAATACCATACTTGAACCCAAGGTGACTAAAAGTGGATAATAACATATTCACTTTCAATCTGCCTTCTCTATGGCAGTTGGTATCCCTCTATGTAATGTATCTGACCAAAGTGGTATGTATATCAAATAAAGGCCACCCCAACCATAGAGAGTTTCCCATCTCCTCATCTTTTTTAAATTCAGGTCCACCCCAACCATTTATATAGGTTAAGTTAGAGCATTTCTCTCATCTCCCTTTCTTACATTAGTACAAAATGCACTTTAAGTTTTGATTAGTTTAAAATGAGATGACACTAATACATAAATGAATTCAAAAATAAATATAGAATGGAAATGATTTTGATTATGGAATCCAATTATGATGTCAATCACTTATACCACAAAACTTTTACAAAATGTCCCCTAGTAGTTATTCTAAAAAAGATGAAGCCAGTTCCTTTAGGACCAAAGATAATGAGAAGGGAAAGGTCAAGCGGCCCATTGGGAAAACTAAGAATGGATAATACCATGTTTCCAAGTCCATGTATGTTAAGTATTGGGGGAAAATATTTTCGTTCTCATGGACATTATGTAGACCCTAGTAAAATCCCTTACATGTGGCTTTATCATATGTATAATCCTTTATTTTGCAAGGCATAACCATCTTTGATTTTTGGAAGATAAATCCTATAACCTTCTAATGGGAGGATGCATGTGATTTCATGGACAAATATGATGCATGTTTGATACCATGGAGAACATTTTTAGGTCCTAAAACACCCCAAATTTTACATAGGCATGGTGTTTAATAAGAAACAAGTTTTTTGACATGATACCTCTTAAATAATAGTACACCCCATCATGCTAAATGAGATTACTCAAAACAAAACACATTCTCGATCACCAATAACCACATATCCAGAAAAGAGGGTAAATTAAAACCGATTCAAACATCATCAAAAAGTTCAAAAATATTTACTTATAAGTCCATAAACCTACATAGAACACATGCCATACTAAGTATTCACATATCTATCCAATGGCTGAGGCCACAAGACATTGTTCCACAAATATACATGCTATATAAAACATCAGAGTACTGCCAAAACTTGAGTCAATGTACATATCATCTACAAAGCACCCCTTACCTGAACCTCTGAGTACATGGACGATCTAGGACACACTAACACTAGCCAACCTTCTGCTCCTACTACTCTCGAAAGTTGCTCTTCCTCACCTCTATAACATGAAGATGTTGCTAACGATCACCTAAAGAGATGGGTGACCCTCAAGGTGAGTCATGTGTCCCAGTGAGAGATATAACTCTCAACAATGATTATTGATTACAACAGGTTATAAAATTAAGTAAATTAAGAAGATTAAACAAATAGTATTGCAATAAGAATGATTTAAATGATATTTTAGAGGAACAAATAAAGCTATATTACCATCTAAACATTTGATTTCTCTTATCGCATTATATAAGAACTAAACAATATAAGAAATAAGACAAGACTTCTTCTAATGTGAATTGTGTTTAACCCTAAACAAATATGCTACACGGCTGGATTATGTCTTTTATTAAGCCCTGGAGAGTTTGAGGTATATCACCTAGACTCCAACTGAGCACTGTGAAGTGCCATTCAGTTCTATACAAAACTTAGGAGATTTAGAATCCTAAGATCTCTTCTTCCCTCAATTAGTATGAGTCTTCCGCAACGATATATATAGTCAAGTTGTAAAACATCATAGTCCTCCCTTGGTATATAGGCCATGACACTAGTAACTAGGGTATAATAAACCCTATCAACTGAGGTAGAACAACAGATGTGCTCACACATCACATTTAAAAATATTCGAGACACGACCTCAACCACTCTCAATCAGAGGCATGTCCTCAACCACTCCTCCATAACCTTGGGATCAGGATGACAAGGACACACATTCACTTGCACCCACATATACTCAATAGTATATGACTTCAGGCTTCCTTTTAGAACACCCATTTCACCATCCAGCAAGTCTTGACACTAGAACGGATCTACAGCACGGGGTACTACATGATTAGGGTTTCACTTGATTAATTAATGCCAATTGGGTGATTTAAGGCTGCATCAATCAAGTTACATACAAACCCTAAATGAGTTCTACAAAAACATGGGTATGTTACAACTCCAGAAGATATAAAATGTATGAGATATATTCGTTATCATATTATCATGAGATACCCATCCTTGTCACATCAGGAAGAGGATCAGACCTCCATAAGGTTCAAACCATGCCTAAAGGTCACTAAGACCATCACACTATCTCCTGCAAGAACATCATTATATTTCCACACCTTATAAAAGGTTCAAAAAGCCATCACCATACTTGGGATACAAAAATTCAAGATAACATTGCATTAAGGAGCTATGGTGTTCACATGATAGCATAGTAGTATTACCACAACATTAGACACTATAAGAATATTTGTTCATCATATCCACATACAATGGAACTAAGTGTGATTAACCATCATCATTTTCTTGCATTAGGGTTAGGTTCACAACTAAACTTCAGTTGCATACATATATGGGCAAAAGCATAAACCTTAGCACATAGAATGCCCATCAGGTCATGGGTGTATATGACCAAAACATAACCACAAGATTAGGAGTATTAAACCCAAACCATTGAATCATGAAACCCACATAAGACCATCGAATTCCATACAAGCAAGACCTTTAAATCATACACATAGGCAAGCCACTGAATCATGACCTAGAAAAGCCATCAAATGTCAACACTAAGAGCCCATCATTTTTTGACATCAGAGAGACCATCGGTTGTGGACATAAGAACCACCATCGGATGTGGACACCAAGTAGATCATCAAATATTACAACCGGTGAAACCATCGACCATGCAAACGGTGAAACCATCAACCATGGAACCGGAGAAACCATCGACCATGGAACCAGAGTAACCATCATCATGAAACCAGTGAGACCAACGTTTGTCAACTACAAATGGAAAAATAGATCCAAAACACAAAGTAAACCCTCATTAGAAAAGAGGGAGGAAAATCATCGATTGAGACCACTTAATGTGAGCACCAAGACCATCATTTGTAGAGGAATCAAGACATCTATTGTAATAATAATAAGGACCATACAAATAGCACTAAGTCAACCCATTAGTTGACCTAAAAGCCAAACCATCAGGCTTATCTCAAGAGAAGAAATTAGCTCAAACCGTAAAGCAAAACCATCATTTGTAACATTTAAAGGACCATCATTTCATGAACATGTAAGGTCTAGGGATTACATTTCCAAGTAATTAATGTAACCAAGGTCTAGAGGTACATCAAGGCAGGTTATCTACTCAATAACTACCATACAAGCTCAAACCCTAGGGAAAGATAACATCTTTCTACTTAGAACTATGTTTTAGAGAAAGATTTTGTACATGCAAGTTAAGAGTAACCAATAAACGTAGAGAAAGATATATAACTCGCCTCAAAGAATAAGATGAAGGTCCAATCAGAAAGGTTTCTCAAAAAGAGAGAGAAGAAACCCTAGCTTGAGCATGCCACACGTCCAATCTATCTTCTTTTCTTCGAGAGCAAGCAAACTCTAGGTCAAGAAAGCAAGAAAGAAGGTGTTCCTCAACCTCTAGCACATTATCCACCAAGAACAACATGGATCTGCCCAAGAAGGAAGAGAGAAGAAGGTAAGGCAGCAAGGAAAATGTAGGAAAGAAGGTGAGCTTACTTGCTTAGGTCAAGAAATAAGGCAAGGAAGCTCCACACGACCAAGAAGAAGGTAGATTCAAACTGTAGGTGTACATGCAAGCAAGATCGGGCAAGACCCTTCTTCCTTAAGATTCTTATCTCCATCAAGAAAGAGGGACGAGATCCAAGAACAAAGAAAGAAGAAGAGAGGGTCTAAAGAGCCCATTTACATGGAAGGAGGGAGGTATATAAATCTTGGGGTGAGAGAGAAAGGAAGGTAGAGGTGTTAAGCCATGCATGCCATGGGTCGAATGTTAAAATATCTCGTCCGTGTAAAACTAGGTCAACCATTGAGTCTTAACACCAAGGGACCATTGATTTTCAACCCTAGGAGGACCATCGACCTCGAACACTAGGTGGCCCATTGGTTGTTTCCTTCACTTGGCCACATGAGCAAACCCTAGCTCACCATTAGTTGTTGCACCTCACTTGGTGAACCATTGACCTAGGAGACTCAAAGACAAACCATCAACCTTCAAGACACTCAGTAGAACCATCAGATGCCACCACCCAGAGGTGAACCATCGTATCCCAACATCCAAAGGGGAAAACCATCGAGTTAGGGCATCTAGGTGAGGAAACCCTAACCTCAAACCTAGGTAGATGTCACCACTAAACCAAAGGTGCAACAAGGCTCCCCAAGGTATAACTATATCAAACATGATATTGAAACTTGTAAGGCACAATGAGCATGTGACCGACTACAAGAAAAATCTTATTGAGAAAACGTACATAAACAATGTCCAAACTTGAGAAAACTTGAAACTTGACCTTGTCACATGATATCAAAGCAATCTTAGGGTTTGATTAAGGTTTTAAGCATCTAATTATGATAAGAAAGCAAGTTCAACCAAAAAGAAAGGTCATGTGTCTTATAAAAGTAAAGGTACATTCTTTCAATTTATGGGATACATGTCACTATGAACATCAAGACTATGTATTTCCATTAATGTATAGAAGTGAAATGCTAACAAAATTATTTTATAGAAGGTACCTTTACTTTAGTGTACTATTAATGAAGAGGTATCATGCAAAAACTTGTGGAAGTTGTATACATTATTGTGTATATGTAGATTTTGTATAGTAGTTTGATCTAAAAGTGGTTTCCTTGTTTGACTTGTATCTACGCATACCCTCATATCTATAAAGCTCAATGCTAAAATTTTATTTGAGGGACCTAGGGTATATACTTGATGTTTCTACCCTTAATGAGAGAATTTACACCATGTATCATGTTGTGAAAAGGTACATAATTTTAATGGTTTTCATTCGAAGGGAAACAATAGCCTTTATATTGAATTAAATCATTACTTGATATTACCGTAACTTCTCTAGGGAAGTTTCGTTAATAACACTCTTTGTGAATGTGTTGCAATATACAACTATAAATGGTTAAGAGTGTCTCCATTTAGATTAATAAATCAAACATTAAAGAACTCTATTTGAGTTGAGAGAGATAATATGTCTTTTATGAAGGTGGAGTCATAGCCTCTACCATATTTTCTTTTACTGCATTTTTTAGAGATAGACAATCAACTTGTAGAGAGATCTTAAAAGAGACAAGAGTGGTGATACGGTTTAGTGCTTCTATAGCTACTAGAGTTTCCACCATGAAAGTAGACCTTCAACTAATTCTCTTGACCTAAACGGTTTCCTACCACTTTCCATACATGGTACCATATAGTTGCACCTAATTCCAATAGGGATTTTGGCTCCCAACATTCATTTGTGTCCAACTTAAGAAAACCTTTTTTTTGGAAATGAACATGGAATGCATGGAACTCAACTTCAAAATGTTGAACCATTGTAATTTGGTTTGAAGTATTGGTTATAGTCTATGACAAGTTTATGGAAGGTGGAAGAAGGCTTTTCTCATGTACCAACTTCTCGTGAAACATGACGTGGTTTTTTACTACACTAACAAATTCACCCAGGGCTGAAATCCCTGAGTTTTTACCAAAACCTCATGCAATAATACCACCCTCAAGAAGACGAGTCTTATCACAGTATAGTTAAGGATTGAATCCCAAGGGACAACATTTTTAAGAATCTAGCTAGTTGGATCCAGTCAAAGTAAGAATAATATTTAGAACAAAGGTTGGTTTGAGTTTAGTTAAACTAATTGCAAGGGAAGTAAAAGAGTGGGAATAAAAACAGAGTCTAGATTAATGATGGGAATCATTGGGGTGGAATCGGGTTTCACCACTACTACACATGCAAATGCATCCAAAACACATCCAGGCCATAAAAAAATATCCAAATAGAGTTACAAACCTTCCGTACGGACGTTAGTTTCGTGTAAGCATCACTATAGGCATCGGATGTCTCGTCACCTACCAGATCATGCACTTACAACTCCAAAGATATCTTTTAGAAGTTCTCGTCAAGGAATCAACCACTTTAAATGATATTAATAAACCTAAGTATCGAAGTTCTCACAACAAAGGGTTATAATAGATCATGCAAAGTAGGTGATTGGTCCACAAGCATGCATCAAATGATTAACACGAGATGAAAAGTTATATACAAGCCTTGGAATGTTTTGAGATGAACATGTAAGCATGGGTAGCGGGGCTAGTCCCCGCACCCCGTGAAGAGGACTACTCTCTCTTCATGATAGAAATAAGAAAAATAAGAGAGAGGGAAGATTCCGCCATGGTCATGGTGAAGAAGATGTCTGCGGCTCGGTGGAGAAACAATCTTCTACACGATCTCGAGGTAGATCTAGAATGGGGAGGGGAAGAACACCAAGGCAGTCAAGGCAGATCTTCTCTCTCCTTCCTCCTTCTCATCTTGTGCTCTCGCTTATAGGAGAAGGAGCAGTAGGTGGCTAGCAGCGGAGTAGATCTACAGATCTGAAGTCCAACCACTTTCATGGCTTAGAAGTTAGATCTGGATGGAGTGGAGATGGAGGAGAGGTAAGAACTCCATAGAGGTAGTTCTTGGCAGTGGAGATCGTCTTCCTGAGGAATGGGCATAGAGTGGAAGCCTCCCGGCATCATGGAAGAGATGCTTTGATAAGACGGGTGGGTGGCCTATTTATAGGCACACTCCACCGACTTAACTCCGCGGTCAAGGTACTGGCCGCGGTTGAGGTGAGTACTGGCTTAGTCCCATCGTCAAGGTTGTATACCACGGTCGCGGTGGGGTTTTGTAGTTGCACTAGTGTGTCACAGTCGCGGTGTGGTGTCGATCGTTGTTGAAGTCAGGTTGTAGAGGGTCAAGATCGCAGTCACGATCTAAAAACGATCACGGCTTTTGTGTGATCATAGTATGGAGGTCTAGGTCTCCCGTGCAAGTCGTGATCTTTTGAGGTAGCGGTCCAACCTCAGGTCAAGGTGCAACTAGGTCGTGGTTCTATGTGAGATCACAATCTTCATGAGGTCGAGGTATGCTCAGGGTTCGCGGTCCATGCAAGTCACGATCATTATTTGCTTGGCCACAATTGCGGTCATCATGAAGCAAACCCACCCCTGTGGGGGGGGGGTATTGCTGAGGGTCAAATGGCCTACGTTGATGAATCCTCTAACTGATGAGGATGCTTTCTATGAAGGATCTGACCATCAAAAAAGGGTACAAATTATTGAAAGCTTCTTGGGACCACTATCCCCTACACCTCCTGCACTGGCGCACATAGTGCAATGTTCAATCCTGTAATGGAGACGAATGGATTTGATCAAAACTCTAAATAATGATATGGAACTAAGGAAAATTATATATGAGCATATTCCAGGGGTGTATATTAGCATTCACTATAAAATTGGGCCAAAAATGGCAATTAAAACTAAGATGAATATGCATTCATCAAAACACTTCCTTATTTCTTTATGTCTTGGAAATCCAAGTGATTGTTTCAACCTTTTCAATCTCCTTGGGGAAAACATGCTTCATTAGTTCATGCATAACCAATTTTTTCATTGCCTAAGTACACATGATCTGATGTGAATCTAAGCTTCTACGCCCCCATACTCATTTTCCATGGGGGTGGGTAAATTTGGCATGTTGTAGGTCCTTCATTGCGATTTTTCATCTCAAAAACTCCTAGTCCATTGGAACTTTTCATCTTTCTAGTTTTTCTTGGTCAACATGATGTTTATTATGAATAGCCACATGAAGTGATTTTGTTTAGGGTGGATACTATTTTTTCATAGTGATACAATGCATTCATCTCATCTTCCCTAGTTTAGGCATCTTCATATCTTGTAAATCAGCTCAAGAAGTTTTCTCAAGGGTCAGCAATTCAGATTATTAAATCCTCCTAGTTCCCATTTTTCATTGGGATGTTTGTGATCCTTTCAAAAAAGTGCTATGGGAACATCCTAGTTTCACCCTACATATCCTATTTTCATTGAGTATGGTTGATGAGTCCTCTAACATGAAAATAATCACCCTGTATCCAGATGACATACCTTACAATAGGAACTAGGAGAGTTCAAACCCATATGTTTATATATATTATTATATGTTCATTATTCCCCACTCTCCAAGAAAAACCTTCATGACAAGTTTTAATGACCCTGCAAATGCTTCTTCATGTGTATCTTGGGAAAATTCCAATTGGCACATCTAGAATGTCTGGCTTTCAGAAATATTTTACCTAGAGTACTCTATCAACAAGGGAATTTTGGTTCATCACCATCCTCCATCCTTTTTTGGGTAGAAGAGGTTGATTGAGAGTCTAAAGATGATGGAATCCATACAACCCACATGGAATCCCCATTGATTCAATGTATATTCCTATATCCTTCCTATTGATCCCCACTAAAAGTGCACTATCGTCCTATTTATTTCATCAATGTGTGCCTCTAGAAATTTATACATGCTCAAAATGTATGTGTTTATTGCCTGTATCACTTCCTTAATCAATATGTTTTTCCTGACTTATAAAATAGCTTATCTTTCCATCCTTGGAGCTTGTTCTAGACCTTATATTTGATGTTGCTAAAATTTTCTGTCTTGGATATCTTCAATTATGTGGAAATTCTAAGATACTTGGCATATTTGTCCACCTCTTCTACATGTAGGCAATTTTAAATTTCCAATCGTCTCTCAACATTGATGTTGTTGTTTAATGCAACTTGTGACTTCTTCTAGTTGATCTTTTTGACCTGACACTCTCCATTCTTGATTGATGATATTGTCTAGGTAGGATTATTCATCAGGTATCACACATGAGAAAATGATATTATCTTTTGTGCATAAGAGATGTGATTTGTATGGTGCATGTATATTTATTTTTGACAACATGAATCTTTTAGTCCTATGTAGCTTTTAAAAGAGATTATGAAAACATTTTAATGCAAAAAAGATTATACACAAAGCTAGGATCACATTAAATAATTCCTCATGTGGGTTTTAGAGAACCCTCTCTAGCTGTGTTGATGACGAAAGAGTGAGATACACTAGAGACACATTCATTGACTTGGTCCTCCATAAAGTTGGGATGCCCATCCTCTTCACAGCTTGGTCCATGAAAGTCCATTCATCCCTATAATATGCATTGTTGATTTTGAGTTTCAGGGACATTATTCATCCCTTCTTTTTATTTCTATGATTCATGTGAAAGACCTCATATACCACCAAAGCATTGTCGATAATCAATCTTCCCTTTATAAAGGAGCTTTGCTTGTCAGAAATCATATTGTCCAGAATGAATGTTATGTGTTTAGACATGAATTTTTTGAATGATTTTGTGGATATATTGCTTAGGATAATGGACCAAATTTAGTAATTTTATTTGAGTTTTATGTTTCTAGGATAAGGATATTATCAAATCTGCCGATGTCCCCAATATTCTTGTTTCCCCTCCACCACTCCTTGATGAAAAAAGTGATATCCCCTTTAATAGTAGAAGATTATATTCATTTGACTAGGTCCTAGAGATTTGTTTGGGTGTGTCTGGTCAAATGGTTACCAAAATCCCTTTCATGCAGTTCTCATATAATATCACTTGTGGAATGTGCACCAACATAGGTTTCATATCAAGCGTATTCACAAATAATTTTGTTCGAGCATGTAAGTAAATATCCCTAGCCTCCTTCCATGCATCCTCAACTACAATAACACACTTCTAGGATGAGACTCATAAAGTCTCAAATTTGAATCCTCTATCAATAGCTTCTATATTACCATCTATCATGATTTATGCATGGTCTGAGTACTATATGAGGAAGAGTCATTCTCTGAGTATGGGGTATTTAGTTTACACGCTTTGATCTACCAAAATCTTGTCTAATATTTTCTTGATCTGGTTTTGTTTCTATTTTCCTCTATTCTTCATGATAATGTTGCCCTAGAAATCCATATTTTGAAGCTAGAAACATTGTATGGCCTTGCTAAATAATCTCATTTTCCATTCATTTCAGGTATGACCTTCGTCCTTCTCAGAACTAGCAATACTCTCATTGAAGAACCCTCCCAGGATCTTAGTAGACTATGAAGAGGAAAAAACCCTTTTTGTTAGATCCCGCATATGGAGTCTCATATTAGTTGTAGCCCATTTATAGATATCCATAAAGCCAAAATGTTCATCCTGATCCACATCCTTAACTTTAGCATAGATATGGTGATCTGAAAAATATTTGAATGTGAATCCATTCCCTCTCCAATAGACCCATGACTCCCAACATCACTACACTATCAACACCAAACCCATTCCCAATCCCACAAGTTTTATTAGAAACCTTCTTGCTCATTACTAAGAGTCATGGTTTCCGTTATGAAAAGTAGGTCCAAAATTTTCCACAAGCATCTCAATCAGTGAGGATTAGAGATCTTAGGGATGCCAATTATGTATATGTCCAAGCATAAGGTCTTCATTTTCTTTTAATGGTCCTGGTTGTACCTAGTTCACTCTACATGCTTACACATGTCTACAACTATACACTGGTGTTCCTAATATTCTTCCCTAAACCCCCATCATCTACCTCCATGTATGTAATGTTACCCAACATTTTTCTATACCTTTACCCCCACAAAAGCATTCCATAATAAGCCTCCATATGCACTTATGTCCATACATTCCTTTCATACATTTTTGAGATGTTGTAACTTATAGTTCCCTTTTGTTCCACCTATGTCTCCACAACCTACAGAGAAGTTCAAATGGGTTGTCACGTATTCAACAATTTCCCTCATCTTTTAATCAATTGTGAACATCTAGATATCCCATCTCTTCATACATTCCTTCCTTTCTCTCTATCTGTTTCCTTGTCGTCAATCTCTAGTGAATATTTTCTAGTAAAGAGTTGTGGTAGACCATTGAATGCATCATCCTTTAGTGCTGTTAGTGACTTTCTTTTTGAAAGATAATCTTTTGAGATACATTGTTGATTACCCTTCTCATTTCCCTTCCTATTATGTCCCTTCTTGTGATATTGCTTTCCATCTTTACCAGCCAACAAACTTCCTTTCATACCCTATGCTTTTGATCACCTAGTGAATTCATGCCATGCTTGGTCTTCCTTCTCAAATGGCCCCTCAATGGCCACCACTACCTATTTGACTTGTAATGGATGATCCCTCTTGGGACAATCCTATGTTGGTCTTCAATGTATGCCCCCTCCTCTTCTTATTTGTTTTCCCCCCAACTTTGTTCCTTGTTGTATCTATCTTTGTGTTCATCCATTTTCTTAAGCTCTCATCATTCTTGTGGCCATTAGGGTTTCTAGTGAACATTATATCTCACTTTGTGATCCTATTACCAGATAGTTCCTTTGTGATTGGGACTGTCAACATCTTGTTTGGTGTGGCCTTCACCCACTTCCTGAAATTATCAATTGATGTGTCCTTCACCCATATCCCCAACTTCAACTTATCAATTGATGTGGATTATCCTGCTCATCTTTGCAATATTTGTCCATGAGACTGATAAAGCCACATACATAAATCTATGCCTGCAATAACTCATACTTGATTTGGATTAGGACTGTATGACTATCTTTGTTCTGGATGCATTGATGTTGCTTGATATATTTTGAGATTTTACATTAAACCTATCCCTGTAGAAAGAATCCCAACCAAGATCCAATTGATCAAAGGTTACCACCTCCCCCAATTTCATAGCATAAGGGAAACTACTTGTTCTAATCTGTAGTCATATGTAAGATTTTAGAGTCTCACGCAAAAAAGGTAGTGTCTCAACTCCACCTCTATTGGTACATACACCACGTGGATCTCCTTCATCTCTAACGATATTCCAAGGAGCTTTATTCGTGACCTTTACGTTGTCTTTCCAATGTAGGAAGTGAATAACAAAGACGTTTCTCATGATATGATTGAATGTCCCCTCAATTATAATGCCCATACTATAATTCGAGTTGTCATTATCAGTTGAAATCTATAAATTTCTTTGTCATAATATTCCTTACGAGTGCTATATCATATGCTCACCATTTTGTCTTCAATTTCACCTTCCAAAGTTTATCACATCCTCCTCACCATTGTTGTTTATGCTGAAACTAGTGATCTCTATCATAGATTTTCTGCCATTGTGGGATGGAGGGGACCAGTATGACACACCGAGTTATCACCATGGTGAATTGTGTAGGTTTTCTTGCATACGGCCACATGCACTAAAGTTACATGTAGAAAACCTAAACCCAGAGGGTAGAAGCAAAACCTATATTTAACTATAATCACCAATTAGGTCTAATGTCAAACTCCTAGTCATGAAACATTGATTTCATAATTTGGATAGATTGGTTGGATAAAAACTATGAGTTTATTATTTTCCAGCAAAACAATATTATCATACATGCCTAGTTCTCCTAATTCATTAATCTTGAAGGTAAGAGAGAAATTGTAACATCCTTTTCTCCTTAATTAAATCTCATACAATGATGGAAATGGGGACTATAATATCTAGAGACTGTGAGTAGTCAATCTTGAACTAACTTACCTTGAGAACATGTGTGTAGTGTCTGAGTACCCTTAGTATATTTCCTAAGGATACTTTTTGGATACCTTTAAAATGAGGTGTTGAATTCTTGACTGAGTTGTCGTTCGGTACCACATCCATATCTTGGGCATCATAATAGTATGACACCTACTGAGCCAACTATGCTCAAGAAGTAGTTACATGAATTTCTCAACAAGGGGTTTACTTCCTTACTACTTCCCACTAGGTAGAACCAATTTCATTTATGGAAAATAACTATGGATCTCTAAGGATGTGAATCAACTATCATATTATCAATGAGGACACTATCAAATAGATATATGTTGCCTATGATCGATAATATTTTTTAAGCTATAGTCTTTTGACATCTTCAAAGGTTGACCTTTGATCTGGATATAGCCAACACAAACTAAATTATAATGATATACCTAAGAAACCTTTAGAACATGATACACATATTATACATTTCTAGTGATGCACTTTGAGTTTACTAATGCCTCAAGTGTCTTTATGAAACACTACCAAATAGATATATGTTTCCTATGATCAATAATATTTTTTAACCTATAATCTTTTGACATCTTCAAAGATTGACCTTTGATCTTGATACAACCAACACAAACTAAATGATAATGAAATACCTAAGAAACCTTTAGAACAAGATACACATATTATGCATTTCTAGTGATGCACTTTGGGTTTACTAATGCCCCAAGTGTCTTTATGAACCTTATTAGTGATGTTCTCCAATCCTTTCTTTATGGGTTAGTGGTAGTCTTTATTGATGACATCCTTCTCTATTTCACATATGTAGACTCGCCTCCCATAAACTATTGAAAAGTTCTCAATACCCTTCAACCTCAAAATTTCTATGCCAAATTGTCAAAATTCATGTAAGTTCTGGATTGACAAAGTTTCTTTATTGGGTTATATCATTTCTAGATGGACAATTTACGTTGACATTGACAAAATTGATGTTGTTCTTAAGTGTCAAGCTCCAAAATGTTCCTTAGAAAATTTTTAACTTTTTGATTTTGATGGATATTATGAAAGGTTCATCCTAACTCCAACAAAACGAACTCGCCTATCTCTAAGCTCACTCTAAAGGAAGAATTCATTATCTAGTCTGATTCTTATGAATATGATTTTAAAGAACTTTTGATAATATTCACTAAGCTAACTCAAAAGAGAGAATGCTTTATGGTTGGGATGTGTCCTAATGTAGGAACGTAAAGTTGTTCCTATGACTCTAGATATTTGAAACCAAATGAAGTCAATTATTTAACCCATTACTTCAAGCTAGTTTCTATTATGAATGTCTTCATGATTTGGAGTCACTACTTATATGGAAACTCTTTTGATATATTCATTAATCATAAAAGTAGAGAATATATCTTGATGAAGAAGGACTTGAACCTCAGAAAACAAAGATGTCTAGAGTACCTAAAGGAATATGATTCAACTATTGCCTACTACCCCGATAAGGCACTTGTCATAGCAGATGATCTTAGTAGATAATATGCAAAATGTTCTTCCCTTCTTTTCCACTAGAGGGGGAACATGGAGGTTTTGTCTATATGGATGCAAAAACATGTCCGCAACAAAATTTGGGAATAAATTCTCATTATGATACTCGATCGTCTAGCATGAACTAAATTTTACAAGAAAATAGTCCTATTGTGGATGAAACGATACTATGTTAGAAAAGCCCCAAATGTAAATTTGTGTTAGTATAGATGGATGTATCCAATATAAACATCATATATGAGTTCTTGAAAAATCTAAGGGAAGGATAAGATGCCATAAGATGCTTCTAAGTCTAAATACAACAATGTAAATAGGATCTACTAAGATGTATTTGAACCTACACAAGAAATTTTGGTGGAGATAAATGAAGACCAATAGAGTCATTTGCATCTATAAGTTCTTGAACTACTAGCATATCAAGGATGAACACTAAAGTATAGACAATCTCCTGCAACCTCTACCTATCCCCAAATGAAAATGGGAGAACACTGACATGGATTTTGTGGTGTGGTTTACCTAGGACAAGGAAAGGGAGTGATGCAATATGGGTTTTGGTTGACCATTTGAATTTATCATCCCACTTAACACCGATAAAAGTGGCAACCAATGTTTTGTCTAGCTGTTGTATATTATGGAGTAAGTACATATTCATGGGATTCATATGTTTTTTTCTAATTGAGATGCAATTATTAAACCACATCTATGACAACAAGTATAAAAAAATGGGGACACAATTAAATTTTAGTATAATATATCACCCTCAAACTATTAGGAAATATGCACAAACAATATAGGTCTTCAAAGATATTTTCATATATCATGTTCTTGACTAGAACTTTTCATGGGATCATGATCATCCATTGGTGTAATTAGCTCATAATAACAGTTACCAGTCTAGCATTGTCATGTCCATGTATGACACACATTCTGGGACACTATGTGGATATATGATTATACTAGGAAGTTCGATATAATATTATAATATGAATCTAATGATATAAGGTTAATAAGGGCTCTTGATAGACATAAATCTTATGGGGACACTCATACTAAATAAGTTCACTAATGATGGGTGACCATGTTTTCTTGAATATAAGACTATTTAGGAAAATTACAAAAAATAAGAAACTTAATTACGTGCATGTTGGTCTGTTTGAACTGCAGAACACATAGGGAACATGCATATTGATTGTCCATGCCTCTGCGATGTAGTCTGATGGAAATATCTTTCATGCATCCAATACAAAGTGATAAGTCAATGATCTGAGTTGTTTTCTTGATCATAGCCTTTTGAGTTGAAGGGAACTCTCATATTTTAAGAATTCCCACTCAAATTGTTTGATAATGAAACCAATGAGATAAAGAATACGAATTTTGAAATGGTAATGTTACTCTAGATACAAAAAATAGTGATGACGTTACAAGGGAACTTAAATATGACATGGTGAATATATTTTCACATCCGTGCAAGATTCTTCAATTTTGGTGAAAAAAATCTTTTGAGGAATTGAGTATGTGATGATGTATTTATAATTTTTTTTTCAAATTTATTCTACTCAAGCTTTATCCCTGACCTCATGAGGTTACATGTCCTTTTATAACTTTGGTATAATCCTCCCAATATGTATTATATGAATGTAAGAATTTGATATTGCAATGGTATATATAGAACCCTACATACATGAAACCCATATATTTATGTACAATTCAAAGGAAATTGATCAAATGACATGCATAACATCATTATACAACTCCCAAACTTTTTATGTTGCAATATTATGATCATGTGAGGTCATAGTCCACATTTTACATTATCTAGATCAAGTATGTGAAATATATTATTTTCTACTAGACATACCCAAAATCCCAATTCAAAATCATTCTCTTGTATTTCCTTATCCTTTCTAACCCAAAAGTAATCTTAGCCTTTGTATTTTCATTCAAGGGACAAAAAGATATAGGGTCAAATGTAGACCTACAATGCATAGGTCATTTGGTTGATGATCAAGTACACATTATTAGGGGAAACGATAGATCATGACCCTATCATGTGGTCCTTAGTCACCATGAATCACTCATTCTTCCTTAAGATTCTACCTTGAATTAACCTCAACACCACTTCTCCCCCACACTCAATGATGATTACTGAGAAATCTATTCTTTTAGACTAATTTTGAAGATCACTACTACATTTATTTTGACCAATTCATGTCTAGAGTAGCAAAAAAAAACCATCATTCCCTCTCATTCCCACTTTATTAACAACCATAACATGAAAACCTATATATGGACCTTCATACTAATGAAACCACCTCTAGACTTGCCTATCCTTCCATGGTGCACCATGACAAGTTGGTGGATTTCAATGCCGAATGGATCCCCTCACTGGTTTAGTTTTTATTAACCATTGAGGGTGCCCATTTAGATGTTTCTCATCCTATCCTCCTTTGAGGAAAACAAAATCATTCATGTATTCATCAAGTTCCTCCTAACTTGAACAACTTTTTCTCAGACTTCCATGAGCCATCCTACTCCAACCCGACCACATTCTAATGAGGATCACAATTAGTTATTTTTCTATGTGGAATGGTTGAGTGGAGACGACAACACGGACTCATCCGATCTCCCATTGCATGACTCTAAACTATTGCAATCAAACCAAACTAGAGCCAAAATCAAGATTCATCATTTGACTCAGACGTTTGGTCAATCATACTAAAACCTAAAAATTTGGGAAAATGTATTACTTATGACTCTATCATACTGATAATGAATTAAACATAGATAAATAATACCAATATCATATCTTACATAAAAGACACCATAAGTATACCATCTGACTAGAAAATTTAAATCATATTAAGAATGGTTTGAAGACCTAGATGTCAGTATAATTAACATATTGAAATACTCAAAATCACACTCTTTGACTTGATTTAGAATATTTAAACCAGTCCAATTATGTACTTCCCTAATATTAAACCTAGTTAAGGTAAGGTTGAATATATGAAATATAAGTGATTCGTGTGTTTCCATGATGAAACCTATGGAAACATTCACAAATGACAATGACGATCATAATAATAGGGACAATGATAATGATAAATGATATACATGTTTTGGTTTCATAGGATTAACTCTACACTTATAATACCTCATGGCATCTTTATGATGTTGAAACATGTTGATCCATGAAATATGTTTAATTATGTTCTAGAATATATTTGACTTGTGACTATTAATATCAAGATATACTCAAATATAATTAATATTACTCATGAATCCAATGCAAGGTATGATTTACCTCATGTTATCCAAACTAGTGATATTGTAGGATGATGGATTTTTAAGTACATCTTTGTGTGCTGCTTGGTTATGTACTTGTTTGAAAAACTATATCCCATTAAACAATATTCCAAATTATGTATACTTATTGCTGAAACTCCATTTTTTATTATCCCTATTTGTTCGTTGAATGAGTTATACTCATGAGAAATGTCAATTAAAACAATTCATAAATCAAATCAAGATATGTAAATAAATTTCAAAATAATTGAATTGGCAACGAACATACATAAGTTAAGTCACTGGAATGGAGATGCAGGTCCTTCAAGATCTTATAGAAATGATATAAAGTTATATAGACATATTAGGTTTGTGAGTGACGTCCTGAAGGACACTATCATACATACAATTGATTCAATGCTATACTCACCACATCCAACAAACCACTAGAATTTTTACTTGATCTCAATATACAATTCAACAATCACAATGATTGACAATAACTAAATGAATTTATAAAAAAATCTACTCTTTCATGATTGGAGGTCAAAATGTGTGATTTTGACAACAAACTCCCAAAATATCATACATAAAGCTCATTCAATGCAATAGTCATCACATCCAACATACCATGATAATTGACTATATCTCGAGATACGATTCAAAATTGACATCCGGTAAATGAGTTCATTAGAAAATCATACACTCTCATGATTGAAATTCATAGAAGTTGAATTCAAATAGTAAACTCACATAATGGTAAGACTATCTAGAAAAACATACATCCGGTCAATGGATATTTTTCAACATAATACCTTTCTTGGTTGTTGTCCTAGAACCTAAGACATTTCAATAACCTGGTCTCGCTCCCCCATTATAGTAACTCAATTTAGACTGTTGACACTGACACCCATTGTTGTGCAGATCGTACATACACTCCTTTTGATCATTCAATCATAACTACACTTGTCTTTGACATCATCTTGGTTATGATTCTACAGAGACTAAGTTCATATGAGAAACCTAGAAAGCATGCACCCCGCTTTAGATGGTAAGGCCCCACCATAAAATAGCTAGTGAGTTACTACTAGAAAATTTAAAATGTGAGGCACGTCTAAGGAACTCATTGTGTCATGCCCACTTTGGAATTGTCAACACATCATCATTTAAAGATACCTTAAAAGACACGAAAGGAAATCTTCTCCTCATGCACGCACCTCATCTTCTCTTCATTTGAAATGATCAGCGTGAGACAATTGAAATGTGTCCTGATAAGCCTTAAAAGTGAGGCTTAAAAAGGCACATTTCTTACCTCTTTTTGAATGCTTTTTGATTAGCTATGAGTTTTAATTGAACCTTAACTCTAAGAAAACCCCTTTCCCTAGTACAAAGGCCTCTTGTATACCATTTGAAGGGATTGGAGCCTATCTATCCATGTTTACAAGGCAAGCGCCAAAGAACCCAAGTGGGCACCGATTCCCTCAAATTGATAACTATCCACAACTAAACATGTGATCATCCATCTCCAACTTACAAAATCCTAAAAGGAAAACATTGTGGATGATATCCATTTCCTTTTGTGGATAATGAAGTATAATGGAACTCTTTTATTTTCTATCACACCCAAGCAAGGTAGATTATAGATATAATGTAGCTCTCCTTTTCCCTCCCTTTTCCTTTCCCAAAGTAGTGTGATGATATGGATACCCGTGACTATTGATGTTGTATATGCTATCATTGTGATATCCCCTTTTCTTATTCTATTACCATGTATTCATGTTATATTCTTTTATTTATGTTTATTGTCCATGAAAGCCTAATTTTATAAGGAATCCCATATTTACCAGGTTAGAATCAGAGATTCCAAATTTTGGTGTCATATGGCTACTTAAAACTTTTCCCATACATAACTTGTTTCCTAACAATATACTCTAGTTTTCCTTCTATGCTTTATTCACCTCCTTTTTGAAACTTTTCCATGATTTACGTCATTGTTTGCATAAACATGGTGGCAACTCTATCTTTTCACAACCAAACACATTGTCTAGTTTCTAAAATGTATGTTGCAAAATATGAACATGAATCTTATTTTCCATAGTACAACTCAGTGGACCCGCTCAAAGGAGTAAGAACACATCTCAGTTGACCTTCTTGAAGGAGTTAGAGAACATCTTAGTGAACCTACTTGAAAGAGAAAGGACACTTCTTGTTGCACCTACTTGAAAAAGTAAGTACATGTCTCTATACAATTTTATGTTTCTTGGACCTTTGCCTTAACATATGGGTGGTTAGGAGGTGGTCATGTACTGCCCGAAATGGCAATACCCTGTCTTAGTATATCAGAAATAAGAGTTCAAGCAAGTTTTTTCTTATAAAAGAATAATTTTGAAAGTTATATTGCATCTTGTTATTATATTATTTTCCCTATAACTTACATAGTTTATACATGGGATTTGAAGTCATCTAATAAAATACCAATGCAATTTCAATACCATTTCTTCACTTTTAATATTTTCAATCCTGCTACTAGAATAAGATTATGTATATAGCTGAACAAGCAACATGCTACACCATACTAAAATTATAGGAGGGAATCATTAACAATGTCATATGTAACTCCTTATATTTTCAAGTCGTCTTTTTTTTCTTGCAAGAACAAAAAAATATTCTTGCAAGAACGTTTTGTTTTCTTATTCTTACTTGTATCCCTTGGGTTGTTACATAAGAACTTTTGAGTTATTTATAGAAATGAATATAACTTTATGTATTACATACATACATACATACATACATACATACATGCATGCATGCATATATCTATGTAATACCTACCTGGATGCTAGATTGAAGTTAGTAATTTCCTATCTTATTTATGCAAAATCAAGGAGTGTTTGTGATAGGAAGAAGCATCAGTGATTGTGCTTTGCTGGTCGGGGAATTTCTGTTGGACTATAATGTCATGAGAGAAAGTAGGAAAGCCTGCTTAAAGTTGGACATATCCAAAGCCTATGAAAATGTTAGATGGGAGAAACTATGGTGGATCATGTAACAAATGAGGTTCAATGAACAATGAATTTGCTGGATGAAGCAATGTGTTGGCACCACAAGCTTTTCTATTCTAATGGCACATATGTAGGAATGTTTGGAGTAGGTAATGTCTTACGTCAAGGTGACCCTCTCACACCTCCTTTTTTTATTATTATGGAGTACTTTACAAAAAAGATGTAGCAAGTTGAGCTAGAAAAGGAGATCAATCCCTACACAGTACACGACACAAAGGTGATGACATGTTTGATTTTTGTTGATGATGTGTTAGTTTTTGTTGAAGCTAAGAAACACTCTCTGGAAAATATTAAAAAACTATTAGGGAGATTTGGAGAACAGAAGGGGCTGTGTGAGAATGGTAACAAAACACACATTTTATTTTCCAAAAACTGCTACCAAATGGAAGACATGTTAGTATATTCAATGGGTGTGGAGAAGGGAAAATTTCTAACAAAATATCTGGAGTTTCCCTTGGCTAGAGGTAATCTACAGGTCAAGGATTTTGCTGAATGCAAGGACAAGATGGAGAAAATGGTGATAAAATGGTCGACACAAAAGACTTCCAACGGCAGGATGAGCTACACTGATAAAGGTTGCCATTGAAAGACTTCTCATCTTTTGGGTACAATAGGGGGAGATTCCTACTTCATTCCTGGACAGAATGGAATGAATATGGAAAATTATCTATAGGAAAGCGGACATCATCCTATGAAATATGCAAGAATGGCACTACCAAGAGATGAAGGAGGGCTGAATTTAAAAGTACCTAAAGACATAGCAAAATGGGGGACTTTGAGGCATATAATCATCTATCAAGAAGGTACCTCAACTTGGGGGAAATGGATGAGGGAGAGATATCCAAGAGGATTGGACTTCAAACCAAATACAAGAGAAGGTCATTCTTGCACTATCAATGTCATGATAGATACATGGCAACATGTTAGATATTTGTTTGAGGCCCTGAACATGGAGAAATGGAGACCCAAAGACCCAAAGTCGAGCTTTTTTTTTATAATAGGGCCGATCCTGTTCATTATTCAACATAATCAGAAATTACATAGTTTAAGAGAGGTTGAGGGATGTCCCCAGCCTCATCAGTGTACATGAAGTTTCCGGTTTTCACAAACTTGGCTACTTCATGTGCCACCATATTATAGGATCGACAAACATGCATAAAGGAAGTAGAAATAAAGTTAGCAGAGAGGGCTCTAATGTCCTCGACGACCAGACCAAGGTGATCCCTCCTCTCCATCGGTGTAGTCAATGCCACAATGATTATGATTGAATCGGACTCAACCTCCACCGTCATCCACCCTTGCTGATGTGCAAGTTGGATGCCATCCAAGATAGCCACCACCTCGCACATGTCCACACTCCACTCTCCCCACAATTGGCACCCCCGAATAGCTACTGCCCACCCCAGATGATCACGACCCACCATGCCCACTCCCGTCCTCATGCCAGTCTTCACTGCTACATTAATATTTATCTTCACTATCCCCATCCCCGGTCTCTTCCAACACTTAACAACCATGTTATTCTGCGGTTGCTGCTATCCCTGCAGTGTTGCCCGTGAACTCCATGAGTCGAGGATGTATGCATGTGCTTCCCTGGTAAAGAAAGAAAGACATCTCCCATCATTCTGGAACACTTTATGATTTCTATACGTCCACAACCCCCACATGTTGGCGACTACATCCATAAACTCATGTTGGTCTAGCCCGTCATGTAGCTCCAGAAGCATCTGCCTAAGCGATTGGATATGAGCCGATACAATGATAATAGCCGTAGGTGTCGAGCTCCACAGTTTCCTAGCCTCTACACAGCAAAAGAGCATATGCTGAACCGTCTCCTTTTCCTCATGGCACAAAGGACACTTGCCATCTACGTGACAATGTCTATCAAGCAATCTACCCATAGTACACATGACACCTGTAGTAACCCACCATAAAAAATGTGCCACCTTCGATGGCCAAGAAGAATCCCAAACAACCTTCCAGATATGCTCAACAGTCACCCGTCGAGACTCAATAAAGTCCCTCTTCCCTAGCAGCCCCAAAAATATGCCGATTTGGTAGATAAATTTCCTCTTTTATCCGGCCACCAATATAACATATCCTCTGGAAGTCTGGTGCTAATAGGGGTGCTCGTAACCAGTCCGCACACCTCCCTGGGAAGATATTGATGGACCCTTTCCATGTTCCATCCTAATGTGTGCGGATCAATCAAATCACTAACCATAAAAGGATACCATGTAGATGTGTCCTGCACTTTCACTATCTCTCCATGATAGTCATGTATCCAGCTGTCCTCCCAAACTCTAATGCTCTCTCCATTCCCCACCCTCCATTTTGTCCCTTTAAGAAACACTACTTTTGCCACCCAGAGACTTCTCTAAGTGTAGCTAGGATTGTACCCCTTAGGCACTTCTAAAATAGAAGTGGAAGGGAAATACCACCCCTTGAGTACCCTGTATGCCAATGAAGATTTTTTGGTCAATATCCTCCACACCTGTTTTGCCAGTAACACTTGGTTAAAACATGCATGTTTCTAAACCCAAGCCCACCTTCCCTTTTCGGCTTGCACAAAGACTCCCAACATTGCCATGATATTTTCCACTCATTGTCTTTAGCTCTCCACCAAAATCTTACAATACAACTTTGTATCTCATCCAGTATCCCTATCGGTATCTGAAACACGCTCATGATATAAGAAGAAATTGCCTACACAATGGACTTAATTAACACTTCCTTGTCCGGCTTAGATAACAACTTTTCTTTCCAACCCTGTAGTTTTTTCCAGATCCTATCCTTAATGAAGTGGAACACCTGCTTCTTTGACCTCCCAATGACCATGGGCATCCCCAAGTATTTTGCGTGTCTGTCAACTTCTTGAACTCCCAACTGATCTCTAATATCTTCTCTTATGTCTTGTGGCACTCCCTTACTAAAAGAAACCTCAGTCTTCAGAAGATTGATTTTTTGACCCGACGCCTGCTCATACTGGCTAATTATATTAGCTACATTCAGACATTCGTGACAAGACACTCTAGCTAAGAGAATGTTGTCATCTGTAAAGAAATGGTGTGAAATGCATGGGCCATTCCTTCTCGCCTTTATCCCATGGATCAATTTAGCATTAGCAACATGTAAGAGAGAAGTAGAGAAAGCTTCAGTACAAAGAATAAATAAGTAGGGAGAAAGAGGGTCACCCTGTCGCAGTCTATGGAGAGGCTTGGAGCTTTGGGTCCAGTCACCATTAATGGCAAAAGAATGTTCCACAGATGATATGCACTCCCAGATTTTCTGCCTCCATCTACTCCCAAAACCCATCTTCTATTATACAAAATCTAGAAATTTCCACTCCACTCTGTCATAAGCTTTGGACATGTCAAGTTTCAACGCCAATAATCCCTTTTTATTTTGTCCCTCACTCTTCATCTTGTGGAAAATCTCATATGCAACAAGCGCATTATCTGTGATCATCCTCCCAGGGATAAAGACACTTTGATTCTCAGAAGTGATTCTATCCATGAACGGTTTAAGTCTATTGGCCATAACGTTTGATGCAATTTTGTAGATGACATTGCACAAACTAATAGGCCTGAAGTCAGGCATCTGTACATGTTCCTCCACCTTAGGTATCATCACCTCCAGTGTGGAATTAACAGTGCTAATATCCACATTACCCTTCCACCACCCTTTAATATAGCTAGCAACATCCTTTCCAACAATGTCCAAGAATTTTTGAAAAAACATGGGCTTCATCCCATCCAGGCCTGGTGTCTTATTTGGGTGCATTTGTTTTAGAGTAGCAAAAATTTCAGAATCAGTAATATCACTTTCAAGGAAGCCATTGATATTATAATCCACCACAGTAGTCACACCCTTAGTTGCCACCTCAAACTCCACTGGATTTCTACTAGAAAACAACTTTTGGAAAAAAAATCAATCACTACCTGCTGAATCTCCCCCTCCCCAGTGCGCCACACCCCTTATTCATCTTCATCCCATGAATGTGATTCCGTCTTCGCCTATGAGAAGCCTTATGGTAAAAGTACGCTGTGTTACGGTCACCCTCATGAACCGCAACAATCCTTGCCCGAGCACACCAATAAGAATCTTCAGATCTATGTCAACATTCTAACTCTTTAGATAACTTCAAACACCTGTCAAGAACAACTGTATCAGGAGGTTTCTTTTGTTCCTTTCCAAGTAGCTTTTCCATTTCTTTGATTCTGTCCTTCATCTTTATGAACCTCTATGCTGCCCACTTTTTTAATCTTTCACCGTAGTTTACCACCTTCATTTTCAGCTCACTTCCCTCACCAATTTGAGTCCATGCTTCCCTAACAATCTCCTCACAGTCATCTTCATCCAACCACATGGGCTCAAAACAGAAATTCTTCTTCAGTTTGTGTCGTCTAGCATCTCCCCCCCACCATAATGACAATGGGAGCGTGGTCTGAACTGTAGATAGGGAGATGTATCACCTTCCTGTACCCAAACAACTGACACCAGTCATGTGAAGCTAAACCTCTGTCCATACGTTCTTTAATAAGAGTCTCTACTGTGCGTCCTCTTTTCCACGTGAACGAACTTCCCGAAAATCCCAGATCAAGCAAACCACAAGTATCCACTGCATCCCTGAAGTCCTGTATCTACCTGTCCGGTTTCGGATTGCCCCCCCACTTCTCTTCATTAGAGAGAACTTCATTGAAATCACCAAAGAAAATCACCGACATATCAGATGCACTTCTGAGGCTCCTCATAATGTCCCAGGTATGATATTTATGACTTTGCTCAGCCCATCCATAAATAGCTATAGCTCTCCACATCACGCCATTGTTATCTGCCTCTACTACACAATCCACATGGTGCTGTGAGAAACTCTGGATACTAACCTTAATATCCCTCCACCACAACCCCAAACCCCCCGACCTGCCCTCACTCTCCAAGCAAAAACCATCCACAAACCCACAATCTTTCTTGATCTGTTCCAAATTATTTCCATCCACCTTGGTTTCTGATACGAAAACCAAACTAGGGCACTCTCTCCAACACCACTTCCAGAGAGCCTGCTTCCTATCGAGGTTGCCCAATCCCCGACAGTTCCAACTTAAGATTTTCATTGCCCTTCACAGGTCTGGATATCCCCAGAACCCGCTACTTGAAGCTCAACACTTCCATTAGGACCTCCAACTCTTTCCTGTGTGCCCTGGTGTTTTTTTACTGGGAAACCTAACCCCAAATCAACATCAATGTCCATACCACCTTCCTCCATATCACGTCCTGATTTTCCTTTTAGAAGAAATTCCCCCTCTTCTGCTGCAGCCTCTGGCTCATTTTCATCTATATGAACATGTTGTCTGACAATCTTTGGCCTACGTTTAAACCTACGATCCTTCTGTCTCGCTGAACTCATAGAGTCAATTATATCTTTCTTCTTCTTCTACCCCCGAGTCTGCACCCTCGGTTTTCCCCACCCTTATTCAAAAACACTACCATTAGGCCCTGAATCCCACTGGGATACCCCTGCAAGCACCTTTTGACCCCCGTCGAGATTCACATCTTGAGATTGTTGGGAATATACTTTATCAATAGGAAGCAGCCTCTTCGTCTCACGTTCCCTGTGAACTGCATCACTTTGTGGATTACATTGTTTACCTACTTCCATTGTCCTCTCAACCAGATAGTTATGGACCTCAAGCTCATAATACTTTGTCTTCTCCATTATTCTAGTCACAACAGCTCTCCATCCCCCTAACTTGTAGAAGCACTCTCTTCCCTCCCCTCCCCACAACCTTTCCCGGCACCCAGATCCCCATCACCGTAGCTCCCCATCCGCTCCCCACCTCTCCACATAGTGGTGGCCTTCCCTCCACCCGCACCTTCCCACATCATCACTCATCCAGACCCCTCAACACCACAACACTGGATCGCAGCAAGCTGCTCTTTCCTACCACAACCGTCCCTCTCATCTTCCCCGATCCTCGCCGCCCATAGGGCTTCTTCCCCGACGTCCTAGTTCTCCTGGGATGCTCGTCCTCCCTCCTCTTCTTCATCTCACAACCCTAACCTCCCAGCCACTCCCACCCTATGACCCCCTCTCTCTTCCAGACCTTCACCCCTCGACCCTCCTCCACCAACATACTCCCCATGCTTCCCCTCACCCCCTTGGTGCCCCAGCTTAGTGTAGAATAGAACCTTCTTCTTCTTGGTTCCAACACCATACACCTCCTCCGCGGAAGACACCCTGGGCTTCTTTGGCGAGGCCTTCAACCAAGAACCCAAACATCATTGATGCTCCTCCAGCTCCTCTGTAGGGTCACAGTCTCTATCAACATGGCCCATCCTCCCACATAAGAAACGCAGATTTGGCAGTCTCTCGTATTTCACTTCCAGGTCAAACACTTCCCCCGTTTTATCCTACATCTTCAACGTACGTTTAAGCGGATGATCAACTTCCAATGATACATAGACTCTTGATGAAGAGTCCCAACCAAGGTTGTCGAGGTTGACCTATTCCACATACCCCAACCCGACTGCAATGGTTCTCACAACACCCTTTGGTCTGTAACCGAGTGGGATGCCATAGATCCTGACCCAAAACAACACTTCAATGAAGGCAATCTGACCTTAAAGATCCCCATATTCCACCACTTTTACGAGCAACAACTAATTTTCGAAGTTCCATGGACCACCCTCGATCACCTTTTCCTTATCTTTCCAGTGCATGAACTGAATCACAAACACATCTGCGTCCAGCTACTTGAAGATCACATTATTCGGAATCGACCATGCCTGGCTTAGCGTTCGCTTCATGGCCCAGAAGTTGTAGGATCGATTCGTGTGAAGTCTCACCACCAAGGCCAGCTCGACATGTTCACTTGGATCTCCCTTCTCCGCCTCTACAATGACAATGATCTCATCATTGTCCTCATCCTGTAGCCCTAGCCGTGTGCATCTATGTGCCAACTCTTCTGCCATCATGTGACCGAGAATCGAAGCCCTAGCCTTCCTTGAACCTGTAAGAGAAAAAATCCTCTCGGGATAGGAGGTAACCACTCGGGAGAAGGAGGACTCCCATCGTCACCCACCTAGTCTCCAGAGCGCTAGGGTTGCATCGGGAGAGAATAATACCAAAGTCAAGCTTATGGAAACTGACACAATCTAGGAGTGTAAGGGACATGCATGGTGAGCAAATACAGACAGGGCTGCATGTGCCAAAATGGAGTGTGTGTGTATATATAAAATTTGCATAACATTCTTGCCACTCTTGACAGGATAAAGGGATGGAACTATGATGTATCTACCTTATACTTATTATGTAAGGAGGCCGAAGAATCTCATAATCATCTTATGGGAGAATGAAAATTCACAAGAGAGATCTGAGAGACGATGTGCAAGGACTTTAAGGTACACATTCAGTTAGAGGGTGACCCAAGAAAGATGATAATAAAGTGTGGGAATGATGATAAGAAGAAGCTTCTTTTTGTTGCCATGTGCTACCACATCTGGGAGGAACGAAATGTCAGGAGACATCGTGGTGTTGCTGCAAATGCTATGAGTATTACTGTAAAAATTTGTAATTGTGTTAAACATAATTTACACATTAGCTAGAAGAGTGAGTTGTAACTCTATTATGTGTGATGCATGGCATAGGGCCTACATGTAACTTTTAACCTCCTATATATTTAGGAGGGCGTTGGAATATATTTACCTGATGTATGTTATACCTACATACAAATACAAGCTCATCCTAGGGTTTCCTCTAGGGACTGGTGATTATGCTGCAAGGAAGGAGACACGCCCCACACACAAGGAGGGGGATCCCCCCTTCTCCTCAATGGCATGTCCAGTGAGCAAGGCATGGAATCAAGTCCTGGATGGGGCTACATTCAAATATCAACCGTATAAGTCTACTAACATCATCGATGGAAAATGTTTTATCACCATAGATGATCAAACTTATATCAACATGGAGAAGTCATGGAATCATATCCTGATGCTATATGTTACGAGTAAAAGACCTTACTACTTTCACCTGATGGCCTTGATCAAGAGGATGTGGAAATCAAAAGGGGAGTTTGATCTTCAATCCAAACCTGATCAATTTTTTCTTGTGAGGTTCGATAACAACGTGGATAGGAAGAACATGATTGGATTGGGACCATGATGGTTAATAATCGACTCATCGTGGTTAAGGATTACAAGGTGGGTGATGATCTAACCAAGGATATGTTCAACACTATCCATGTGTGGATCAAGATACCTACTATGGGTAGAAATTGGTTGAAGTGTGCAATGGGGATCATGGCGAGCGACAAACTACTAAGGGTTAACCTGAGATTGTTGAGCAATGACTTACTGAAAGAGGCTAGAGAACTGGTCAAGATTGAGGCTGCAGAGTACCACCCTAAGAAATTTGGGTCAATCTACTTGGATGTGATGCACGCCTGGTGGAAATACAATATGAATATGTGCCCAAACAATGATGTAAGTGCAAGGTATTTTGTCATGATGAGGAGGATTGCCCATCACATACAGAGGGCGAAGACAAGAAGAAATATGCAGAGAAACATGTTGAAGAGGTAATAGACCTGACAAAGGAGGTCCTTATGTGGACCCTAATACTTGAGTTAAAGAAGTGGGGTTGGCAAATGTTGGAGGGAAGATTAATAATGTATCTGATATTAGTTCTATTAATATTACCAGAGGCCCTGATGTGAATATAGGAGCTAAAGAAGTGGGGTCAACTAATGTTGTAGAAAAGATTAACCAGGTATCTGAGGTCAATTCTACAAATGTTACTAGAGGCCCTGAGGTTGTCGATGGTTCCCATGAAACTACTTTGTGTGTGAGAGGTGGAACCAAAAGTGATGTTGGGATGACTAAAAAGAACATCTAGGATTCTAGGAAGAAGAAGAAAGAGGGTGGGGTGGTACCTCATATGCCTCTACTAGAGTGAACGGGTCATGCAAAACCTGATCCTTCGGTAGGGTTAATTAATGGCATTCTTTATGATGACTGTTGTAGATCACAGAAGGCATGGAAAAAGAGAGACGTAGAGATTCAATCCGATATGTAATCACCTCCATTGTTGTTTTGGTTGAAACTAAAATCAAGGGTTATAGTAAGAAAACTATGGAGAAGATGCTTCCAGGTGGCTGGAAATACTTCTCGAACCATGAATATGATCCCAATGGGAGAATTTGTGTAGAATGGAATCCAAAATCTTGGGCCAAATCTTTGATATGGATGAATAATAGATGACATGCCAATGTATTAACAAAGGGGGAATTTCCATATGGATGACGACAATATATGTAAGAAATCTGATGCAGTAGCATACCAGTATGTGGAGAAATCTTGAAGACATAGCTTTTGGAATCTCAGACACCTGGTTGGTCATTGGATATTTTGATACTATTAGGAAGAGATAAGAAAATCAGGTGGAAAAGAGGTCCTCAATGCAGTTCTTTGTTCCTTTAATGCTGCCATTGACAACGTTGGCTTAACTAACCTTCCCATGGTTGGGGGTCAAATCTTCACATGGAGCAATCAAATAGAGAAATTCAAGCATAATACATGCAAACTAGATCGAGCCTTGGTCAATGATGACTGGCTTATTAAATTCATATGTACATAGTCTAAGCTTCTGGCATATAAATTTATTGATCATGCTTCCATAAGTATCAATCTTAGGAACATGGCATGAAAGTCTAGACCGTTTCAGTTCCTTAATCTCCAGCAACTGGTCAGGATGCAAGGAAATCATTGAGGAGGCATGGAACAAACTTGTTATGGGTAACCCTCTCTTTTGCTTTAGCTAGTGTCTGAGCAATGTGAATACAGAGTTGAAGGAATGGGCTAGGAAGTTTGTCAACCATATGAAACTGATGGACATGGAGATGAGGGAGCTCAGATATATCACAATAGAATTAAGAAGGAATCCTATTGATGATCAACTCATTGAAGTTGAGAAGATAACTAGAGACAGAATCAAGTACTTGGATGATGCAAAGGAAAAGTACTATTGGAAGATAAGAAAGATGCAATGGATTGAAAATAGTGACAAAAACACAAGGGTATACCACTCTACAACCAAATTTAGAGATGCTCTCAATACTGCCACCGAGTTTATGATGACCAAGGCTAGTTTATTAGTGATGAAGAAGCCATCAATTCTAAAACAATCAGGTTCTTTGGGAAGTTGTATAATCAAGATAGTACTGATATCAATTATGATACTAATTGGATAAAAATGATCACCAATGCTGATAATGAATTTTTGGTAGGAATTCCTACTGAAGATGAAATCAAGGAAGAATACTAGTCAATTGGTGTAGATAAAAGTCTAGGTCTAGATGGATTCAATGTATTTTTCTACATACGAAATTGGGAGCTCGTTAAGAAAGAACTCAGTGAAGATATAAACTGGTATTTTGAAGGAGGGAACATGGTCATATGAATAAACCATGTGTCTGTGGCCTTAATCCCCAAGAAATATATTGTGTCCTCATCATATGACTTTAGGCATATTTCATGTTGTTCTATGCACTAAAATACAATAACTAAAATCATCACGAGGACACTATCCACCATTATGCCCAAGATTATTTCTAGTAATCAAAGTGCTTTTGTTAAGGGTTGACACATATAGGAATGCTCAAAACTTTATTTTGAATTTACCTTGATCTTTAATGTCTAAAGGAGCACTCCATCGGCATGCCTAAAGCTTGATATCACCAAGGCATATGATTCTATAAGATGGAAATATCTGTGGAACTATTTGCGAGGAATGGGTTTTAGTGAACTTTGAGTTGCACAAGCTTTTGTATCTTCATCCATGGATCCTTTACTTATACTCATTCAATTAGAAGATTATGTTAAAATAGTGTCTTAGTACGCCTTCGTTCTCGTTGTTGATTAATGATGCATCAGCTAGAATGTTCATCGATTATAATGGTCTAAGGCAAGGGGACCCTCTTCCCCCCTTCATCTTCACCAATGCCATGGAGGGTTTGACTAAAAGAATTGAAGAGTTTGTTAGAAGGAAGATGATGAGAACATATACAATCTGCAAATGTGAGGTGATGTCACACCTTTTATTTGTTGATGATGTCTTGGTGTTCATTGAGGGCCGCGCTAGAAGTATCAAAACACTCAAAGACATATTGGGCCAATTTGGTGGCGTTTCCAAAATGACTAACACCTTCATCCATTTTTCTAAATATTACAAGGATAGATAATCTTTAGCTAGTTTTTTAGGAGTTCAAATTGGCTCGCTCCCAACTAAATATCTTGGGTTTCCTGTGGCAGGGGGAAATATGAGGTGAAGGCATTTCCATGAGTGCTTGGACACGATGAAGGATATGATAAGAAGATAGTTGGGTTCTAAATTGTCAATGGCAGGTAGATTCATCTTGATTAAGAGTTGTGCCTTGGGTCTCATTGGATTTTAGCTGAACCAGGGTGAAGTTACCTTCTCAATGCTCATGAGAATCGAGATCATGTTAGCAAACTTTATGTGGGGTAGTGCTACACACCCTGCTAGCTGGAGTAGCCTAGTGTTTCCCCTGGAAGAAGGTGGTCTCAACCTCCCTACCTTACCAGATCTGGCCAATACCCAGACTTTTTTGAGGATCAAAAAGTTGGTTGAATGGATCTCACTCTGGTCTTCATGGATGCAAAAGAGATATGTATCCTTTCCTAATTATAAACCCTAACATAGATGGTAGTTCTCTATGTATTGGAGAAGAATGTTAGACATATGAGGATAATTCATACCCAGAGATAACAAGGATGCAATATGGGAGAAATGCAAATAATGCCAAACTCTTGATGAAGCTGCAATGAACATATGGGGAAGTTATCATAATCCTAGGCGGAGTTGCTTGACATTTAAAGGCCATAAAAACTATATGTTCATTATGGAAAAGATAAGTTCTTGGATACCCAGTGTTCTTATCACATGTTAACCAAGTGGCACACATTCAGACTCAGTTCAACACCTCTTTGGTGAATGCAAGTTTTTGAAATATGTTAGGGAAAAATTTGGACTCAAGCTAGGAGTACAAGGAGATGTGAACTTAGAGCAAACCTTATTGTGGATTAGTAGTATGAAGAAAGGTGATACAAGTCTACTTCTTGGGTGCATTACAAGTTGTGTGCATTATATATGGTGTGAAAGGAACTTAAGAAAGAATGGGGGAAAATATGATGATGTCCTGACCTTATTTGGCAAGATTGAGCATGAGATCTGGCTACTCTATAGCACTCACAAGGCAAAGGGTTGGTGATGTTTCTAAATTCAGTTTGAGAAATTTGGAACTGTTGTAATCCTACTAGTTACGTTTACCTCCTCCTTGTAATTCACACGTCTTGTGTGTGCTTTGTAACTTTGCTCCTTTTTTTAGGATCAAAATACATTAACCAACGTCTCGATATATATATATATATATATATATATATATAATATGTATGTATGTATATATGTATGCATAACATCTATAAATATATACATATATATATATAATATAATATCCCAACTGGTTGAGTGTGATGGAGCCTCATGTAGCATCCCATCTTCAAATTCGAACGAGTGACTAAGGCTGATTTATCCATCTCAGGAGCATTTAAACTCTATTTCCCGAGTCACAGAAAGGGAGATGGAACCTTCTTCTCTTAGATCCTTATATATATATATATATATATATATATATATATATTGTTATAACCGGCGTGTTACTCTTCTATTAGCACCCCAAAAACAAAAACATATATGTACAGAGCAAGGCCAAGGCTAAAAACCAAGGGACAAAAAAGAAACAAAAAAGAGACCCCAGCATAAAGCCGGGGAAAAGAAAACAGGGGAAAACTATATACATAACCAACCTATAAACCTCAACTATGAAAACTTATGAACACAAGCTATTAGAATCAATAAAAATCTTCCTCCATATAGTTGCAACACATCTATCCTGGCCTTCAAACAATCTCAAATTTCTTTCCATCCACAACTGAAACATAGCAGCTACTACCACCAACTTCATATCGCCAGTAAAATTCTCCAAATCACTCAGACGACATGGCTTTGTTCCATACTTTCTATTGTAACACTCCCACACCTCCACGCTGAAGGTACACAGAAAGAACAAGTGGTCTTGAGATTCTTCACTACTTCGACACAGGATGCAACAAGAAGCCAACTGAAACCCAACTCTCTTCAGTTAATCAACAGTAGGTAGACGATTCAAAAAAACTTTCCAATGAAAGCACACCCAATTTCTAGGAACATCTTCACCCAAATCCATTTTGACCAAGAAAATTTGTTATTTCTCTTTCTAACAATTTCCCAACCATTCTTCAACTTGAACTTGCTTCTTCCCCTATATTTGATCGTGTCACTACCAGCAAAGTTAGATCTAACTACTCCATTCAAGACTCTAACAACCCGGTCACTACCTCGAATGTCAGGGAAACACCATCTACCTTCTGACCAACATGACTCAACTTTGCAGAATTCACCTTTCCCATATCTAATCATCACTTGATCATCACAAAGCTCTAATAGAGTTTTCTTATTGGGAAGCCATAGATCTTTACACAATAAGAACTTACTACCGTTGCCCAAACAAAACTCAATATTCGATTGCAGTAAATTTCTAGACTTTAACATCCTCTTCCATAGCCATGAAGTGTTATCAATACTCTTCACAACCCAGAATGAGGCTTTCTTAATGTACCTCTCATGGACCCACTTAACCCATAAAGATTCCTTCTTGCTAGCAACATCCCAAATATTTTTAATCAAACCTGCTCTGGACCAGTCATCAACCAATCTTATGCCCAAACCTCCTTCAGACCTAGGAGCACAAATAGTCTTCCACAAAATAGTATGTATATGCTTCTTCTTCTTGGTATGATTCCACAAGAAATTCCTCATAACCTTCTCAATTTCCAGTGTAACACTTTTTGGGAGGGGAAAAGTTGTTGTCCAAAATAAGTGATAGGTAGCTAAGGTAGATATAATAAGTTCTACTCTCCCTGCAAAGGACAACAAGTTACATTTCCACACATCTAACTTCTTTCTCAACTTGTCCAAGATTGGCGTACACATAATTCTTGTCAGTCTCCCAGTAAACAGAGGCAAACCCAAATAACAGACAGGCAACATACAATGGGGAATCTATAGCACCTCACTCAGCTCCTTGGTATTAACTACTCCTTTACTAAAAAACACCTGACTTTTCATTTTATTAAGCCTCAGACCTAAAATCACCTCAAACTAATTAACAATATCATAAATAGACTACACATTCAAAGAGTTAGCCTTGGCAAAGACCAGGATATCATCTGCAAAAATGATATGAGAAACACCAAAATCTGCCAAGGCCTTCAACGGGGAAATATGATTTTCCTTCTCATAACATTTAAATAGCGAGGTCAACCCTTGCATAGCCAACACAACGAGGTAAGGGGCTAGGGGGTCCCCCTACCTGACTCCATTACTAGCCTGGAAAGATTTGGAAGGAGAGCCATTGACCAAAACTGGAAAGAAGCCATCTCAAAGCACATAGAAATCTAATTCAGCCAGCACATCGGAAATCCCATCTTCCTCATAATGAACAACACATAGTCTCTTCTAACAGTATCATAGGCCTTCGATAGATGCACCTTCACACAAAGCTTCTCAACTCCAACCTTGGGGAACGAACTCAGTAACTCATTGGCAAGAAGAATAACATCTCCAATATTCCTCCCTTTGATAAGGTTTAGATCTATAAGAGAAGGCATAACATCACTAAGCTGATTAGCCAAGATTTTGGTAATTATTTTATACATAACATTACATAAGGAGATCGGCCTGAAATCCTTAAGAACAGAAGCTCCAGAAACTTTGGGAATAAGGACTATAAACAATTTGTTACATTCACCCAACAGTTTACCATTTTCAAAGAAACTCATAATAGCTTTAACCACATCTTCCCCAATCACCTCCCAACATGACTAAAAGAAGTAGGCATTTAAGCCATCAGGTCCCGAGGCCTTGTCCCCATTATGATTTTTAACTACCTTTTCTATCTCCTCTCTAGTCACAAACTTCCTTAACTCATCATATTGTTCCACTAAAATCTTAGGAATTTCCCAAGCATCATTCCAATTGACCCGGACCTTATCAGCAGAATTGAAAACATCTGTATAGTATTCCACAATATGGTTGGCAATATCGTCATGATCTTTGAGCACAACATCATCATTATGTAAAATAAAAATGTTATTGTGAATTCTCCTAGAGTGCAGGGCAACATAAAAAACTTGGTGTTTCTTTTACCCTCCTTCAGCCAAATGGCACGTGATTTCTGTCTAGCAATTCTTTCCTCCACAATAAAAGCATCATGTGCTGCCTTTCTAGCATCAATAAGCTTCAGCTGAAGCTCTTCATTCTCTGGATGCATATCCACCTATTTTTATAAATCAATCGCAACAGATTCCAACCCCTTAGAAACAGACAAGAAATTCTAAACTGACTCTCTATTCCACTTCTTTAGTTCAGCCACCAACAAGTTAAATTTCCTATACAACAACAACATAGGGGCTCCCCTCCCCACTTCAGACTTCCAAGCTCTGCTGATAACCTCTTTGAACCCAGCTTGGGAGACCCAGGCATTAATAAAATGGAAAGGTGCATTGACTTTCTTACTAGAAACCAAATGGAAATTTAAAAGGTTGTGATCACTGGTGAGATTAGGAATAACCTCACCCCACATAGACGGAAATAGGTCCATAAAAAATAAATCACAGAAACATCTATCTATCTTGGAAAAATTGCTCTTTCCCGATCTACTTTTACTATCCCAAGTAAAAACGTTTCCCTTAAATGAAACTTCAAGAAGTCCAATATCAACCATAAAATTATTAAATCCTCCATACTTATACGTGAAGGGGGTTGTTTGCCAACTTTCTCAGCATTAAAATCTCCCAAAAGACACCGAGGTAAACCACCACTGTTCACTTATTTAAGAGAACTCCAGAGCCGAGCTCTATCAGCATCACCATTGGCTCTGTACACATCTGACATCATAAACTTTGACTCCCCAACCTTAACCTCACAGTGAATAAATTGTTCACTTTCAGCTGCTTTAGAAACGACCACTAACGGATTCGACCACATCACTATAATCTGAGTGTACGAGTAGAACTTAGAGTTATCCAAGAAACTAACACATGGCCACAAATAATTCACAGTCTCGCCAACATTATTCTTTCCAACTCTAGACTCCAGAATGATGAAAATATATGCCTTCAACTTCCTTATTTCTTTTTGAATGTAGGGGAGCTTATTGTGAATTACCCTCACATTCTAAGAAACTATGGATAAATTAATCATTAGGTACGTGAGAGGAAGAGCTTCCAACAACATCCTTACTGACCTGGGAACCACCCGATCCATCCTTAAGACTTGCCAACAACATGAACCTGTTCGGAGAAATCTGGATATGCTTAGTAGAAGAAACAAGTTTAGTATGAATAGGAGGAGGATATTTTGATTTCCTTTTATAAGTTTCCCATTCAGGCGAAGGCACATGAGTAATACCCAGGGATACAACCTTCCCTTTCACATCATCTTTCACCATTTCAGTCCCTACAAAGTTTGACTCTACCAGACGAATTTCTTCAAGCACTGGAACTTCATCAACAACCTCCACAACATCACAGAACACTTCCCCAATAGTTTCTTCTTTCTCCTCCACATTCCTCTCCGCTGATTTAGCTTTTGGAACCCATACCTTTCTATCCAATCTTCCATCTTCCTTTGACCAAACATCCCATGTCTTCTTAACAAGACACAAATTAGTTTCATGACCAAAAGTGCCACACTCAGAACGTTTCATCGGGAGCTAGTCATACTCAAACATAATTTTATTTGTATGACCATCATCACTCTGTATCTCTAACTCTTTGGAAAATGAAAAGTTCGATGGAATCAACACCTGGAGTCTTGCATATTCCAATCTAGTAAACTCTGTCGTGAGTTTATCAACTTTAATCGGCTTCCCCAGGAATGACCCAATGTTCACAAACATCTCTTCATCCCACAACTCGAGTGGCAAATCATAAATTTTCACCCAGATAGGAATCTCTGCCAACTTTAGTTTCTCCATAAGTTCCCCTCGTTCCCACTTTTTAATCAGCAACGACTTTCCTGCAATGAACCACAGTCCACCATCAATAGCCAATAGGAGATCCTCCTCATTTGAGAACATTAGAATGAAGAACCCTTTCCCCCTTGAACGAATCTCCAATGAACCTTTGAAATTCCAAATATAAGCAAGATACTTAACCAGGGATGGCCAATGAGGATCTAGTCTAACTATATAACCTGCCGCCGTTTTCCCCCATCTGCTTAAGTTCCTCTCAGCAATGAATTTAGAGTAGAGCAGCTTTCCTTCTGACACTTGTATGTTCTTCTTAACCAAACTAGTGGGACCTTTACCTTGATTGCCGGAAGCCACCTCCACCCAGGTCCTCACTTTAGCAGCCACTCGAACACCAGAAACGGAAATCCCCCCTTTGCCTGGAACACACCCTTTGCCTACGTTCCACATCACATCTCCATCTTCAGATTGGCCATTGGGAACTTCATTCACTGTCGCCTCCGTTATCGCACCCTGAGTCACCTTTAGAATCGCCCTAGCATTGGGAGCGATCGACGCGGCCATCATTTATATATATATATATATATATATATATATATATATATATATATATATATATATATATATTTGTGTGTGTGTGTGCGTGTGTGTGTACATACACATATACATATACATATACATATACATATACATATACATATACATATACATATACATATACATATATACGTATATATGACAATAACAATCACATAAATTTTTCTAACAACATAGAGAATTAGAATCCTTGTCATATATACTTGGTTGGTAGAAAAATTTTCAGTTTCCTTGTTGTTTACTTGTCATTTCATAATTCTCTATGTTGTTTACAATATTGGCGCCTTACTTATGTTGTTCCAATATGATACAACGTCAAGAAGTTGGTATTGGTTTGGCAATATAAAAGCAGAATACCTATCATAAAATAATAAAAAGATGCATAATAATTGAGTTCTTTCACAATTAAATTACGGTATTATAATATGTAAGTAAAGTTAATAATTTATAATTAAATTGTGGCATTCGTACTTGTTTGAAAATTTGATTACCGATTATTTGGTGCTATATTATAATATGAAACATATTTTTTTTAAAACAATAATGTCAAGGGCCTTAACATTAAATTTTTAAACACCATTTTTGGAATTATATTTTTAACACCAAAGGTCTTTAGCGTAAAAAACTAGAGGACCCTACTACTATAAAAATAATTGCAGGCATATTGGCATTAAGCACCAAGCTTCATAAAAGTTACATTTTGGAAATCAAGTTCTAATTAATGACATTTTGCATATAATTTAGTTGATATTGTGTTATTTTGTATTTTTTTCTAAAAGTTTGTTGTTTTGTAAAAAGTGGGTTATGAGTTTTAGTCCTTTGGATTTTGAGTTGAAAACTAATACGAGTTACTGTGTTCTATGTATTTTTTTGGACCTTCCTACATCACTCAATGACTAAACTATAAATTTAATACTTGGTCAACTTTTATAAAGATATATTATTGCAACTTAATTATTTATTAATTTGACTTTATTACCTTGTTTCAATTGGGACTCAAACATTATCACAAATCATTGTCTCAACATATCTAACTATTACATTACTTATAGCAAGCTCATTTTTTTTGTTCTAAACTCTTGGTTTATCATCAATCTAATAAATAAATTGACCTTATTTCATAGATCCCTATAAATTCAAAATCAAAGTGCTTATTTTGATTTTGAGCTCATATCTAGATATATGTAGAGTATTAAAGAAAGCACAAGATAGATTCTTTCAACTTTTTTTGTAGTTTTTGCAAGCATTCTAAAGAATGACATGTATTACACCCACGTATGGATTCCAAACCCTATATGAATACAAACTTTAAGAAATAGTATTAGATATTGTTATAATGTAAACAAAAATAGGTTTGAATATTAATTATTTTCTATGATTCTCGTCTATTTAAGTTCATTCAATTAAGTTACATATTACATTATCTTTGTTGAATATTCAAGTGGTTAGTATCAACTAACATTCATTAGTAATATAAATCAATATGCAATGTTTTTAAATCAAACACAAATTGTCTTGTGATAGAGTAAGAGTTGTGGAGACATAAGGAGGTGATCTATCCGAGGTACTTGTTTCTTTCAATATACTAAGCTATTAGGAAAAAGTCCTTAAATATTTTATTTCAAATTAAAAAAAAAGAAAAAGAAGTCATGTTTCTTGTGATTTTGGAGAGTTTCTTTAATATGCATAAAATTTGGTGTGGTTTTAGATGTTATCAAAGCAATCAAAATAGGGAAATGTCGGAAGGATAATATCACATGTGCAATTGTGTGAGTTCCAAAATGACAATTGAGAAATAATGAAGAAGATCTAATGCCTTATAAATCTTTTACCTAAAACTTTAGTAGCATAGTTTTAGGAGAAACTATGCATAGCTTACATAAACACCAAGGTATTTAGATTCGCAAGAACTTCTACATATTTGATTCCCTAGACAAAATCGTTTAGATCCAGAAAAGATAGTTCGATACTACAATCATGTTCTCGTTCCTATCAAAATTGAGTATGGATACTGGCTTTGAAAGGAAGTGTCCAATTTTGACACGTGTTCTAATCTACCTTGTATTATATAGAATGATATCACAAGAAGAGGAGATGTGTCTTGCAATATATTAAAAGCGTAGATGCCATCATGTATATCCAAAATGTAATTAACAATATAATGTTAGAGTATTTTCTAATAATTTGATTTATAATACTAATGGTTTGTAGGTAATAAGGTGTTGATCTAGCCTTGAATATAATATCTCATATAATTTGGTCTGAAAGATATTGTGATTGGTTGTCCAGACTGCCCACTTGATTCTACTGAATGATATACATTATCACAAAAGGACATTGCTATATATAGTGAGTTGGAACTCAAAATTGAACTTCATTTGTCTTATCACACAGTACAACCCGCACAGCTGAAAAGAATATGTCATCAGCCATCATATTTATGTTTTATGCACTTGCCTTGTGTGCTAAAGACAAATGAGGTTCAGTTTTGAATTCCAAACTCACCACACATAACATTTTCAATCACAAAATATTCATCATGCATGGATCACAATAGAATGGACACTTGACCAAGTGTGGGTTGTGATTGTCGCATAGAGTAACTCTAACAAGATTAATATGGAGATGGAGTGCTAACCTCGGTCATCCTATAATTCTAACTCTAACAAGATAAATATAGAGATGGAGTGCTAACCTCGGTCATCCTATAATTCTACCTTGTAGTTGTTCTCAAATAATTCAGAATTATTTTTTCATAATTAGCCCGGTTCTCTAATCAACTGAATTCCGGTCCGATCCAATTCTGTTGGGATCATGCCAGACGTGTTGTCTCCAAGTCTGACCAGGAAACAAATAAACTGTTAGTGGCTGTGTCCTCTTACTGAAGGATGTGCAATTAGGGGTTTGTTTATTGGAGCGAAATTGAAAACAATAAGATCGAATTCACAGCTTAACTATTCAACTGTGTCCAACTCGACGTAGAAATTTCTTTTGATACTCTATAAACCTTATTGCAAGCAATACTCCTATCTAACTATCAAGGTAGTTTTGTGATGTCTAAAAAAAATTTAGGTAGATTTGTCCTTATCCTCAAAAACTGGGTACAAACAAGAGCAGGTACGGTAACCTCAACTTGACTGGTAAGAGTCATCAAGTCTTACTATGAAGTTTCAGCTTGACTCCCAGTAAACTAATGCATGTTCTGAGTGTATATACTCTTAATTTCTGAGATCTGTCCAGACTCCAGAGTGCCTTACTGTAGGGTTTCCCTCTGTATACGGGAACGGCGCGGAGTTATTGACATGTTCAAGGATCGATTCTCAAAGCCATTAGGCAGTGCTTGAGAGTGGGGAGGACAGATCTGGCCAGTCCAGCCTATGACTCCATGGGGTTGCAGGAGATTATGTGGTCCTGGAGTGGGCCAAACAACAATAGGCTCCTCACGTCACTATCAAGCCGTTAATAGACCGTAGCTTGCAACACATGGTTGCTGCTTTAGTCATTACAGAGCATGGACATACAGCGATGAAGCCTCTCTTGTCAAACAACCTAAAAAAGCACCATCTCGAGGAATTGATTTATGATTGTGTTGGCTCCACCCCTCAACATACATTAATATACCCAGTATTAAGCAATAACATCTCCAGGACAAAAAACAGGATCTCTCTTGTGGCAGAAGCAAACCTCCCACTCGACATCCATCACGGGGAGAATTAAATTCAATGCCCCCCCAATCGTTACTGCTTTGAGGTTCTAAAACTAGGTTGAGAGGCTTTTATTTGTATTCCCTAACTGTTCAGTAACTGAAAATCTGGATGGAAGGGCACCCAATAATGTTGGTGGGCACCAGTTGTGGGGTAGACGGACGAGCTATAGCGACCCAACACAGGACATATTTAAAGGCTGCATGCAAGTGCATGTGTTTTTCTTTTTGGAGTCAAACCGATGAAGCTCAGAGAGGGAACAGAAGAAGATAAAAAGCAGAAGTGGAGGTCACTGACGGTATGTGTAGGTGACCTCTGATGAACAATTTGTTGAAATGAATTTGGACTGAGATAAATACTTAGAACATGCATGTAGATGGGGATCCAGTGCACTCCATTATACACAGAGCATTATTAAGCTGCATCACTGTATCTACGCTGAGCATGTTTCTATCCTCGACCAACATGGCGAAGATGATGCCCAACTGACGCTTCACGCGTCGCCATCGATCTTGGGATAATTAGCCTCCTTCCCAATCAAGCTGGGTAACTATCGCGGCGTCCATACATTCGAGTGACACCAGCCAGGCCCATTTGCTAGGGTTTGCCCTCATCCGTGGCATAAAAAAGGAAGACCGAGGGCGCCTCTCTGCAGGAAGTTGGTTCACGTGGAACTGTTCTAGACGTACATCAACTTAAATAATCATAGTCAAATTGCCAATACGGCATTTCCACCATACACCGGGACGTTTTTTTGTTGATCTCGATTCAAAAGCGACCAACTGCTTCCAGTACCCACCTCCAGTCGAGTTTGTCAATCATCGTTACTGTTTGCCATTAGTTATTAGCTGGTCCGGCTGTCAGCATGACTTTTTTAAATATCACCTAACACCATTAATAATTCCAAATTCTCTATGCATTACTGCTTCCACTTTGATGCTATGAGAAATTTGACCACTACCTAATCAGAATTCTAAGTGGAGCTGACGGTATTAAAGGCTCACGCAACATTTTGAAGGAAAGGGATTATATTAGTGTCGTTGGGATTTGAAAGTAAACCAAATCCGGTTCGTAGCGGAATAACCCATGCAATTAAGATGAACAGTCAAAGTACACGAGTAAGGATGAAGACGGTATTGTCCGCAGCACTAGCTAGTTATGACTATGTTTCTTCTCTTATATACCATCAGACTCGAGCCATAGTGGACTGCAGTGTCGTCATGACTTGGCCTGAGATAAATGCAAGGATTCCCTCCAGTTGTGCCGAACAAGATGTGGAGATGGAAGAAGAGGAAGAAGACCATGAGAGCGATACCATATCACATGAGGATAACTTTGAAGAAAATGGAGAGGAAGAAGTTCATTTTGTTCCTGCCACTCCTCATGGTAACCTAGATGATGAAGTACGATCCTTCCGATGATTACTAGGTCTAATTTTAGAGTGTCTTTAGATTTGCATTTTGTGAGCAATGTGTTGTATTAATAAGGGCACTTGTTTCTAAGGCATGTATTTCATTTCATAACGTCCAAAATGTGTATATTTTTCCTTTTCTACAAGTTATATCTTATTCTACGTACCCAAATGTTGTTTTTATAATGGGAAATCTCTCTAGTTTGAGTCACTTTTGTGCATATTTAATGATACTCTACGGAATTGGTTCTTGTTTTCGTCCAATGATTATCACTCTTGTTTGATATACTGATTGGATAAGCCCATCCATCAAGATTTCTCTTCTACCCCTCCCTCCACTTTCTGATATGACAAAGGGGAGAAGACATAGTAATTTAGTTTTTGTAATGGATATGTTGAAATGTATCGGAATTGTACATAAGTCCAAAAGGTATGGATGACATAGAAATCATATTGCATGAAACACATAGCTTTCAGGCTTTTTGTTGTCTTTTTTAAAAGTAAACAAATATGAATAAAAGCCTAAATTGAGGGGGAGCTTGTTAACTCCAATCTTTAGAACCCCATAAATTCAAAGTTATATATTAGGAATTGAATGTCATCATCAAAAGGGGGATAATGTTTACTCTACAATTTACATTATCGCATTTTGATGATGACTTCACCATCTCATTTATATATCTAGTGTTTCTATTGAGATCATTTCAAATTGATAGACATACTAAATTACTCCGAATCCAAAAATCCATCTTTGAAGAAACTGAGTCATACATGTACAAAGTTCAAAGTTGACGAACATATAGATTCGTCTGAAGAACTTTTACATAAATCACTTATGACGAATTGTAAGACTTTTAACTAAGCTTAAGTGTGTCTTAGTTTTTAATTAGAACACATTACAATTGGTTTTATAATAATTAGATATACCCAAAATAGCAAGATTCATCCCTCGAGTTTCCATTATAGAAACCCGTCCGACCTCACTGTAGAGGTCTATCTAATTTTGTGAAATACACGTTCACTTAAAAAAACATGGATGGCTAGTAAAAAGCCACATGCCCCAGATAGGTCAATCAACCAATTTTCAAATTGGGAACATAATTGACAAACTTAACTAAGGCTTACCTACTAGTTTTGTCGATTGAGTATTCTTTGATGAAATACACTCAAAGACATTGTAGTTCTAGCTTTTTGTAAAGAGAAATACAACTTTTTGAGGATGACCAAAAGTAAAAAAGATGTTCAAAATCCTCACCAACCACTACAAAAAGTTTAATTCATCGTAATCAAGTCGACTAGCAAGTAGGCACACCCTCAAGTATAATTAGGATCTGTATGGAAGCTTTCCAAGGCTACCAAGTCACTCATATTCTATAGTTGACAAGAAGTGTCTCGAAGAGCTCCTAGTCACTCTCTTGAGCTTTATCACTTGATACTTCAACCATAGTACATAGTTTAATTGGAAGACAAATAGTCCTAATAATTGGAAGACAAATAGTCCTAACCATATATTGTGAAGCCCTCCTCCTCCGAGTCTCTTTCTGCTACTAAGTCAAATGAAGTTATTCCTTGCTAAGGAAGGTGTAGGAAAGATGGCCCTTGGTAAGGATAGGTAAGACCCTTAAAAATTATTGGCTCCTTTCCCCAGAAAAAGAAGCTAGTTACTCGTGATCTAAAAAGATTGGTGACTTGGTGTATGCTCTTTTAGTTGAATACAAATGCATACTCAAGGTTTTAGAATCCTATAGTTTGACCATTCTAGGTAGTGAAGATATAACCTTTTGATCCGAAACTTTTCTAAATATATACATTCACTTTGTGGTTGTTTTATTTCTCTCTCTTCTGTGCTTTACTTATTGCATTTAAGTTGATATTATTTGAAAGTTTAACGTGTTCATTTTAAACTTTTAGAGGTTTATTCACTCCCTCTTGAGCTTATAAGTTATACAACATTGTTCAAGTTGTATTTAAATCCTCTCCTTGATAGAAGCAAAGGAGCCATAGTCCGGCCATAGTAGCTCGGGCAGTAAGAGCTCGGTAAGTCCCAATGAAGGACCTAGGTTCAAACATCACCGAAGGAACTTTGCGAACGACAATCTACCCTGATTAGGCACGGGAGGGGGTGACCGAACCACACCCTCTCGTGCCTCAAGAGTTTACCATGTTGGACTCGCCCGAAGTGGGTTCTTTCGGTCACCGAAAAAAAGTAAAGGAGCCATAATACTAATTGCAAACTCGTTTAGCTTATTTCTCATAGGACTAGCTACAATAGTTACCATTTGTATTGAAATCAATCCATAACTATTTCCTCATTATCCCTAAACTAATACAATAGATATTGCCCTCTTCTTTTCTCCACCACTCTTATTCCCTTTTTAATTTGGTATCTCATGTCACTCAATTAAACTCCCAACACATATTTCTTCATTGTTTTAAACCAAATTTGGCCCCATCAAGTGCCACAACCACTATGCGCCATTTTTCACACAAGGAGGCCATGTCCCTCTCTATTTAGAAATACATTACAAAGCTCCAATTGAAATCCAAGGTGTTACACCCATGTAGCGTGTACACTTCTCTAAGTAGTTAGGTGGCCAAGATGTGGATATATCCAATAAATTTATTTTTGGTCAACATGCGTACTAGTTGTATTCTATTACATTTTGATTTATTTAATATAAAATACATATCTATTTTTTCTTGCAAACCACCAAAACCTACTTCTTTCTTGCAATAATTTTGGAATGTTCTAAAAAATGTTGAATACTATGAAGTCCCTATTATCTCTAGTAACCTTAAAAATTGGTCAAAAAGTAGAAATAGATAGGTATATTCAAGGATATATGGTTTCATAATTATATTATTTATATGCTTACTATAAATATTTATAGTATCAATTAAGTCAAAATATACAATGTACAAACAAAATGTAGATCATTTCATCTCAAAATGCAAGGAAGTATATGAACTTAGTTTTATGCAATGAAATGGACCTATAATACTAATTGGACACAAGTTTTTTTTTGTTTTCTTATTTCTCAAACTACTAGTTGATGATGGTAAATAGTAATAATATATACTTCTTAGATATAATACAAAAATGAAATGTCACCTTGTATGTACTATAACGATAACTTCTTATGAATCCTATAACCTCAATAAAAGGACTTCACAATAGTTAGCTTTTAAATTTTAGATAAAAAAACGAAAAAATTTCATAGAATATCCAAGATTTTGTGCCATATTCAACATCCAACATGTCCATCAATTGTTTTGGATAACTTTGGCATTATATTATGGTAAGAAACCTAATGACGATATTGACTTGACATATGACAGTGAAACTTCATATAACGATAAGTATAATTTTGCTGAATATAGAGAATACCAATGATATCATACCAAATAGGCTATAAATTTATTTTTTGAAGAATTTTCTTAGTACTTGTGCCATTTGATTTTATATCGCTTATGTGGCTCTAAGAATATAACATACATTTCAAGATATAAATAGTCTCAATTCACCTTTGAACTAGAATATTTTAGCCTTTTCTATTTGTTATTCTAGCTATAAGTAGTCTCAATTTAACTCTGAATATAGAGATATATCATCAAATATTTCATATATCTTGGAATTCTATATGTTTTGGTAGGTAATAAAAGAAAAAATCATTTTGCACAATCATGTGATACTAGGGACTTATTACACCATTTACTATTTTTATATTCTAGATCCTTCATTTGACACGTGAATGTATTGAATGCTTAATGAATGGGATTATGTAACAACCCCTTCCCCCTGTTATCCCCTATTCAGGTGAAATGAGAGGGTTAGGGATGTTATCATATTTTCAGGATTCATGTTTAGTAAATAACCAAAAATAATTATAAATTTTATTGAATGGAAAAGAGTTTGATAACAATATGAAGATAAAATCTCCAGTAAGGAGTTACTGAAATGAAATTCTAATGTTTGTAAAAGGAAAATGATCTATTAAAATCTTCCATAATAACTCTAGATCTTTTCTTTTGGTATCTTCTTCACTGGATGTCCATCTTTCTTCGTTACTTGCAATTTAACCTAAAATAACGTGAACCAAAACGTGGTCATCATATCAAGATATATTGGGTATGTGTGGAAAAAAATATATGCATGTCGGTCTAACAACAAATTCAACCATATAAGCAATTACATTTACATAATCAAATTTAATTTTTCATTATAAAATCTCAACCCTTATTTACTCAATCTTTGGATACCATCTACTAGGGTTTTGTCCTTGCAGTGGACTTGGGCCACCTTCCCAATCTGGGGTTTGGTATCATGCCCATCTTCTCAATCTAGGGATTGACCTTTTATGGCCTTCCCGATCTAGGGCTTGGTCATAGTCATCTCAATGACTTTCTCTCATCCTTTCTATTTTTAAACTTTCAGAGTTAATATGAGGGGTTTGAGCAAGTTATTCATATATAATTTGATACTCATGCGGGTCTTATATATTGCAAGATAGTAAATAAAAATCTAATAGTTTAGTTGGAAATCCTTTCAGGAAACATCGGAAAACACAGAAGTCAATAAGGTGAGTAGTCATAGGCGTAACACATACCTTTCTCAGAGATGACTGAAAGTCCAAGTAAACAAGAGCAGTTGTAATAAATCAAGCAATCACCTTAAAACAAATTCATAACACCCAAGTATTACTATTTTGTTTACAAACTATCATTTCGACTGACTTGGGTTCCAAGTTAGGGTTTTGGGGTGAAATTAGGGTTTCATTAGTGTTCATCTTCCTAAATCCTAATTATCGCATTTAATACTTTTTAATTTAGGAAAGCCCAGTTTTAGATAAATATATACTTTTAACTCAAATTAGACACAAGATGATCTTTTTATCCCAAAAGGTTAGAATTTATCTATTAAGATCATCTGAACAAGTTATCATCATTAAAACTAAGAAATTAGGGTTTTTTTGCAATTAATACATTAAAGGTTGCATCTTTATGGACTTTGGAATTTGAGATAGAATTAGGTCTTTGAACTAATTTTATTGGATTCTTTGGACTTTTCTAATTAAAATACACTACTTATTTTCTATATTTGGATATCGCTACTATTTTCTATATATTTTTAGAATTTAATCTTTTCTGTCCAATCACAACTCGCCACATACGCGGATAAATTGTGTAAAGTCAGTGCATTGTAGGGCCATGGCTGAGCCAATCGGTTCACACCATGTCATCTCATGTGGTCATGTGGCTAATGTGAGGTAAAGTAAGAAAGAAAGGGGAAAAGGACAGGTGTGATCCTTATAGTAGTCAGTTAGGGGCAAAGGAGACCTTTCCCTGACCATCATCTTTTACCTCCACAGCTCGTTCTACACAAGTAGGTTCTTGACGAGTCAACTAGATGGTTGACTATGGGCATCTGGACCTCCAAGTGACAGGCTAGAGTATCAACACCTTTCTCTTATCTTTCCAAACTCACCAGCAACCGTAATTGCCAGCGAAGGTCGGACAGAGGAAGAATCAAGATGGATTTTATCTGGTAGTGGTAGCAGGAGAAAAAGGAGAGAAACCTAGAGTGAGCACTTGAATTGTGTAGAGGTAGAAGTTTCCTTGAGTCTATCAGAGTTTCACCCAAGAGTTGATGGTCTCGTAGAGGGATTCTAACCCTCCTTTTATAGTCATGGCTTCAAGGGTTTGGCGTCGTCTACCCTGTGATTGGGGAAAGCATTAATTTATTTCCAAAGCAAGCCAAATAAGGGGTTACCAAGTTTGATATCATCTCCCAAATCCAAAAGGAGGATTTATAGGAACTAATATGTATCGACCAGAGATACATGTGTGAAGGGATTCTTGGGCTTACTGTGCTACTTTCTAAAACTAGTCGAAGGTAGGAGATAATTCCCTAACATTTAGATTCACAATCTAGGGTGACTAGGAGCACTACCATATTAAGTGACCAAGACTTAGTTCGCTATTCACATTAATTCATGACATTTAAATATATTTGTATAATACCTTTAACTTTAGGTTAACTAGTTAAAGCCATATCTCTCTCTCTCCTTTTACTCAATTTATCTCAAATTTAAAGGAAAGTTTTGAAGGATTAAATCTCAGTGTGGTAAAGATTTGGTGACAAAATACTCAAGTTAAACACCATTTTCTTGCCACTTAAGAAAAGGTTTTATTTAATTCATTTTAGGCATCAATTAACTCCTTTTTCCATACAAACTTGGCAACCTATCCTATTTTAATGTATTTTCTAATTAAGTGAAATATAAGGCTGAACAAAATTGTTTAGTTGCCTTCAACCACACTTTTATAGAAAATTCCACACAATTTCACATTTAAAATATCAATTATACACTACCTTTAGTTATTCCTCTCTCTTTCTTTATCCAATATATATTATTGGTTTATAAAAAATAGTAAAACCATAAAATCCATTTCAAAGGAGAAATTGTATTTTAAATGCTTGCTTTTAAAAATAAGGCATACCAAGTTTTCTGATATATCCATAACAATCCAATATTTGCATTCAAATATGTACAAAACATGTGAAAAACCATGTTATAGCTTATCATGCTGCAACCAACAAATCATTAATCAATATGATATGATATCCAATTAGTTGGGTTATCCACTGTTGGATATCCTCATAAGAAAACTAACTACTCTAGAATATAAGTCTATGCATATGTATGCTACGCTACAGGATCAATGTCCTTAAGTCAATTCAACCATTTGGAATCTATTTAATCGTACATAAAAAGGTATCAAACTCAATTACATTTGTTTCTTTGATCCAATACAAAAGTGACATGCTTGGTATCTAATCCAAGAGGTGAGGAAGTTCTCAAATATAAGATGTTACAAATCTCAGATACGACCTCTCCTAGACCATATTCTATCCATATTCCTACAAAAAACACTTATACCCATAATGCAAGTATGTAACAATAAATGTAAACCTCTCACTATGATTCTTAGGGTTTGAACCATTTCCTATACCTTACTTATTTTCCACTTTCCGCTTTTGCTCATTGTCTATCCTCCACCCACGATAACATTGCATTTGTACATACACTTGTCACATAATCATGCCCTATGACCCTCACTTCACCTCAGCAAGCATTAACTATTGTTATAGTTAGAAGGGGCCAAGATAGTAGTACAAAGATTAGAAAACAATCATGCACTGAATTTGACAGGAATATCTACATTCCTCTACTCTAAATACTCTTTCTTTTTCATTCTTCATACACTTCCTAAAATAATGATGGAAGTTATCTCAATCTTTGAGCTTTCTACTGCCATCTTAGACATGAACGACTAGTTCAATATCTACATTGGAGGCTATGTCCCTTGATCATGATACTTGAATAGTCTAATTACCATATCTTGTTGATATCAATTTTCTTTTTGATACCATTTGATTTTTTAGATTTAATCTCTTTAGAGTGAGAACAAAAGTCATAATTTCTTGATGAACTCTAGCATAGAAGAGATTCACAGTCCCAATAAGAATGTTTGTGTGGAATGATTTGATTGGAGTGTTGTAACTCACATGTAATGATAGTTAGTTCTAATTGAGGTCTTAACCAATTAATCTGCATGTTCTTCCCTAGTTCAAGAGAAGATGGATATTTAGATCTTGAAAGTCTCTCAACTAGTTTATATATATATATATATATATATATATATATATATATATATATATATATCTAATGGTAGTTATGGTTGGATGGAAAGTGTGGTTCATGTGATTAAAGACCCAATCTAGACATTTTTATTAGATACATATGACATGTTAACTACATGTGAATTTTATTATTAATTATTTTGTTCCTAATTAGACTCTTTTGTTTTGAATGATTTGGCTAATACAAAGCCGATAGAACTTACAACTTACTGACGTAATACTTGTGGATGATACTCGACGTCTCCACAAGTCAAATTGTACACATGTAGGAGATAGTTGTGTATATAGATATTATAAATTCAATACTTTGTAGTAATTTCCAAGTACACATGTTATAATATGACTGGGTACTTGTATGTAATACTCATGTCCACTCATGAGCTAGTCAACTTTTTGGCATTGTTGTTTAATACCCTAATAAATGAAAGTTCCAGTTCTCTTAATTGTCATATATCAACAATCTGTTCTTACTTTTTTTATGTGCATTATTTTTGAACCATTTAAATTATGTTTCTACAGGTACCAGTGAAGTATATTACGCTAAGAAGTTCTTCAATACCAATTAAATTCAAATATTTTGACCTTAATGATTACAAGACTTTCTCATACTTCGACAAATGTAGTAGAGTGTTGTATTTGAACATATATGAATATACATGGAGAGTACAACTAGAACAATAGGGAGGATTTGGGGAATATAACATAAACTTGATGGTAGATATATCTCTTAAGTATTTTATCATAATAAAGGAAAATAAAATTATGACTAGATCCATCAAACCACCTATAAACAGCAATAATAAACCATCAAAACTGGATATATCACTCCCATTCAATCTACGAGGTTCAATGGTATTCTGATAGAAATCCTACACAAAACATCCAAACCTGCAAAAGATTATGTTTTATTGTTAAGAAAAATGGAGTTTTGTTAGAAGATGTATATGTATACATGTTCAAGTTCTCTTTGTGAAACAAGTTTTAGACCTAGATTAACACTATTCTCCCATTAAAAATTTGCACATGTTATTAACATTTTGGTGTTTGCCATATCTTAAACTAGTAAACCAACCATATGGGAGTAGATTATTCATATCTAATTTCCCATAGAGGAACCAAAAAAAGTTAAAATAAAACACCCCTTTTTAAAATAATTAGGATAAGATAAAATCCTTGATTATTTGTGTTTAATTATCAATTGGTGGAAGTCCAAAGTAAATAAAAATAATAGATTATTTATCCTCTTTATTTATTTTTTAGTTTAGTTCACATGTCATGTTTCTCATTTGACATGTATCTTTTCAATAAATAAGTTGTGTGTCCAATTGAAGGATCATACATCCAATATATTAAAAACAAAAAAATAAAATTGAAAAAAGGTATGTATATACAATTTTAGTACAAAAAAACAACAAAATGCTTCTCGTTCTAAAAAGGTCTTCATTAGTAGCAATTTTGATCATCTTCCTAACTAAACTCTCCTTTAGAATCATCCCTATATTGTTTTATCTAGTTGGTGATGTTGGCTTTTTGGATATGCCACACTCATGTTTCAATGATGCAAATATTTCTCATTTGTGTCAGTAACATGTACATTTTATGTATCAGATGATCAAAGAACTTAGACAAGATCCAGTAATAAAGAACATGCTATTATATATGTGTTTGGGTGCTTGAAGGTCAAGTTGTACCATGTATATGCTTTATACAAGTGCATTTTGTACAAGTTGTTAGAAATAATGTAAGAACAAGTTTTGATGAACCTAAGCCTACCGTAAACTCTTTTCCATGCTTATATCAAGTCTTTAGGATAGTAAGGTGTCATTGGAAAATTCATTAGAGATTTTTCCAAGAAAATGGTAATGACAACAAATATTCGGTCAAATGATACTTTGGCTGAGAAAGAGACCTTGTAGGGAAAGGGCATTGTAGAAATATAACCATTACAAACCCAGTAAAAAGATTGCCTCTCAATTAAACTACACTTCGACCGAGATGGAATCCTGTCTAAGTATAGTTCGATCGAGATCAGTTTGCAGTCAAAATCTGTATTCATTTTTCTAGCCATTGTAACTTGTCTTTTAATTTTTGAAGTAGAGTTTAGCATTTATTTTGTCCTTAACACTTCCAATATCTATATTGACCATTCCTAAGTATTTCCCATATGTATTTTTCCCTGTGGAGAATTAGAACACACACTTGAGCAATCTATTACATGTTATGCATATCCAATATTAACATTCTACATTGCTATCTTCAAATTGAATCCATAACTCAATACTAGTATCCTACTTCACCAAACATAGCCTTGCTTATTCCTTGTGAATAGTTTATCATCATGTGTTCATAGAGAGATACAAATAGTACACCATGTGATACTTGTAATTCCTTCTCCCTCTCTTGTTTTCTTTACTTGTTCTTGTTGCTCCCAACTGTTAGATCAAGGGCACTAGAGGGTGGGTGAATAGAGCTTCACAATTCCCACAAAACGGATTAGACGACCAAAATATATTAAGTGTAGTAACTTAAACAAACATCAATTTGATGTCTTAACTGGAATGCATAGGAAGGATGAGAGACAAGGAAGATCATGCACTTGGACAAGGTGGTTTAGAGTGGTTCCACGTCCTAACTAGGAGCAATGTCAGTCCACTACCTAGAGGTGGTTAATATCTAGGATTTGCAGTCTTGGTACTCTTATATTCTATCATAAGATTACAAGAGAAAATCACAACATCCAAGGGCTTAGTACCTCAAGCAAGGATCTTCAACCTGTAGAAGGAGCTTACCCACTTGAACCATGGAGTCTTAAACCATCAATATGGACTTACCCACTCCTTCTTCAAGTCTTCAGCCTTAAAGGGATTACCTATCCTTCTTGAGAGCTTGCCTTGCCTATCTCCTTCACTTGGAGATCTGGAACACCTTGCCTTCTTCAACCTTGAAGAACAACAACTCCTTCTCCTTCACTCGGAGAAGATCTTCAGCCTTTTCTTCAGAAAGGAAAGGGGGTAGGAAGATGATGGAGGAGAGCTTTACATCATTACAAAGAGTAGCTCTCTTACAAAAGGAACCTATCTCACTCATACTCATGAATTTGACTTTAAGGTAGAGAGAGAAAGGGGCTCAAAGGGTTAGAACACTCTCAACTAAGCTAGGACCAAGCATGTAGTGAATGAGAAACGTTGGAATGAACTCCAAGAGGTCCTATTTATAGTTGAGGATTCCCCTTTAAGTTGTGGGACACTTAGATACGAAATATAGCCATTTTTCTCAAAGAAACACTTTATTTTTGCTCAAAACACACACCAATGGTCAAAATCACTTTTTCTGCAAATTTCGTACAGTGCAATCGGTCGAGTTTCAATAAAGGTAACTCGACCGATAGAGTAAAAGACAAAGCCGATATTCAAACCATCGGTCGAGTTTGTTCAAGGGAAACTTGACCGACCAATGAAAATCGAATTGGTCAGGTACTTGATTGGTCGAGTTTTGTGAAACCACAACTCGACCGATGCTATCTTCAGAGAACTAATCCAGGAGGATCGGTCGAGTTTGCAACTCGACCGATTGACTGTGTGTGGTCAATTTTCTAAAGTGCATATAAAGTGATTGAAACTTGGTTTTTAGTGTCCCAAACAATTTTCTCATCTTAGTTACAAGCAAAATCATCAATACAAATTATTACAAAAATATTCTAAGGTTGTTTGCATAGATTTCCAAAATTACACACTTGTGTAGATTTTGACTTGAACTCGATCAAAATAGGGCTTTTGATTTTTGATCCTTTTCATGTATCTAACACCTGAAATCAATCTTCAATACACATATTAGATACATATGAATGGAATGTTTAAGTCATTATCAAAATATGGACAATGTATAACCTCTAGGTCAACATTCTCCCCCTTTTTGACTATGACAAACCATTCCCCAAACATATTGAAAAGGATATAGAAGTTATACCTTTGCCTTATGAATTAAGGGGATTTAGAATTGTGAACAATGTGAATTTATCCCCCTCAATCTATGCTTCTTCTAACCTACATGGTTAGTCTATCTACACAGATCAATAATAGCATACATGTACTATGTAGTCTTTTGCAAGTCACATGATAAAATAGTAAATGAACAAGAAAAGGATCTCATAATAAATAAGCACTAGTATAACAACAAATAACAATATAATTGAGTTTCAAGACATTGAAATATCTCTCCCCCTTATGACATTATCAAAAAGTAGGGGGGGGTAGAAGATCATATATCCAAGTCTTCTCCAAAACACAATCAACCAGATAATCATACAAGCAATCACATATCATATGGAAAACAGAGATGAAAGCAACATACAGTCTCAGTCATAATCAAAATATGGTGAAAGATGGAACCAATGCACAAGATATATCAGAGAAACTAGCAAAAGTGCACATCACATATATTACAACTCAGATGTATGTCCTCAAAAAACAACTACAAGCAAGAAGTGATGAATAACAAAAGATAGAAATAGTACAACTCAGATAAAGTGCCCGGATGTTTCTTATACAAAATAGCCTAGAAAGATGGATATGATAAGCATGCTAGAATAAAAATTAAGAAACAAGCTAAACATCTAAACTATCTATATCAATGACATCATCATCATCGGCTCCATGCGCGTAGTCCTTGTCTCCATCAGAAGGTGTAATAGTAGTGCCTTCATCACCAGATCCAACACCATCACCATCACCATCATCAGAAGCATCCTCATCATCACCGTCATCATCATCATTAGCCTCATCATAATCAGCATGGTCAGGCATCTCCTCATCAGTAGAAGGATCGAAAACGTGACGGGGCCAATGAGCATTCTGCTCAGCCCAGGACATGCCAAGAGCATGAAGCTCATTGGCCTGAGGAAAGGACGAAGTAGAGTCTCTAAGGCTGGCAAGCAAGGTGGCCAGGGGGCCAATAGGTAATGAGCGGTAGGCAGGAGCAGAGCAACCAGTAGTGAAGGGTGGAGGAGCAGTAGAAGTGGAAGGCTCGGGTGCGGGATAGTAATGATTACACACATAGGAAGCATAATCACTACTGGGGTATGGTTGGTAGGTGGGGTAGGGTGAAGCACAAGATAGGTTCATGGTCAACGTGATAGAAAACAAGTCCTAATGCAGGTGGTCCTGAACATGTTGGTTGTATGCTTGTTGGTGCATCATGTAGTCCATAAGGTTTCATTAGATACACGGAATGAAGTATAACTAGGTCTAGGAGGGGGCAGAGGAGGTGGAGCATAGGCAGAGGAAGCAGGGGTTGCAGAGGCTGAGGGAGAAGCACCAGGGGTAGAAGAGGCAAACACAGGCACAAACTTCTGAATCGTGCTTTCACTGATATATACATCTTTCCTGGCTACTTTGTAATGAAAGTCAGAAAAGAGTGATTTCTCAGTAGTGAACTGAAACAAACCACAAATCAAGGTAGGGTAGAGGGGATGGGTGCCTTTGGTGTTCTTACTAGTGTCAAAGCAGGTCATATGGTGTAGAATATATCTGGCCCACTTGACACCAATGTTCTCTAGGATGCAATACATAATGACAGTAGTGTTCTCTACAATATTCTTTTGATTTTTCTTCGGATGGATGTTGCAATTGATCACTAAAGCCAGAATGCGCTTCCTAAGGTCAAGAGAGGAGGAAGGTAGGGTGCTCTTCTTCTTATAAGGAGCGTTAGGTTTCTTCAAGTAGCGATGAATGTCAGGGAGAGTCAATTCATTTTGCTTGTAGAAACCTTTCAGGTCCAAAAGATCAAAGTACTCGCCATAATCCTTGCGTCAGGTATTATTTTCCTCATCTTTGGAAAAGAAGACATTTAAAATATCCTCGGAGATTTAGAAACGCTTACCCACTATCATAGAGGTTAGGATTACTTGAGCATTTGGCGGGGGTACGAGGGAGTCATAGTTCTAATGCAAATTAGTGTAGAACTCGCGAACTGCTTTTGTGCTAGACATCGAGTTATGAAAGCAGTCACATTCAACAGCCAAGGCAGAAAGGTGGTGAACGGAAAGCAACCTAGAAACTTGATCAATAACCACTTGACGCCTAGGGATTGGCTCAAACAAGGTGCAAAAAGGAAAAGGACTCCTAGGAATAAGGTCCTTATACTTATTGACATCCTATATTGAGATAAAAGAGGTATCGTCGAAAGGAATCATGCGATTAGATGAAGAGGATGAAGGTGCATTGCTTGGTTCTGGTCGTTTTCTCCTTTGGGAAGCCATGGAGGCAAAAAAGAGAAAGAGAAATGAACAAACACACAAAGCAAACCTCAAACGCCATCCAAACACCACCAGGGAGCAACCGGGGAGGTCTAGGTCAAGCTATCTAGGCCAGGAAAGGGATAGGAAAGGGAGGTTTAGGGATAGGGGTGAGAGCTTAGGGCTAGAAGAAGAGGAATCAGTCGTCTATTCTCTAGTTGAGAGGGAGAATAGTAGGCTGAACCTAACTTAAATTTGCTTCATCATGCGGATCGGTTGAGTTCGGAGAGTGGGAAACTCGACCAATTGGTCCTCTGGAGAACAACTCTCGGCCACTGATCGGTCGAGTTTGTCCTGGGGGAAACTCGACTGATGGTCAACCTTACCTAAAACCATCAAACTTAGTTTCTAGCCATATACATGCCAATTAAATTCATTTTTCGAGTCTATTATGTATATTGATCATACTTAGGCACATATCACTCATCATTGGGTACTATTTAGCGATAAAACCAAGAAATTCAAGAAAAGCCCAAAAACAAGTGAACTAAGCATGTCAACAAGCAAATTAAGCATATTTTAGACAAAATTTAGGCAAGCAAGATGACAAAAGTATGAGCAAGACATATAGGATAAAAACAACTAGCTAGACAACATGTCGATTTCATCCAAAGCAACAATGAGAAGTTTAGATCTAATAAAGTTAAATTGCACTCTAGCTAGAGGTTTAGTGAAAATGTCCGCCAACTGATTTTCCATGTCCACATGTGTGATATAGATATCCTTCTTGGCAATGTGATCACAAAGAAAATGATGGCGAATCTCTATATGTTTATCTCTACTATGCAATATAGGATTATAAGAAAGGTTGATTGCACTAGTATTATCACAATAGATAGGAGAAACATCAAAATGTATGTTAAAGTCTTGGAACATTTGCTTCATCCATAGGACCTGGGAACAACAACTCCCGACTGCAATGTATTCAGCCTCGGTAGTTGAAAATGCCACGGTGCTCTGTTTCTTAGAAAACCAAGACACCAAGCATGGTCCTAGAAGGAAGCAAGTGCCACTTGTGCACTTTCTATCAACCGAACAACCCACGTAATCCACATCACTATATGCTACAAGAGTAAAGTCCCTTTACTTAGGGTACCATAGTCCAAAGTTTTGAGTTTTGGCTAAGTACCTCAAAATCCTCTTAACAGTAATAAGATGTGATTTCCTAGGGCTTGATTGAAAGCGAACACACAAGCCAACACTAAACATAATATCAGGTCTAGAGGTAGTTAAATAAAGTAAAATTCCAATCATACCTCTATAGAGCTTCTCATCTACCTTCTCACCTTCTTCGTCTCTGTCAAGTTTAGTGGTGTTGGACATGGGTGTATCCATCGACTTCATGTTCTCCATCCCAAAGCATTTGAGTAGTTCACTGGTGTACTTGCCTTGGTTGATGAAGTTTCCATCTTTGGTTTGCTTGATTTGAAAGCCGAGGAAGAAAGTCAACTCACCCATCATGTTCATCTCAAACTCACTCTGCATAAGAGAACTAAACTCCTTTCAAAGATCAAGATCAGTTCCGCCAAAAATGATATCAGAAACATAAATCTGAATGATAAGAAAATTGCTAGAAGTGTGTTTTAGAAATAAAGTTGAATCAAGATGAACACCATGTGTATGGCTTGCGGATGAGGCGAAAGGGGGCAAGGGCACGAGAGACACCCTAGAGGAAGAGGGGGGAGAGGGCAAGGTGTAGTATAGCCTTCATCAACTCCTCCAAGTTGCCAATCAGAGGTAAATGAAGATGGATGCAATCCACTCCACTCCCCAAAATAGCCTAGGATTCAATCGTGCAAGGAGGTGGTGAATTCCACCACTACCCCCGAAGTCTCCTCTTAGAAGATCTGACGATTTGACAATCTCTAACCATTTTACAGACTGGTTTAGCATTAGTAGGCAGGATCGGGAGGTGATTGAGGATGAGTCGATCGACTATGTTGATCCTGTCAATAGAAACGGTGTGAGATGTGCATCCATCTCAAGCTGGGATTGCCCCATCCCTAATTGGGAGGAGTACCTCTCCATCCAATTTGTGGGTAGGAAACCGTATAATGGCCAACTCAATGGTTGGATCAGTAGACAATGGTGTCCCAGCGGCCCCGTTAAAGTGATAGACAAAGAGTGAGAGGGCTTCATCGTCAAGATGCCAAACCATAGCAAAAGAGAGCGAGTTTTGAACAAAGCACCTTGGTTCATGGATGGTTCTCTGATAGTGGCCGATTCGTGGAAACTAGGAGCCCCTCTTCAACCCCTCTCATTCGCGTAGGTTCCAGTCTAATTCAAGATCGAGAACCTGGGGCTGCCATGGACATGCAAGCACATTGCCTGCGTTGCTAGCACCATTGGCAAGACAGTCAACATTGACAATCACTCAATCACAACATGGTGTCTTGGTAAGGCATTGGTCTGGATAGAGGTTTGCAATGATGCAAAGATTCCTAAGGCGATGATGGTGGAGATTGATTTAGTGCTAAAACTCCTAAAGGTTGAGGCAGTAGCGAATCCCGTTATCTGCTCTAACTGTAAGAAGTTCGGACACAGGGGCATGTCCTTCCCATTGAAGTCAAGGAAGCCTCCACCTAAAAGGGACGTTCAGGTCAAGCTGGGGAAACCAAATATTCAAGGAAATGTCAAGCCCACTAAGGAGCAATCCAAGGTGACACCTGAGACACCTGACACTATTGGCCTTGATCAACATGAAGAAGATGATGATTTGCGAGACCTCGTATCTCAATAGATTATTGATACAGTTCTCGCCAGTCACCTTACCGATCATCAGAGCCAATCTATAGTCACTTGTAGTCAACCGGATGAGCCTGACATGTTTGGGAGCACTCTGGATTGTAATGCAGGTAGTCTCAATTTAGATTGGGAGCTGGAGATTGTGAGATGTGGTAAGGAAGACACATGATCCGACTCTTGGAAGACCAACAAGATCTGGGAGAGTTGTATTTTCTCAGTCAAGTACCAAGATAGAAAAGAAAACCTATTCATGGAGGAGGAGGACTCCAATGATTCAGGAGTTGAACAGTGGGACTCTGATTCCATGGATTTCAATCAGTCCTGGTAAAAAAGAAAGAAGAAGTCATCTAGGAAAAGACTGGAATGAGCACTGTGCTCACCCAATCTAAGCCTTCAGATTAGACTCTGGAACCGCCTCCTTGGTGCAGCTTAGTAATCCACAAGGACCCGGAAATCTGGTGGTTGTTGATTAATGAAGAGGGACTAGATACCTACCCGTACTTCACACTTTTAGGGATGATTCAAATGCTAGTGGAGGAAAGGTAGTTCTTTCAATTCAAGAACATAAACTGATGGTTAACTCATGGAAGGACCCTTTTGGATATGTCTTTTGCAACTTGGAAGCTTATTTTAGGAGTGGTGGAGGAATATCTAATTTTCATCTCTCCTTGACGATACTGACTACTCTAGTAACTATGGTCAGCTTTCAGACTACCAGGACAGCTGACACGACTTTACCGTGTGTAAAACGCAAGTATATGCGTCAATGTAATATAGGCCTTGTGAGGCCCAAGGAGAACACAGGGAACGTAATTTTTGGTAGACTACTAATAATTGTTCACAATCAGCTAGACCAATTATAAAAGTTGAGAGTTGTTTTGGAAAAGAAAATAAAAATAAAATAAAATAGAGTAATCGATTAAATGGTTGGTTTAATCAATTAAAATGGAATCTCTAGGATTGTGGTTTCACCGCGGGTTCTCGTTATACTAATTCCTACACAGTTATCATAATTCATCTCCCTCTTTGGATAGTGGCATGTAGCCAGAATTGTTCGCTTCCGCGATATAATTCACTACCTGAATCTAAGTCGGTTCCACACCAGTAGTAACCTATTCCCTATTCTAGGTGCATGAAAAATATGTCTCTGGGTTCCCACCATTAATAGTACATCACCTTTTCCAAAGGATTTATTAGTTTATGTGATTACCACCTCTTTTCAACCATTAATTCTTCATCAAAAGCAATTAAGAGTATTAAATTACCATTATGGTGATCAAGCACAATGATAACAATGGAGAAAACAATATCATACCACAGATTTGAGGGACAAATTATGATAAACTATGCAAGAAGAGCCATACAATGATTTCTCAGGCTACTCCCGATCCTAGAGACAAAAGGGATTAGCCCTGCATGTTCATCTCAATGCAAAACACCATGAAGGAAGAAGAAAATATGGAGAAAATGTGGATGGAGATGGTGTAACCCTTGAACAGGGAAGAACCAGGTGATCCTCGATGTGAGATGAGCGTTCTATAGCCTTCAGATGGTAGAAAACTCTATCTGTGACTCTGGAAATGTCTGGGGCATAGCTCTCAGCTCTATTCTTCGCTCTCTCCTCATTCGAGACTTGTGCAATGCAATAGAATGTGATCCCTCCCTTTAGCCCGCCTTTCCCCAGGTATAGGTATCACTTACGGCTGTCAAAATATCACAGCCATTCGATCATGATCATTCTGGCATTTTGCTAATCTGACAGTGTCGATACCATTGACGCACTGTCAATGGTATCGACCCCTTAGGGTAGCGGCGCTCCTTCAACTTCTAGGGTTTGCTCTGATGGCATCTCGATACCATCGAACAGCCTCGTCAATGGTATCAATCGGTTGATACTTTGTAATGTTGGTAAAGTCTCGATACCATTGATGAGGAGTCGATAGTATCGACTTGTCTACCTCTTCTCCGACTCTTTTGCTATTGCCACATCGATGGTATCGATGGACTGTCGATAGTATCGACGGGCCCAGGAATATGACAAACCTGAAACAAGAAGAAAAAGCCTAAGTTAGAAATGGAATTTCGTACATAATACAAAAATGTAATGAAATATGCTCAATTTGATGCAAGTAAGAGTAGTAGGCTAAAGGAAATGAATCATGCAATATTGACCACAAATATGACCAATAAGCGCATAAAACGAGTGTAAAACTAGCCTATAAAAGTGAATCAAAACCCCTACATCGAACTCCCCTAAGCTTGAACGTTGCTCGTCCTCGAGCAACAAAACTATAAAATATGATTGCGAGGGTCAACTAAAGAACATACTACCATAAAAGACATCACAAAATGATTCCCACCTCTCAGGAACATACTGACCCTCACTAACCACAGAACGATAACTACCCTATAGGTGACAATGATCATACATGAGATATGCCCACCCCATAATCAATGAACACTATCAAATAAAGCAGTTAATATAATAATTTCCTCTGATTCATGCATGGTGCATCTTGCGATCTCCTATCTACGTCGCTCATATCCTAACTACCATCTACATGGAAGTGGATCTCCTGATATACAAGAATGAGGAGATAATCACGAGTGGCCTACCATTTTGAGCAACGGGTGGATGGAATGGGCAGCTGTGAAAGAACAAAAAGCACAGAACAGTTTACATGCAAAAACAACAAAAAATGACCTAAATGATGCATATGCATATGAAAATGACCTAATGCCTACATTTTAGGTGGGATGATGCATGCTCTACTATTCCATCTCAATGTGAGATAAAATGTCTACAAAACAACATCATGTGCTTGTTCTTCTTATTATACAGGTGAAACAAGTTCCTTTCTCCCTCTAATTTTCACTTACTTATTTTTTTTTCTTTTCCTTCCTTTTTTTTAAGCCCTAATTTTATCAATTAACTACAGAAACATTTATAATACTTTTTTTTTCGAACTTATTTTCACATAACTACTACAAGTGATGCATTATAATCTATTTTTCAGAGAGTATAGAACAAGTTTCCCAATTTTCTTATTTTTCAGAAGAAAAAAAGGCACATATGTACTATATGCTCAAAAATATGCAAAATGCAACTAAATGAAGATAATTATGCAACTACAATGACATGCACTCTAGAATGTGTGCATGCATACTGATCTACAAAAAAAACTTTTTTATGCAAAATCTAGCTACAATGCAATCCTATCTAAATGACATGCAATCAAGAGATGAAAAACTGTAGTGTGCTCCCAGTTCTTATGGTGGAGTGTGAATGAAGTGAGGTGGATAGATCACAAGACTAAATGATAGAGCCATTAGAAAAGATTATATGTGCCTCCTTACTGACATGTGTACAGGGTAACTAAGAGGTTTCTTTCTCTCACTTCAATGAAAGTCTCATTATCGCTTGGTCAGTTTAGGCTCAACATCCATATCCGTTCTCATTTCTTGAACCATAAGGATGTACAGTTATGATCATATGTTTTAAAGTTGATCTACCCAATGACTTTCATAAGTTATGTGCTCAATTTCACCAAAGCCAAATTTTTCGTTAATGCTTAAGTTTCACTCAATTTCACACATCAGCCCCATATGCAAAACATTGAGATGACAATGCAATTTACATTTAGACATCCATTGATTACACTAGATAGAACGTGGATCCTAGAAAGACGTAAATAAATAAAATTACACAACTAAAAGAACTTGCAAAAAACTAAGAAACATGCTCAAATAAAAGAAGATGAAAATAAAACAAAGATAGAAACTATTCCATCTCCCCCCCTAAGTTTGAATTCAACTATGGACTCATAGTCAAGGACAAACTCAGAAGGTGGAATAGTGATACACTGCTATTTATTAGTGAGTTCGGTGCCCCTGGTGCCCCATCGATACCATTGACTTTGGGTCGATGACATCAACTTATGTATGCATCCTTTATCCTCACGAGGCCTTGGTGGTGAATTCCCATGAAGCTGGGTCGAAACCATCAACATGACGGTCGATGGCATTGACTTCTATAGAAAGAAATCATCTGAATATCTCCAGAGATCTCGCGAGCATCGACCACAGAGTCGATACTATCGACTTACTCCCATGATTTCTTCAATTCTCCTATTAGGTGGTCGATACTATCGACGAGGCCGTCGATAGTATCGATGGAGCAAAATTTTACCAATTGCTGCTCATCATCCTCATCGCTACCATCGACACAAGGGTCGATGGTATTGATATCCACATAGACCTGCACACTTAGAAAACCTATCAGGGTATCATTTTTAAAGACTAAATGCTAAATTAATGAAAACTACCTAGGAATGTAAAAAAAATTAAAAGAAACAAACATGTACACTAACAAGGTTGGGTTGCCTCCCAACAAGCACCCTTCTTTAACGTATTAGGCTAGACGATACATATACTTTACCCTAGGTTGTCTAAAGATGTCTCTGATAATTCATCTGGCAATTTGAATTCCACTCTATCATTACCAATCCCCAGCGTCAAATGGCCTCGCCCAATGGCAGTGATTACATCAGCCGTAGCTTGGAACGGCCTTCCCAATAACATCTCACATCTTTCTAGCTCATGCATGTCCATTACCACAAAGTCAACAGGGAAGATGAATTTTTCGACTTTGACTAGCACATCCTCGCATATACCTTTTGGCTTAACAATGGATCCATCCACCAACTCGATTGTCATGGAAGTTTGTGTTGGCTTCTTCAATCCCAACTTTTGAAAAGTGGCAAGTGGCATAAGATTAATGCCTTCTCCTAAGTCACATTGTGCCTTTGGAAACTGTCGACAACCTATAGAACATGGAATGTAGAAACATACTGGATCTTTCCTCTTCTTTGGTTGCCGTCCTTTAATTATAGAACTCACTGTTTCATCAACACATACAACATCTATATCTTTGATCCGCCGTTTCTTGTTGATAACGTCTTTCATGAATCTTCCATATGAAGGAATTTTCTGTATAGCCTCCACCAACGGAATGTTGATGTGGAGCTTCTAGAAGATCTCAAGAAATTTCTTGAAATGCCTTTGCTCTTTCCTCGGCTTCAGACTATCCGGGAATGGTACGCTTGGCTCCTTAATGTGCTTGTACGGTGGAATATATGAAACTTTAGGGGTATCCTCCCCAAAGCTTTCTTCAACGCCTCCTTCTAGGATATGAATCAGCACATCATCCATGGATGGCATGACTTGTGGATGTTTCTCTGTATTTCTAGTGTCTACTCCACTATAAAGTATAGCTTTCACCTACTCTTTCAGCATAGGAGTCTCCTCAACAGTCTGAGATGTGGGCACGACAGTGATGGAATCTTGGAGTGATTTGAATGGCGTCCTATATCCTCCTGGAAATCCATACAAACTGCAAGGATATGGAACTTTGGGTTTATCCTCCAAGTCTATATGCATGGTATTTTTCTCATTTACCTCTTCAACAGGAAGCTCTGATGCTTTGCAAACTGAAATTTATTTAACCTGTTGATGTGGATGAGCGACCTCTGCATTCCCGATTGGTTTTTGTTGAATGATTTACTTCATCGCAGCCACCTCAGTTGAAATTTGAGTCATGGTTGTCTCTAGAGTCCTCAGTTGTGCACCATGGCTCTGTAGAGTCAGCCCGAACTGATTCATAAACTCTCCTTGTGACTTAATTTGCTTGTTGAATGTATTCATCAACTCTTGGTTTTGCTTTATGACTTGATTGAGAAACTCATTGCTCTTCTCCTCTATAGTGGGTTGTGGTTTGGCATCCGGATCCTACAGAAAATTATTAGGGTCCTTCCATGAGAACTTCTTATCCTTCCTCCAAGAATACTCATTATTCCTATAGCCATGTTGTTGGCGCATGAATTTGACCTGTGCCTCATCATCAGATCCTTCATCCTCTTTTGCTAGCAATCTCTTTGCTATCAGGTCCATCTTCTCATTTAGCTCTTTAACTGCCTTTGATTCCCCTGCAACTCTTGCTTGTTCTGGTGCATCTCTATCACCCCATGACTGCTTCCTGGCCATGTTCTTCAAGATCTCCCAACACCTTGTGTCTGTGTTATTCAAGAAGAAGCCCGAGCTCACTGAATCCAAGTTGCTTCGGTCATGCTCATTGAGAGCAAAGTAGAAATTTTTTACTTGCTTTTTTGTCCAGCCCGTGATGTGGGCACTTCCTCAGCATGATCTGGAAACACTCCCATGTCTCTGAATAAGTCTCGCCACCCTTTTGACCAAAGTTATGGATCTTTCTCACGAGGTCATTTGTCTTCTCAGGTGGGAAGAATCTCTCAAAAAAGACCTCTATCATTTGGTCCCAGGTCTCAACGTACTCGTCATTCAGATTATGCAACCATTCACGTGCATTTCCCGCTAAGGAATTGGGAAAAAGCTTCAAGTATAGCGCCTCTTATGGAAACCTGTCAATCTTTATCATATCACAGTTTTACACAAATTGGCTAATGTGGGCCACTCGATCTTCATTATTCAGCCCATGAAATGCATTAGACTTGACTAGGTTAATCAGTGCCAGATCAATCTTGTATGTAGGAACGTTGATAGCCCGCTTTTTGATCGGCCCTTTTGATGCAGATGAAGAAGTAGCCTTGATCTTCTCCCATATTATCTGTTCCTCAACCATTACTTCAGGTTCATAATCTATGCTTATGTCCTCGGGTTGATTGTGAATATGCTCCTCTTCACCACTCGATCCCAAAGGCAGAACCTTAGGTGTCGACTGTGTGTAGTTTGTACTATGCGTCTTCACCATGCACTAGTACCTGAAAAGTGGAAATTTGAATAAGTACAACGCTAATTGAATAAAGAATCTGAAAGATAGATAATTAATCTCAAAAATAAAAATTGCTAATAAAAAGGAAAATGTGGCCTAGAGTGGCCGCTTGCATCCCTCGTAGTGCCGAAAATTGCCATTCGCCGACAACGGTGCCAAAAACTTGACACGACTTTACCGTGCGTAAAACACAAGTATACACGTCAATGTAATATTGGCCTTGTGAGGCCCGAGTCGAACACAAGGAACGTAATTTTCGATAGACTACTAATAACTATTCGCAATCAGGTAGACCAATTATAAAAGTTGAGAGTTGTTTTGAAAAAGAAAATAAAAATAAAAGAAAATAGAGCAATCGATTAAATGGTTGGTTTAATCAATTAAAATGGAATCTCTAAGATTGTGGTTTCGCCGTAGGTTCTCGTTATACTAATTCCTACACATTTATCATAATTTGTCTCCCTCTTCGGATAGTGGCCTGTAGCCAGAATTGTTCGCTTCCGTGATACAATTCACTACCTTAATCTAAGTCGGTTCCACGCCAGTAGTAACCTATTCCCTAGACTAGGTGCATGAAAAACATGTCTTTGGGTTCCCACCATTAATCGTACATCACCTTTTCCAAAGGATTTATTAGTTAATGTGATTACCACCTCTTTTCAACCGTTAATTCTTTGTCAAAAGTAATTAAGGGTATTAAATTACCATTATTGTGATCAAGCACAATGATAGCAATGGAGAAAATGATATCATACCATGGATTTGAGGGATAAATTATGATAAACTATGCAAGAAGAGTCATACAACGATTGCCCGGGCTACTCTCAATCCTAGAGACAAAGGGGATTAGCCTCACATGTTCATCTCAATGCAAAACACCGTGAAGGAAGAAGAAAACATGGAGAAAACGTAAATAGAGATGGTGTAACCCCTGAACAGAGAAGAACTGGGTCATCCTCGGCACATGATGAGTGTTCTGCAGCCTTCCGGCGGTAGAAAACTCCGTCTGTGGCTTTGGAAACGTCTGGTGCATAGATCTCGGCTCCGTTCTTCACTCTGTCCTCCTTTGGGACTTGTGCAATGCAATAGAATGTGATCCCTCCCTTTGGCCCGCCTTTCCCCAGGTATAGGTATCCCTTACGGCCGTCAAAATATCACAGTCGTTCGATCGTGATCATTCTGGGCATTTTGCTAATCTGACGATGTCGATACCATCGACACATTGTCGATGGTATCAACCCCTTATTGTAGCGGCGCTCCTTCAACTTCTAGGGTTCACTCTGATGGCATCTCGATACCATCGACTGGCCTCATTGATGGTATCGACCGACTGATACTTTGGAACACTGGTAAAGTCTCGATACCATCGACAAGGAGTCGATGGTATCGACTTGTCAACCTCTTCTCCGGCTCTTTTGTTGTTGCCACGTCGATGGCATCGATGGGTCCAGGAATATGACAAACCTGAAATAAGAAGAAAAAGCCTAAGTTAGAAATGGAATTTTGTACATAATACAAAAATGTAATGAAATATGCTCAATTTTATGCAAGTAAGGGTAGTAGGCTAAAGGAAATGAATCATGCAATATTGACCACAAATATGACCAATACACACATAAACCAAGTATAAAACTAGGCAATAAAAGTGACTCAAAACCCCTGCATCAATGACACAATTTGAAGGTGTTTCTATTGCTAGTGTCTAATGTTGGTCATTTTAGATGTTGCCCCATAGCTATTTGGCAGGGGTCTGTATTGTTTAGTAGATTTGGCTTCTTTTTTCCTTTCCTTTCAGGAGGTCTATATATAAGTCCTCTCTCGAAATTTTTGGATGATTCATCCCTGATTGTAAAGGGGCACAGGTCTTGTACCCAAAGTTTTTTTTTTATAATCAAGTTAGAGGGCATTCTATTCATCCCACCCCTCTCTTGTAGGCAAAAAACTCCAAACAATACAGCTCCTGCTTATATAATGCAGGTAGAAAGACCCCAAACCCTAACACCTCCCAAGACATCAGACAAGAAGGAAAAAAACCCCAAAACACCTATGCAAAAAGCAAACCAAGACTAGGTCCTCACATCCCCATTCAAGACAACGTAGGGAAAACCTTTTTTCTCCATGATGAGCATACCTCACAATCTCATATGCAACTCCGTTGAATCATAGCAAAGGAAAGGGCTATGTAGATGTATACCCCATCTACCAAGCTCCCTGGGAGTCGAATTAACAACTCAGTGGACTAGATCACCTCTAATATCCCATTCCTATATGGAGGACCTCAGGTCCCTAACCATTGACGACACCTTCCATGGTGCCATCACTCTGTTCCATAGAATGTCAAAAATGTACTGATTGTCTATCTCCATAGTCGATATGCTAAGGTTCCTATCATCCGCCATCTTAAGACCAATAGCACATGTCTGAAGAAATACCTGAGTATAATGGTCACCTGTAAGCCATGATCTGAAAGCAAGACGAGTATCACCATGTCTATCTCGGATTATACCTGCCCCCCACCATCTCATCAGACCATTCGGGTCACGATTCTTACCCACCGCAATGTTCAATTTTAGGTTGTCAAGATCCGGGGGTTCCCATTTTAGCAATGATATTATCCTCAATCTCTGATGGGGTTGTGGAATGTTGTTCTCATTCAAACGAGTATAAAAATCTGAGTCTTCAATCTTGGAGAAGTGATGTCTATCCATCAGACGACTAACTTGATACATCAGCCTATTCCATTCTGCCGCATATGAAGAGGTCTTATCATCATATCGATCCGAGCACCTGATCCTCCAAATGCTCCACAAAATCATCGGGGACAAAATGCTAGCAAGCCATCTCTTCACCGATCCCTTGCTAGGCGCAGAGGCAATGTCGATCACAGAAGAGAGATTCATAGGAGCAACAACATCTACTAAATTAGAAAACCTTCTCCAAAGTTCTTTCGCCTTATGACCATAGAAAAAAAGATGTGACATGGTCTCCGGCAACGGATCATTACATCAAGAACATCTAGAGGCCAAAGAAATATTACACCTTTGGATCGCGTCATCAGTGGACACAACCCCATGACGCATCTTCCATATCAAAGAGCAAGCTTTCGGGTCACTATTACGCCAAATTCTGTTCAACGTTGTATCTTGATTAATATCACCACCTACAAGTATCCGTTTGACCGATCTGAAAGACAATTGGCCATTCTGCTCCAGCAACCATATCAAAAGATCATCCTCATCCGCAAGGGCCGCTCCAGATTTTCTAATTAAATCCACACCTTGATCAACAAGCACCTCATTTAGCATATCCCAATCCCAGCCATAGTCCCAATTCCAGAAATCTCGGACTGTGAAAGCGTGATTACGATCACTGTTAAGACGTGCATGTTCAACTAACCTCTCATCGCACCACTTATCACCCCAAAAAGAAACCTCGCCTCTTCCAACTACCCAATGGCAATAAGGGTAGATCCTAGGAAACAAAAGAAATAAAGTAGAATCGACTTTGCCCATGCCATAGCCATTGTCTAACAAAAAGTTCTTTAATTTCTCATACCAAGCTCGAGGTGCTTGCTTGAGTCCATATAGATCTTTTTGCAACGAATAAACATGATTAGGTAGCTTGTCATTTTCAAAGCCCGGAGGTTGAGCAACAAATACTTCCTCCTCGATTGTGCCATTCAAAAACACACTTTTAACATCCATTTGATATAGAAAGAAATTTTTATAACTAGCAAAGGCAAGTCGCATTCTAATAGATTCAAGTCTAGCAACAGGAGCATAAGTTTCATCAAAGTCAATACCTTCTTATTGATTGTAACCTTGTGCCACTAACCTTGCTTTGTTCCTTACCACTTTGACTTGTTCATCAAGCTTGTTGCGGTAGACCCACTAGGTGCCAATGATTTTTCTATCACTTGGTCTTGGCACTAGAGTCCACACACGATTCTTCTCTAATTGATGTAGTTCCTCTTGCATGGCTAGGATCCACTCGTCATCACCAAGATCTTCTTTGATGTTCTTTGGCTCCAGCTATGAGATGAATGCATTGTCTACTTGTTCTTTGTTGTAGGCAGATCGTGTCTTCACTCTCTCAAATGGGTTGCCAATAATTAGCTCTTTGAGATGATTCTTAGCAAAGCAAGGAATGGGATCCTTTTTTTCTTCATCCTCTACTTCAATCACCTACTCACCTTTGTTGTTGATGTTGAGGTCTTTCAAGATAGGAATCGAGTCATCTGCAACATCATTATCAACAACATTCTTGCCCACAATAGGGTTAGTTTCAATAAACTTGACATTAATAGATTCTTCAATTTTTGACAATTCAATATTGAAAACTCTATTAGCCGTGCTTGTAGTTCTATAGCTTAGAAAGAAAGCCTTGTACGATTTCGGATCAAACTTGTCAAGAGGATCCTTCATGATCAAAACAAAACAAGGACATCCAAAACCGTGAAAGAAATCAATGGATGGCTTTCTTCCATGCCATAACTCATAGGGGGTTTTCTTCAAAGAAGGATGTGTAAAAACTTGGTTTTGCACAAAACAAGCGGTGCTTACGGCTTCAGCCCAAAACTTCTTAGGAATGTCATATTCAAGTAGCATAGTCCGAGCCATCTCGTGAAGTGACCGTTTCTTTCTCTTGACTACCCCATTTTGTTAAGGCGTACAAGGAGAAGAGAAATTGTGCGAGTAACCAGATTTTTCACAAAATGCTCAAAAAGAGCATTTTCGAACTCTCCCCCATGGTCACTATGGATAGAAACAATCTGCCAAGAAGCTTCATTTTCAACTCGTTTACAAAAGATTGAGAAAACATCAAGCGTATCACTTTTCGAAATGAGAAATAAGGTCCAAGTATAACGAGAGAAATCATCGACAATCACAAGACAATACTTGGAACCACAAAGCGTTTGCATTCTCATTGGTTCGAATAGATCAATATGAAGAAGGTCAAGAGCACTTTTGGTACGAAGGACTCCTTTGGATTTGAAGTAGGACTTGGGTTGCTTGCCTTGTGTATAAGGTCGGCATTCCTCATCCTTTTCAAAATCCAATTTGGGAAGTCCCCGAACCAATTCCTTTTTGCCCAATTTTTTCATTTGATGCATATTCACATGACCCAAATGGTGATGCCAAAGAGAAATATCATTTTTATCCACAACCAAGCATCTATTAAGTATGGGCTTTAGAGAATCAAGCATAATAAAATAAAGATTACCATTTCTAGTTCCCTTATATATGACATTGTAAGTGAGGGAATCTAGAAGCAAACATTCTAAAGATGTAAACAAAACAAGAGATCCATTATCACAAAGTTGGCTTACACTTATCAAGTTGTGATGTAGGCCATCAACAAGCAAAACATTCTTGATACATAGCTCATTTCCTACATCACCCTCACCTATAACCTTACCTTTCTTGTTGTCCCCGAAGGTTACTGATCCTCCTTTCTTTTTCATGAATTTGTTGAAATGGCTGATTTCACCTGTCATATGTTTTTTGCCACCACTATCAACAATCCACCTCTTTTTGGCCTGCATGAAAGAAGGATGTCAGTACCCAACTCAAACTTTGGGATCCAGGGTTAGCTTGGGGACCCATTTCATCTTTAGGTTGGTCCCCTTTGGCTTGTAAGGACAATAAGTAGAGTAATCAACATCACATTTACAATGAGCACATACCATAGGGTTTTTAGAGCTAGAAGTCTCTCCATGGAAGATAGGAGGTTCCACACTCTTCTTCTTACCGTTACCTTTGTTCTTGTTCTTACCCTTGGGAGCAGTCCCATCATATCCTAAACCACTAGTACCAATTTGTTTGGTAGAGTGTTCTAGGACAACATTAAGGGATTTCTTTCCCACAAGAAACTTTTGCAAAGAAGCTCTTAACTTAGCATTATCATCACTAAGGTTAATGAAAGTAGAAGATAAACTAGCAGGATCATCTCTAGCATGCAATAGGTCGGCCTCTAAACAAAGGGCTTTTGTATGAAAAGAATCATGTTCTAAAGCAGTGCTAGCTACCTCATTACTTTACAAAATAGGTCTAGATGATAGATCATTAACTTGAGCAAGCAACTTAGCATTTTTAGATTTAAGCAATAGAATTTCCTTTTGATAGACCTGAATTTCTTTCTTTCTAGCTTCATCAATGAGACTTAGTTCTACATTTTCAATTTTAAGAACATCTATCTCATCTTGGTATCTTTGGTTATCTTTCTTAAGATCTGCAATAGTCTTAAGATAGACACCATTTTCAACCTCTACTCCATTGTGTTGAAGCTCAAGGTCAAGAAATTTCCCTTGCAAAGAATCTATGCTATCAAGGAGTAGTTTTTCATTTTTATCAAGAATCTCAGTTTTAGCATAAAGATCATCTACTATCTTGCCTAGTCTTTTCCTTTTAGATTTGCATTTAGTAAAAGATGATCGGAAATCATTAAGCATATCAATAAGAGTTTCCTTAGATAACTCATGCAAATTGACTTCACTTACCTCACTTACCTCACCTACATCTTCACTTGTAGAGGCCACGAGAGCATGGTGGCATTCTCCATCTTTTGAGCTTGAAGAGCTTGCAAATTGAATTCACTTACCTCACTTACCTCACCTACATCTTCACTTGTAGAGGCCATGAGAGCAAGGTGGCATTCTCCATCTTTGGAGCTTGAAGGGCTTGAGGAAGACTCCTCCCAAGCTGCATGAGTTGCATCTTTGTTTCTTCTTTCTTTCTCTTGTATTTGCCTTCTCTCTTGTACTCCTTGTCTTTCTTGTGGCTGCTCTTGTGATGGATCTTCTTAGCCTTTGGGAAATCACTCTTGTAATGTCCTTTTTGGCCACACTCATAGCATCTAGGAGTTGATGAAGAAGGCTTCCCTTTGAAGTGTTTACCCTTTGAGTAGTTTGCTTCATTCTCATTCGGGCCTTCATCTTCACTTGAGGAGGGAGTAGGGGACTTGAGAGCAAGTTGTTGCTGCCGAATGATCTCTTCAATTTGAGCTTTGAAGGTTGCATCCTTAATCTTCTTGGATTCCTTCTCTTCTCTCTTTTCTTCTTCTTCTTGCTCATCAAGCCTTGGTTATTGGGCTTGAAGGTTGCCAACCAACTCCTCGGTTGACAATTCACTAAGCTTGTACACTTCTTCAATGGATGTAACCTTGGGCTCCCATCTCTTTGGAAGAGATCTTAGGATCTTGGAGTTGATAATGCCTTTGTCCATAACACTACCAAGTTCCGCCAATCCATTGATGATGACATTGAGCCTAGTGTACATATCAGCCACTCTTTCATTCTTACCCATCTTGAAGTTCTCAAGAAGACCACCAAGCATGTAGATCTTGGCTTCCTTCACTTGCTCCGTTCCTTCATAGGTGACACAAATCTTGTTCCAAATCTCATGTGCGGTGTCCCAAGAGGAGATCCAGTTGAACTCCGATGGGGTGAGGGCTGCATAGATGATGCTCACAACTTTGGCATTTAGTTGAGCTTGCTTCATTTGGGCTTCCGTCCATGTGGAGATTTCCCCCTTTGGATCTTCATACTTGAGGTGCACCACCTTCCACATCTCATAGCTCACACCTTGAAGGTAGAACTGCATTCTTCTCTTCCAATAGAGGAAGTTGGTGACATCGAAGACCAGGGGCCGCATGGAGAAGATTCCTTCCAAGTTCAGGGATCCAAGTGCTAAATCGCCCATCTTCTCCTTCTTATAGAAGTAACTTGGAGAAGACATGCTCTGATACCACTTGTTGGATCAAGGGCTCCAGAGGAGGGGTGAATAGAGCTTCACAATTCTCAGAAAATGGATTAGACCACCAAAATATATTAAGTGTGGTAACTTAAACAAAAAGCAATTTGATGTCTTAACTAGCAAGCATAGCAAGGATGAGAGACAAGGAAGAGCATGCACTTGGACAATGTGGTTTATAGTGGTTCCACATCCTAACTAGGAGCAATGTCAGTCCACTACCTAGAGGTGGTTAATCTCTAGGATTTGCAATCTTGGTATTCTTATATTCCATCATAAGAGTACAAGGAAAAACCACAACATCTAAGGGCTTAGTACCTCAAGTAAGGATCTTCAACCTGTAGAAGGAGCTTACCCACTTGAACCATGGAGTCTTCAACCATCAACATGGACTTACCCACTCCTTCTTCAAGTCTTCGTCCTTCAAGGGATTACCTATCCTTCTTGAGCACTTGCCTTGCCTATCTCCTTCACTTGGAGATCTGGAACACCTTGCCTTCTTCAACCTTGAAGAACAACAACTCCTTCTCCTTCACTCAAAGAAGATCTTCAGTCTTTTCTTCAAAAAGGAAAGGGGGTAGGAAGATGATGGAGGAGAGCTTTACATCATTATAAGGAGCATCTCTCTTACAAAAGGAACCCATCTCACTCATACTCATGAATTTGACTTGAAGGTAGGAGAGAAAGGGGCTCAAAGGGTTAGAACACTCTCAACTAAGCTAGGACCAAGCACGTAGTGAATGAGCAACCATGGAATGAACTCCAAGAGGTCCTATTTATAGTTGAGGGTTCCCCTTTAAGTTGTGGGACACTTAGATATGAAATATAGCCATTTTGTTCTCAAAGCAACGACTCTATTTTCGCTCAAAACACACCAATGGTCACAATCACTTTTTCTACAAATTATGTACAGTGTAATCGGTTGAGTTTCAATAAAGGTAACTCCACCGATAGAGTAAAAGACAAAGCCGATATTCAAACCATCGGTCGAGTTTGTTTAGGGGAAACTCAACCGACCAATGAAAATCGAATTGGTCAAGTACTCGATTGGTCGAGTTTTGTGAAACCACAACTCGACCGATGCTATCTTTAGAGAACTAATCTAGGAGGATCATTCGATTTTGCAACTTGACCGATTGACTGCCTATGGTCAATTTTCTAAAGTGCATCTAAAGTGATTAAAACTTGGTGTTTAGTGTCCCAAACAATTTTCTCATCTTAGTTACAAGCCAATTCATCAATACAAGTAATTACAAAAATATTCTAAGTTCATTTACATAGATCTCCAAAATGACACACTTGTATAGGTTTTGACTTGAACTCGAGCAAAATAGGGCTTTTGATTTTTGATCTTTTTCATGTATCTAACACCTGAAATCAATCTTCAATACACATATTAGATACATATGAATGGAATGGTTAAGTCATTATCAAAATATGGACAATGCATAACATCTAGGTCAACACCAACATCTTCTTATGAGAAGAATGTGGAGAAGCTTCTTGGAGATACCTCTTGTGAGAAGTTTGCAACCTAGGTAAGAGGTTGATTTCAATCTGCCCTGTTGTGAAAATTCTCCTTGAGATAGTATAGTAGGGTTGTCTTAAGGGACAAAAGACAATGGTTATTTTGTGTATTTTGTAATTGGTAAAGAAAAATAAGGACATACACGTTAGACATTCGAGTTAGTAAAAACTAGGTAGTGGACTGGCATCTTTTGATAGAACCACTCTACATCTTGTGTTTTTGTGGTTACTTTCATTGATCAATGATTTGTTTTATGTTACCACTTTAAGAAAGTTTTGACTTAACCTTCCTCTTCTGTTTTAAATTACAAAACCTTTAAATTATGTCTTTGCACCCCTACTCTAGCTCTTTCAATTTGTATAAAAGAAGGACTTCAAGGAGCCCTAATAGGTCTTGAAGGATAGGGGAAAGCATGATCGACAATCTCAACCTTGGAGGATCATATGTAAGTCGACTGCTGCTGTTTGACAGGGCAAACTTCACATATTGGTAGAGAAGGATGCAATTTCACTTTGAAGGCATTGACTTTGATATTTGGAATGGTGATCAGCTTAACATAAGAAATACCACCAACAGATACATAGAAATGATCCAGATATGGTCAGAAAGGAAATTGTAAATACCAGAGCAGTAAGTATGTTATACTCTTATCTATATCCTAATGAATTTAATATGATATCTTATTGTGAAACCAAATATGGTATGTGGAGTAAACTATTGGATATAGATGAAGGAACTAAAATAATTAAGATTACAAATTTAATATGTCAAACATAAATTCAAATTATTTTACATGAATAAAACTGAAAGTATTGTTTAAATGTATGCTAGATTTTCTACTCCAATAAATGGTTTGAGTGCCTTAGGAAAGAAAATATTTGAGGAAGATCAATTCTCTATGATACATAGATCATTGCCGCCTAAGTTCAAAGTTAAGGTAACTACTATAGAAGAATCTAGTGACCTTTCAAAATAATTGATGGAGCAGCTCAATAGAAACTTGGAGACACATTAAGTGAAGTTTTAAGAATAGGACAAAATAAAAGAAGAAGAACAAGAATAATAAAAAGAAGAAGTTTCTGAGATAAAGGGCATGGAATTCAAAGCAAAAGTTTCGAAGTCATCTTTCTCTAGTGACTCATCATTGGTCAAGAAGAAGTACATCATAAAGGTAAAAAATATATACATTCTTTTTCTAAAAAAAATATTAGATCTTTTTCTACTAGATGTCCCATATGTGGAGAGAAATGACATTGGAAGGCTGAATGCCCAGAAATCAAGAAAAAATCTCCAAGGACAAGACGAAGAAGAAAACATATAATGCTACTAAGGATGATTCCTCAAACTTGGAGGTAGGTGAGAAGAAATGTGTCATCATGCAGTCAAATGCTTCATTGTTGAACATGAATACAATGATGAAAAGAATACAAAGTTGCACAAGGTAATGATGATGAGGTATCACTCAATTTTTTCTAGAGAAGAACATTTGGACAAATTTCAAAATTATAATAAAAATAAAAATAAATTGGAAAATATTGTTGATTCTTTAAGTGAAGAACTCTATGAGATAAATGATCAATATGCTAGTGAGTATAAGAGACTTAATGAACATTTTATCAAAATACTTCTTTACAAACTCAAGTTCTTACTCTTTTATATAAGCTGAGTAATATAGAGAAACAACCTATTTGTTGCTCGCATTTTGATTATGATCTTATCCTTAAAGTAACTGATGAGTTAAATGATAAAAATTGATATACTTGAAGAGAGCAATGCTAGTACTAGAAAATATTTAATTTCTACTACTAAAGACTCTTTGATGCTTTATGAGGAAAATGAATATCTTAAAAGATCTTTGGATAATCTTCAAACAATAGAAATATGTTGAAAAATATTTTGCTTTCTCACAATAGTCATGTTGGCACTCATGGACTTGGATATATCTTAAGAAACAAAAATAGGAAGAAGAAGCAAGAACCTACATTTGTCAAATGAAATACTATTTCTTCTTATTCAATTAGCCACGTTACATTTTTTCTTATATAAGATTTGGTCACTATTCTTTCTATTGACCTTTCAATAGAAAAAGTGACAAAAACATGGTTTGGGTTCCAAGAACCTCTTTCTAGAGAAAACTATATATGATCATGGGTTTCATTGGATGTTAATTTTTACTATGAAAATTTACTAATTTATTTATCTATAAATGTGTAGTTTTTTAAATGGTATCTATATATGATAAATTTTTTTCACCAGGTTGTCTCTTAAATTGTGTATTTAGAGTCGATTTGCTACATGTTTAGTTGATTTTTTAGGTCTGAAATGATTTATTTTACATGTTGCAAACATGGTCTTTTCTCTTATATGGATATCTTTATATTGGTTATTATTTTCTTTGTTTGAGCTCAATTTATGAGTATGAGATTAAGGGGAAGCTCAAATCATGTGATTTATTGCCATCTTTATTGGATTATGTTCTTAATGGCTTCTCAATATGAATTATGGTTTTAAAATCCCTTAAATTTGGTTTGGAGATCTTTATAGACCTCAATTTGGTTTTTATGGAAATTGCTACATCATAGAGGACTTCACATTCCTTGCATTGATATTGAGATATTCTTTAGAAAATTGGTGTTTTTCATGGCATCTTTATATCAATGGTGGACTTAACATCCCTTACCATTATCTTGGAGTATTTTTTCTTATATTGTGCCTAATGGGATATTTTTATAATGAAGGTCTTAACATTCATCTCATTGGTAATTAGACAATATTTTGTTCCTTGGTCAAATATGGCTTTTTGTCTATACAATGTTCCCTTTTTCAATTGGTTTCTCGATTCAATTTGTACATTTTTATTATTGTTGGGTATATATTCCCTCTCCAAAATACCTATTATGTTGAGGGGGATAGATTGTAAGTATAACCCTTTTTTACTTTAATAAGGAGGGATACTTGAAGATAAATTTGGCTATCTACAACAATTTAAAGGTATGATGCTCTAAATTGTATATTTTCAAATTATCTTGTGGAAATATTTTTCATCATCAAAAAGGTTGAGATTGTTGGCTTTGTGGATATCCCACACTCATAATTTGATGATGCAAATATTTACTAGTTGTGTCACTAATATGTTCATATAGTGTTTTAGAGGATCAAAGAACTTACACAAGATCTAACAATAAAGAACATGCTATTATACATGTTTTTGTATGCCCTTAGGTCAACTTCTGCCATGTATATGCTTTATACAAGTGCATTTTGTACAACTTGTAAGGAATGAAGTAATAACAAGTAATGATCAACCTAATCCTATCCTAGATTTTTTACACTTATATTAAGTCTTTAAGATAGTTAGGTGTTATGTGAAAAATCATTACACATTTTCTCTAAGAAAATGGTAATGACATGAAATATTTTGGCCGAACTATACTTCGACTGAGAAAAAGTCGTTGTAGAGAAAGATCCATTGTAGAAACATAGACATTGCAACCCCAGGCAAAATATTGCCCCTTGGTCAAACTATACTTTGATCAAGATAGAATCCAACTAAATTACAAGTTGACCAAGATCAATTTATAGTCAAAATCTTCATTCATTTTTGTAGCCGTTGTAAACTTGTTTTTTGACTTCTAACAACTATTTAGAATTTCTCTTGTCCTAAACACTCCTAACAACTATTTTGACCATTACTAAGTATATTTCATAAATAGGAGTGTCTATGGGCACTTAGAACACACACTTCAACAATCAATTACATGTTATCCATCTCCAAGATTTGAATTCAACATTCCTAAACTTGAGATCTAAGCCATAACTCAATACTAGTGTCATACTCCACCAAATATAGCCTTTCCTTAAAGAGTTTGTCATCACTTGTTTGTAGAGAGCTATTGACCTAACAATTATACGTTGTCCATATTTTGATGATGACTTAACCATTCCATTCGTATGTATGTCTATTTGAGATTGATTTTAGGTATTGGGTACATGAAAAGGAGCAATTCAATCAAGCCCTAGATTTACCAAATACAAGCTAAAGTCAATGAAAATGCACTTTTGTGGAAAACATCCTAAAACGCTTAGGACTTGTAATCGTTTGCATTGATTCTATGACTTGTAATCAAGTTGGGAAAAAAGTAGGAGCACATAAAATAAATGTTTAAGCACTCTAATGACATTTTCTAACATGTGTCTTGTCGTCCAATTGTCATTCTTGATAAACTCGATTAACACCCTTGATGGATTTTTGGAAATGCTAGGGTCAGTTGAGTTTTCCCAGGACAAACTTGACTGACACCACTACACAGCCAAAACAAATTGAAGTTGTTGGCTGAATTTCATCCATGATAAACTCGACTCAGCACTTCAAATTTTCTTTGTAGCATAGAGATATCAGTCGAGTTTGCTTTATTAAAACTTGACTGACTGCACTGTACAAAGGGTGTAGAAAATATGTTTCTAGCCGTTAGAGTGTTTCAAACATTAGAATTAGATCTGTTGCAACACCTCAAATTACTAGAATTCATCCCCAAGTGCTTCTACTAGCTAGTAGACATACCCAACTATAAATTGGTACCCCTGGGCTTTGTCCCAAGTTTGCTTTATGATGCTCCCATCTATTGTTAAGTGGATTTGTCTACTAAGAGACCCTTTCTCTCTCTTGCTTACTAATCAAAGCGTCATTATGATAGGGATGGGCCATGTGTGAGAGAGATACTCCATTGTACTCTTGTAAAGCACTCAAATCTTCCCTTTCCCTATCCCTTTCTCAAGAGAAAAGTTGGTGAAAGCTTCTCCAAGGTAAAGGTTGAATATCCTTGAGGAGAGTAGGTAATTCCTTCAAGGCAGAAGACTTGTTGTAAGAGGTGAGATCCTTGGTGAAGGTGTCCATCTTGTGCAAAAAGTGGCTAAGCCCTTGTAGAGGTTGAAGAGTCTAGCTTAAATGATATGCAAGACCTTGTAAGGTTTATTGGCTCCTTTTGCTCCTTCTAAAGGAAGCCTAGGTATCCTTGCCCTAGAAAAGGAAGGTGTTATTGTATGTCTTGTAATGGAATATAAGTATGCAATGGTTGTAAAATTGTAGAGTTTGACCTGTATAAGTAGTGTATGTACACTCTCCAACTTTGGGATTTGGAACCACTATACTTCGCTTGTTCTTTATCTCATTCAATCTCTATCATCCTTGATATGTATGTTTAGTTACACACTGTTGGATAAATTGGACATTATGATAAATCCCTTTGTTTTGATGATGACAAACATTTCATTCTTGTTAATCTAACGTGCTACTTGAGTGTTGCAGGAATAAGGTGGATGACAAAGCTCTAGGGAATCTATATGCTTGAATGATTGTAAATGTCATGAAATGTAATCAATTGTAAACTTGTACAAATATATAATGTACAAGTACTTAGACTTCATGTAAATCAAGCGTTAGATCTTCCCTAGCTAAACACCACACTTAGATAGGTCATCCCCTTCAATAGTGTCACATATGCACACTCATACACACACTTAGTGCCTTAAATTGAAAGATTGAAACAGGGTCAATCTCGGTCGACAAACTCCTCGACCGAGACACTCTCGGTCGACAAACTTCTCGACCGAGAATGACCCAAGTAGCCGTTAGACACCACTGACAAAGTAGTTGGCAGTTGGAAATGAACGTTGATCCAGAGAGCCTGTCGGTCGACAAAACTTCGACCGAGTAGGTATCTCGATCGAGAAATTGTCGACCGAGATAGTCTCTGACAACAACTGCAGAATTAATTAATTAGCCGTTGTTAAAGCAACTAACTTATATCTAACGGCTAGTTAAGCACTTAGAACCCCCTAGAAAGTGTCTAGAATGTCCTTAAGTACTTGTAGGTCATTCCTATAAATAGGACATGCCTTAGGACACCTAAACATACCTAAGCTACACTTGTGCTACAATTGAGATTGAATACTCATTGGCAATCTGTTTTGAGCAATAGAGCAATTCCAACATTGGCTATTCATTCCCATTGCTCCTATTTCGTGTCCTATAGGCTAGCATCTCCTTTCCACATCACTTACACTTCTACACTCATTGGTTAGGAGATCAATACGCTTGATATAGGCAAATCAAGCCTTGTGCTTCAAAGGATAAGTTGTACTTTATTTTTTCCTTTTTGTTCTTTTTATTCTCTGTATTCTCCTCGCTACTCCTAGGGTTGGAGGCTGCGGATTGGAGAAGGTTCTTCTCGGAAGAGAAGGTGGACTTCAAGCTACTTCAAGAAGGCTATTGCAACGGGAAGCTACTTCAGGAGGAAGGCTGCTTCAAAGTTGGTGCAATTACTTCTAGGTGAAGGCTGCTTCATGGTGGTGCAATTACTTCAAGGTGAAGGCTGCTTGAAGGGTTTAGGGAGAGAATTGTAATTTTATGTAAAGTCCTTGCGAGGTAATAAAATTAAATTCTTTCCAAATCCCGGTTGGGTAAGCAACCGGGTAGTGGACTGACTACCTTAGTATTTGCTAAGGTAGGAACCACTCTAAATCCTTGTCCCCTTGTCCAATATTTTTGTGATTGGTTGTTTGAGTTAAATAATTGTTAAAATATTTAAAAACTCTATTCACCCCCCCCCCTCTAGTGTTTTTTTTCATTTGGTATCAGAGCAGGCTTCAAGGAACCCTAACCAGGTCTTGAAGAATGGAGGGTGATGGTGATTACAACCGCAACAAAAGGTGCTGCCTGGACAAATCTACAACATGTTGCAATTGGTGTTTAGGAACAAACCACACAACAATCGATTGTCCATGGAGAGAAAAGAAGAAAGAGGTCCACAAAAATTGTCTCATTGCTACAACCAATGATGAAGAAGAAGAAGAGGTAAGCCTTCTTGATTTATCAAAAGAAGAGCTAATTTCTAGTCTTGAAGAAACACATAACAAGTATATTGAGTGCAAGAAGAAATTAAAGAAATCTAATAAAACAAATGATGAGTTAAATGTTAGACTTCTTGCTCTTACATCTGAAAATGAAGATTTATATGCTAAATTAAATGATCTTGAAAAAGATAGCATTATTTCTAAAAATCATACTTTGAAATCATCTCTAAGTAGTAGTAATGTGAAGATTTTTACTCTAGAAACAAATTATGATCTTCTATCTCAAGAAAAGGTTGGATTACTTGCAAAGCTAAATGATCTTCGAAAACAACCTGTCTTGTGTACACATCTAGATTATGATAATATAGTGAAAGAAAGGAATTCTTTATCATCTAATCTAGATCAAGAAAAAATAGATATTAAGAAAAGAATGGATGAGATTGCTAAGTTGCACCAAGAAGTTAGTAGGTTAAGCAATAATGGAATCCTTGATAAAATATTGGATGATTCCTATCATCAAATTGGGAGAAGAGGACTAGGTTACAAGCCTAAGGGGAAGTCTTATCAACAACCTAGTTGGAGAAAGACACGAGCACATCAATCTATATATGTACCTAAAGGAACAAATACATTTGTACCAAAGAACAACCTAGAACAAAACCATAGAAAAAGACTTGAGGTTGACTCTATATGTTGCCATTATTGCTTACGTCTTGGACACTACTCTTTTTCATGCCCATACAAGAAAAAGGATGTTGAGTTGGTATGGGTTCCAAAACCCCCAAATTGAATTGATTAGACTAAGTTGAGATATGATCGAAGACTTTAAATTGCATATCTTTATGTCTATCTCAACTTAACATAAAGAGATAACAACATGATTCAAGTAACTAAAATTTCAACTAAAATATATCTCAATTAAGGTCCTCAAAACTTAAAGATTTGAATATGATTAGTTGAGATTTGATCTAAATGTTACTTTGATATTCATATGTTTTATCTCAACTAAAACTGATTTTCAAATTGCATAATTGAAATTAAATATAGTCTATATTTTACTTGGAATCAATAAATAGTTCTGAAGATAATACAGAAACCTTGTCGGTCGAGAAATCTTCAACCGAGCAGTCAGTCGGTCGAGAAATCTTCGACCGAACAGGTCACTGATTTCAGTCTGCAGTAAAATTGCTGAATAATTTGATTGATCAAGTGACTATCTATTTGCTGTTAATGACTGTTTTATATGTAAAACAAGTTGAAGATCATTTTTGAATATAAATGATATCATTTCGATTAATCATCTAAATAAGGTAAAACTGAAAATCATGTTTAGAAATCACTATTTTATAATGTTTTACATGATTTTTTTAAAGCATCTCCTGGTCTATCTATATAGAAATCATATGTTATGACATTTAGTTTAAATGATCACAATCACTGTATTTCATGGAATTAACATTTTATTGTTCTATCATTACATCATGGATATGCTTTCACTATTTTATCATTCAGCTCATAAAGATAATACTATGTTACATAGAACAAATAGATAATGACTATTGTATGCATGGATCCTTGATGATACATAGGCAAGAAAAATGATTCATTGGTAATTTGTTGCTTAGAAAAAGAACTTTAAAGTTTGCAAAACATAAAATAAAGAATTTCTCAATTGGTATCTATAAGAAATTGAGATATCATTCATGCCTTCAAGGATATATGTCTTTTCTTGAAGAATCACATGATTAATATGAACAGAAATAGGACTTGATTTATGCACTCATAGTAAAAAGGACATCATTCATAATAGGTTTTATTCAAAGTAATTTAATTGATATCTCTTTAAGTTACCTGCAAAATTTATACTTCACATGTGAAATCTGCAAATTTTGCCTCTTGGTTGAAATAAAATTTAGCCAAGGGGCGCTATGGTCGTAGTCAAGGACGACCTAAAATAAGCTTTGACAAAATGCTTATTTGGACATCATTTTATTATACTTAATCTTAGTATACGTTTGATAAAGGTCAAAATCAAAATTTAAAATCATCTGTGACCTTAGAAGCTTTAAATTGCTTTAAATGGTAAGATTAAGGGGGAGCTCATACAAACAAATTTGATTATTTGATTAAGAAGCTTACATAAACATTGTAAACATCATTTGGAGCTTGTTACGACCTTAATATTTTTACTCTTGGTTATGAAGAAATCTATGAATTTCATAAAAATGATATATCTTGTACTTAAAGGGACTCTCTAAACAAATCAGGGCTTAACATCCTTTGCAAATGATTGAGAAACAAATTGTGGCTAAATTAGACAAAAATGATATTAAATCCATATTCATAATAGAATATCTATTTAAGGGGGAGCATAGTATAAAATTAAGGGGGAGAAGAAATATAACATATTCAACCTGGATATCTTTTTGAAATGACAAAGGGGGAGAAAAGAATATAAAATCATAAATATAAAATCAAAAATGAGTTTCATCTTGATGGCCAACACTCACTTGTAAAACAAGAATGGCTACAAAAGGTAATCTTCAGGTATGAAACTCACATGCTTTATATTTCCTTATTTCATATTTAGGAAATGTTTGTCATCTTCAAAAAGGGGGAGATTGTTGGATAAATTGGACATTATGATAAATCCCTTTGTTTCGATGATGACAAACATTTCATTCTTGTTAATCTAACGTGCTACTTGAGTGTTGCAGGAATAAGGTGGATGACAAAGCTCTAGGGAATCTATATGCTTGAATGATTGTAAATGTCATGAAATGTAATCAATTGTAAACTTGTACAAATATATAATGTACAAGTACTTAGACTTCATGTAAATCAAGCGTTAGATCTTCCCTAGCTAAACACCACACTTAGATAGGTCATCCCCTTCAATAGTGTCACATATGCACACTCATACACACACTTAGTGCCTTAAATTGAAAGATTGAAACAGGGTCAATCTCGGTCGACAAACTCCTCGACCGAGACACTCTCAGTCGACAAACTTCTCGACCGAGAATGACCCAAGTAGCCGTTAGACACAACTGACAAAGTAGTTGGCAGTTGGAAATGAACGTTGATCCATAGAGCCTATCGGTCGACAAAACTTCGACCGAGTAGGTATCTCGGTCGAGAAATTGTCGACTGAGATAGTCTCTGACAGCAACTGCAGAATTAATTAATTAGCCGTTGTTAAAGAAACTAGCTTATATCTAACGGCTAGTTAAGCACTTAGAACCCCCTAGAAAGTGTCTAGAATGTCCTTAAGCACTTGTAGGTCATTCCTATAAATAGGACATGCCTTAGGACACCTAAACATACCTAAGCTACACTTGTGCTACAATTGAGATTGAATACTCATTGGCAATCTGTTTTGAGCAATAGAGCAATTCCAACATTGGCTATTCATTCCCATTGCTCCTATTTCCTATCCTATAGGCTAGCATCTCCTTTCCACAGCACTTACACTTCTACACTCATTGGTTAGGAGATCAATACGCTTGATATAGGCAAATCAAGCCTTGTGCTTCAAAGGATAAGTTGTACTTTCTATTTTCCTTCTTGTTCTTTTTATTCTTTGTATTCTCCTTGCTACTCCTAGGGTTGGAGGCTGCGGATTGGAGAAGGTTCTTCTCGGAAGAGAAGGTGGACTTCAAGCTACTTCAAGAAGGCTATTGCAACGGGAAGCTACTTCAAGAAGGCTATTGCAACGGGAAGCTACTTCAGGAGGAAGGCTGCTTCAAAGTTGGTGCAATTACTTCTAGGTGAAGGCTGCTTCATGGTGGTGCAATTACTTCAAGGTGAAGGCTGCTTGAAGGGTTTAGGGAGAGAATTGTAATTTTATGTAAAGTCCTTGCGAGGTAATACAATTAAATTCTTTCCAAATCCCGGTTGGGTAAGCAACCGGGTAGTGGACTGACTACCTTAGTATTTGCTAAGGTAGGAACCACTCTAAATCCTTGTCCCCTTGTCCAATATTTTTGTGATTGGTTGTTTGAGTTAAATAATTGTTAAAATATTTAAAAACTCTATTCACCCCCCCTCTAGTGTTTTTTTTCACACACAAATCCCTTATTTACAACCTTATCTTTTGAAGTATTTTGAAGCTCTAATGAATCTTGTTTAAGTGTTTATATCTCTATTCAACCCCTATATATCCCATCGATCCTACAAGTTCTATTTGAGCTTTGGTCTTCTCTGACAATATCTCCCATGACACAAGAAGATGGGCAAAAACCTTATAGGTTCTCTCAACTTGGAGAGTGGATTCTCCATGAGACCTCCTATCATTAACGACACAAACTTCTCTATTAGAAGCAGAAGATGTAGCTCTACTTACAAGGGATGAGCTATGATGTGTGGAAAGTGGTCATCTTTCCCTACAAGGAACAAGGAGGAGATGTGGCTACTTGGGATGAAGCTATCTTGAAGAAAGCCCAGCTGAATGCAAAGGCAATAACCATCATCTATGCAACACTCACTCCTTCCAAATTCAACTGGATCTCTTCTTGGGATACCACCTATGATATATGGAGCAAACTTTGCATTCCCTATAAAGGGACCAAGCAAGTCAAGGAGTCCAAGGTTTGCATGCTCAAAGGTCTCCTTGCAAACTTCAAGATGGGTAAGAAAGAGAGAGTGGCAGAGATGTACTCAAGGATCAATACCATTGCAAATGGACTTGTTCTTTGGGCCAACCCATGGATCAAGGAACCATCAACTCCAAGATCCTTAGGTCTCTTCCTAAGAGTTGGCAATCCAAGGTGACCTCCATTGAAGAAAGAAGCCTTGGTAATATTTCTATCAAAGTGATCATTGGGAATCTCCAAGCATATGAGCCTAAACTTGACAAGCAAGAAGAAGAGGAAAAACTAGAAGGTTAACTCAAATAATATGAAGGAAAATGCCTTCAAAGTGGAGGTCATTGTTCTTAAACAACAACTTGCTTTCCAAACTACTCCTTGCTCAAGTGAAGATGATGCCCCTAGTGAACATGAAGCTAACTACTTAAAGGGGATTCACTTCAAGGGAAATCCCTCCTCCTCTACTCCAACGTGTTATGAGTGTGGTCAAAAGGACACTACAAGAATGATTTGCCTAAGGAGAAGAAGTCCTATCACATTAGCAACTCCAAGAAGGTGGATTACAAGAAGGAAAGCAAGTTTAAGAAGAAGGACAAGAAGGAAAGAAGAATAAAGGATGCACCCCATGCTGCATGGAAGGAATCTTCTTCAAGTGATTCTAGCTCCAATGAAGGAGAATGTCACCTTGCTCTCATGGCCTCAACTAGCGAAGACATATGTGAGGTAACTGAGGTAAGATTGAATGAACTATCTAAAGAAGCACTCATTGAGATACTTAATGTTTCCCTTCTTATTATTCCAAACACATATCTAAGAAGAAAAGATTAGGGAAAATTATTGATGACTTATATGCTAAAATTAAATTTCTTGAGAAAAATCAAAAAGTTCATATTGATAGAATTTATTCCTTTCAAGGTCAATTTCTTGAACTTGAGTTGCAATTCAATGGAGTTGAGGTAGAGAATGGTATTTATCTTAAGAACATCAGTAGTGTTAAAGATGAAAGCCAAACTTGCCTCAATGAGCTTGTTTTGATTAGAATTGAAAATTGATATGGTATTAAGGATGAAAAGAGATTCTATATTCATGAGCTTACTATTCTTAGAACTATAAATGCTAGATTACTTGTCAAAGTTAATGATCTTGCTTCTAGACCTTTATTGCCTAGTAATGAAGTATCTAGTGTAGCTCTTGAAAGAGATCCTTATCTTACGAAAGCCCTCTGTCTTGAGGCCAACTTGCTTCATGCTCAAGACGATTCAACTAGTCTCTCTTCTACTATCATTACTCTTAGTGATGATAATCACAAGCTTAGAGCTTACTTGCAAAGTTCCTCAAAGGGAAAAAGTCCCTCAATGAAGTTATAGATCACTCTGTCAAACAAATTGGTAAAAGTTCTTTGTGATATGATGAAGCTCCCAAAAGTAAGTGCAATGGGAAAGAAAAAGAGCAAGGAACCTCCTATATTCCATGGAGAATCATATGGCTCGAAGAACCCTTTGGTTTATGCACACTAAAAGAGTGATGATCATTATTCTACTTATTGTCCTTACAAGGAAAAGGGGACCAACCCAAATAATGTACTTCTTGTCTACAGCACATTTAATTAATGCTATCCAATTATGTGATAATGGTTATCTTGTTCTATCCACCTCACTTGAATGCTTGCTTATAGATTCCCTCTCCTACAATTTCATATATAAGAGAACTAGAAATGGAAACCTTTATGTTATTTTTCTTGATTCTATCAAGCCTATACTTGGTAAATGCCTTATTTTTTATAAAAGTGACATATCTTTGTGCCACTGTAGGCTTGGTCATGTAAATATGCATCAGTTGAAGAAGTTGAGCAAAAAAGAATTGGTTAAAGGACTTCCTAAATTGGACTTTGAGAAGTATGAGGAATTCCAACCTTCCACATAAAGAAAGCAAACCAAATCATCCTTTAAATCCAAAGGAGTACTTAGTAACAAGAGAGCTCTCGAAATTCTTCACATTGGTCTTTTTGCACCAATAGAACTCAATCGCTTCATGGTAGCAAATATTGCCTCATGATTGTCGATGATTTCTCTCTCTATACTTGAACTTTCTTCTTTGTTTCAAAAAGTGACACTCTCAATGTTTTATCTGCTTTTTGCAAATGGGTTGAAAATGGAGACTCTTTCAGAATCATCTCTATCCGTAGTGACCATGGAGGAGAATCTGAAAATGTTTTGTTTGAGAAGTTTTTTTAGGAATCCGACTATGCACACAACTTTTGTTCCCCTTGTAAACATCAACAAAATGGGGTTGTAGAGAGAAAGAATAGCTCTTTACAAGAAATGGCTAGGACATTGCTTTTAGAGTATGATACTCCAAACATGTTTTTGGTCGGATCCATTAACACTTCATTTTTTGTGCAAATTTGGGTTTTCACTCATCCTCCCTTAAAGAAAACCCCCTATGAGTTATGGTGTGGTATAAAACCCTCTATCAATTTCTTTCATGTTTTTGGTTGTCCTTGTTTTGTTTTAAACACCAAGGATTCTCTTGAAAAGTTTGATGTGGAATACTATAAGGCTTTCTTTCTTGGCTATAGCACTACTAGTAGAGCATATAGACTGTTTAACATCAAATTGTCTATTTTTGAAGAATCTACCAATGTTAAATTTGTTTAAACTAACCCCTCTATTTCCAAGGATATTGTAAATGGTGATGTTGTAGGTGAGGTGATCCTAGATTAAAAGAGCTCAACATCATTGACAAAGGAAAAAAGGTGGTAGTAGATGAAGAAGAGAAATAAAAAGAAAAGAAGGATCCAACTCCCCAATTTGTTAAGGATCATCCTAAATATCTCATCATAGGAAATCCTTTTGAAAGGGTGAAGACACAGGCTGCATTTAATAAGGAATAAGCTAACAATACCTTCATTTCACTACTTGAGCCAAAGAACATCAAAGAAGCTCTTAAAGATGATGAATGGATCCTAACTATGCAAGAGGAGCTAGACCAATTTGAGAAGAACAAAGTGTGGACCTTAGTGCGAAGACCAAATAATAGGAAGATCATTACTACCAAATGGGTCTACCGCAACAAACTTGATGAAAGCAGAAAAATGGTAATAAACAAAGCAAGGTTAGTTTCTCAAGGCTATAATCAATAGGAAGGTATTGGCTTTGATGAAGCTTATGCTCTTGTTTCTAGACTTGAATCTATTAGAATGTTACTTGCCTTTTCTAGCTATAAAAATTCTTACTATAAAAAATAGATGTTAAAAGTGCATTTTTAAATGGTACAATAGAGGAGGAAGTCTATTTGGCTCAACCTCCTGCCTCTTAACATGACAAGATTTCTAACCATATTTATTTTCTACAAAAATCTCTCTATGGACTCAAACAAGCCCCTAGAGCTAAATTAAAGAGTTTTTTTTAAACAATGGTAATGCGATTGGCAAAGCTGATTCTACCATCTTTCTTAAACACACTTCTAGCAATTTTTTGATTATTGAAATATATGTTGATGATATCATATTTGACGAAGCTGATTTTGAATGTTGGAAGGAGTTTAGTTCTCTTTTGAAAAGTGAGTTTGAGGTGAGTATGATGGGGAGCTTACTTTCTTCCTTGGATTCCAAATCAAGCAAACAAAGGAAGGAAACTTCAACCAAGGCAAATATACAAGTGAACTTTTGAAGCACTTTCGAATGTAGAAAACCAAGGCAATTGATACCCCTAGGTCAAACACTACCAAACTTGATAGAGATGAGTAAGGTGAAAAGGTAGATGAGAATGTACATATAGGTATGATTAATAGCTTTCTATACTTAACTACCTCTAGACCTAATATCATGTTTAGTGTTGGCTTGTGTGCTAGATTTCAATCAAGACCTAGAAAATCTCATGTTATAGTGGTTAAAAGTATTCTAAGGTACCTAGCCAAAGCCCAACATTTTGGAGTATGGTATCCCAAGTCAAGGGACTTTACTCTTACTGCTTATAGTGATGAGGATTATGCATGGTGCTTAATTGATAGAAAGTGCACAAGCGACACTTTCTTCTTCCTAGGGCCATGCTTAGTTTTTTTGTCCTCTAAGAAACAAATCACAATGGATCTTTCAACTACCTAGACTGAGTAAATTGTAGCTGGGTGTTGTGGTGCCCAAGTCCTATGGATGAAGCAAATGCTTCAAGACTTTAATATTCATTATGATGCTTCTCCTATCTTTTGTCATAAAACTAGTGAACTTAATCTTTCTTACAATCCTATATTGCATTGTAGAGATAAACATATAGAGGTCTGCAATCAATTCCTCCATGACCACATTTCTAAGAAAGATATTTGTATCACTCATGTGGACACAAAAAACCAACTTGCGGACATTTTCACCAAACCTCCTTCTAGAGAGAAATTTGCTTTCAATGGACCAAATTACTTATTACTACTCTTGATTATATTAATATTCCTTCTAGCTAGATTTTCTCTTACCTATATATTCTTTCTCATATATTGCTCATCGTATGCTTGTTAGGGCTACATATGCCTTGTTTTAATAACTTATTTTGCTTTTTTTGCTATATTTTGCAAATGATTGTTTTACTACAAAATAGTGGACAATGATGAGTGGATAGTGCCTTAATATGTTCTAAATGCATGATATTTTAGAAAACTAAATTTATATTGCATTCTAGTGGCCTAGAATTAAATTTCAAATCTTTTGGGCATGCTTTCTTGCTGGATGAGTTTGCTTTGGGGAAACTCAACCAACAACAGACCCTAGGAATGAACACACAATAGTGTCAGTCGAGTTTCCCAAATCTTAAACTCGACTGATACCACTCTTGTGCTGAAATATATATAGAGTGTTAACCGATTTTCTCCCTTTCAACTAGATAAAACTCGACCGATTCCTCTACCTCTTAGTTCATCCTTGAACCCTAGCTCACCTAAACCCCTTTCCTAGCCCCATCCATCCTCGTTTGACCTTCCCCAATCACTAAACCTAGCTTGGGAGGTGTGATTCTTGAGTTATCTTCCTTATTTTCATGTCATCTTTAGTTTATTTCCTCTCCATGGCATCCAATAGGTGAAAGAGACATGTTCTTCAGGTGTACTTTCATCTTCAATAGCCATTAGGCATATCTCATAACGACGGTGCCTCGCTTTTCTCCAATCAAGTAGTAAATCATTATGAGGAGTCGTTTCCTAGGAACCCTTACCCCTTTAGGGCCCTTGATAATCCATGGAAATGATCTTTTGAAAGAGGATAAGACATTCTTTACCAATCAACACCTTGATGCTCTTTGTTATGAATGCCTAGCCTTCAACAACTTCTTATCAAGCAAGAAACGGGTGCATGAGTTCTATACAAATCTTACCTAGAACTACACCACTCTTGTGCATCCTCCTAACTCCTAAATAGTTTTGACATCCATGATTGGCGGGATAAGATTTCAAATCTCTAAAAATTCTTTCAATACTTACTTATTTTGTTCCTCGTCGAATTGGATGTCTTTCTATCCTACCTACTGAGTCCTTCTTGTCCCTGTAGCCTTCTACAAGAGATTTGACCCTACGTTATATCTTCCTTGTATCCAAAAAACTCCAAAGAATCCAGAGGTCCCATACAGGAAGATAGTCATCTTATTGTATTCTTCTCTGGAAATTAAGACTCACTTGGTCTCTCTCCTAGTTAACTGCAACATCCATATGAAAAAGAATCAAATAGATATTGTAGAAAACTTGGCAATTATCATGCACTTTGTTCTTTAGAATATTCATATCAAATGTGAAGATGCATTCTCCATCGCATTACTTGCTTTCACACAGAGAAGAACACTATAGACTCCCACCCGCCCTACCCAAACCTGATTTGTAGTGTCTTTCAAGATCACATTGGTCAATCCCTTTTCAAGGATCTTGGTTATCAATCCAGTAAGAAAGGAGTTTGCATCAATGACACTACCATCATGAAATATTTTCACACCACCTCCTCCACATATGGTGCTTCGACCTCCACCCTACCTCCTCCTAGACTTGACTGTACATATTTCTTTGTGTCTAATGAAACCCTGATGGGCTACATGATGTACAATAAGGCATACAATCTGTAGGTCCAGGAGTAGCTCCATCATGATCTTGTTCAGATAATGTCAAACATGAACTTGTCTTGCAACCATCCTTATCCCACCTATCAACCCTACCCAACTATTAATTATGCCTCTTATGCATATAGTCAGTTCCACCCAGCTTACCAGGCTACTACTTCCGCTATACCCCCTTCCTCTGGTGGTGGACCTATCTCTACTCAGTTGAGTGCCTCTCAGTTATTGGCTCTACCTCCTAGCCCTACTCCACCTTACTTGTTGGTTTTGATGGGGGGTTTTGCACCTAGTTTTGAGAAAGCAAGTACATTGCATGCATGTGGTATGTGTTGGGCAGAGCAACATGCCAAGTGGCCCATTACTCTCTCTGATGGACCTCCTGAGGATGCAGAGATGGAAAATGAGGATGATGACAATAAAGATTTAGATGATGATGAGGATGGTGATGATGACTTTGATGATGATGGAGACGATGGTGAGGACACACCTGCAACCCCAGATGCACCTTTTGATGGTGATGAATACTACCACCTGATGATGAATATCCTATTGACATAGATGCACTTTCATTTAGTTCTTAGAATCCTAGAGTGCTCATATATATATATATATATATATATATATATATATATATATATATATATATATATGTGTGTGTGTGTGTGTGTTTGAGTGTTTGTATTCTTCCATGTATTGAGAATTAGGCATTTTTGTATATGAGGACTACTATTTTCATATTTTGTCATTTTTCCTTGTTGTTTAATATTTTTCATTTTGAGAGGACATATATGTTGTTGTAATCTTATTATATCTACCCTTAGCTCTTTGTTTTTCTATAACTCATGAGTTATTGGTGTGTTCTTCCATATTTTGATTATGACTCTATCATATGTGTTCTCTCTCTAGCTTTTGTGTAGTGCTTACATTTGGTGGTTTCTTGTATTGTCTGTGCCTTTGGAGATGATCGATTTTATATCTTCTACCTCCTGCCATTTTGATATGACAAAGGGGAATAAATGAGCTTAGTACACATTGAATTGTTATCCTTCTATAGTTTATTCTCTGAAATAGCATGTGACTATGTACGAGGACCTAATAGTATATAGGTGATATGCTTATGCTTTTCAGATAAACTAACCATATAGGAAAATGTGAGCATGAATTGAGGGGGATCAGTTGTTGTTGTTCATTCATGTATCCCCTCACAATTCATAAGGTAAAAGTTAAAATTCTAAGTTCTTTTAAGATGTTGAGTAATGGTTTATCATCTTCAAAAAGGGGGAGAATGTTGACCTAACAATTATACATTGTCCATATTTGATTATGACTTGACCATTACACTCATATGTATCTAATATGTATGTTTGAGATTGGTTTTAGGTATTAGATACATGAAAATGATCAATTCAATCAAGCCATAGCTTGATCAAATACAAGCCAAAGTCAATGCAAATGCACTTTTATGGAAATGCCCTAAAACCCTTAGGACAATTTTTGTAATCATTTGTATTGATTCTATGATTTGTAATCAAGATGAAAAAAATCATGATCACTAAAAATGAATGTTTAAGCACTATGACGTCCCCAGATTTTCTAAAACTTAATCTGATGTGTGACATCCAAAATGAAACCCTCACCTCAGCAAGAATCCCAATTTAAACATCCCACACAAGGCTAAGAAGAAGAAAATCAAGGGAGTCAGAAGGAAACACAGTAGCACATGTACATGAACAATAATAAAACCATACACACATGTTCACCATTCAACATATAATTACAACATGAATTGTTACAATATTTGATATTACATATTGAACAGAAAACTATACATATACATGTACTACAACTAAACAACAAGATCTTAAGACAATAGGTCCACTTGTTCATCAGCTCACCACACAACTCTCAACTATCCTGGATCTTGAAGAGCATAACCACAACCTAAACAAAAGATTACATGCGGTACACGTCAGCACAATATTCAAGAATGTTGTACTGAGTACGCCTACGTGTCTTTTATTTACCTCTCATCATATCTTGGCAATAAGATAAAACTAATACTTGGCAGTAACAGAAGAATATAAGAAAAGTGTATACTTGCACAAAGATATTCATTAACAAAAGAGAACACATATTTTAAGCACATTTTCCATTATATATCCATGCATTTGCCACCTGAGGGAATAATGCATCATCTCTGCTACCAAAGAGAATGAGATGTAAGGCCTTATGATCTACTACCAAAGAGTTAGATCATTGTACAATGTGATCTGCTACCAAAGAGAATGATCACTTTCCAACACTATGCTACCAAAGAGAATTAGTGCTTTCATATAATGGAACAGATATATTATGTTTCATGTGTTCATAATCATTAGTATGGAAAATCAAGTAACATATCATGCAAGAACAATCATTTCATCCAATACCATATGCCAAGTATTTTACTACTCATATAAAACAAGCATATTGTATAATAAGCCAAGCAAGAGGTAATGGCGTACCTTGATTAAGAACAAACCTAATCGTCATATTCCTCATGTCAACTATGTATCCCAGGTAAAACCCTGATAAAGATAAGATCACATACGATCATCAGGTTCTCATCATCTTACATCTCATCTTAACCCTAATCGTGTTCATTAGGTTTTTTTTTTGTTCATTAGGGTTTAGCTTATCTCATTAGGATATTCCCACTTTTACTTGCATTCTTATCTTGGATTTGTCTTACTGATGTCATTTTTCCAAATTATAATTCATTATATGAACATTAGGTTCCATATCCTTTTGTGCACATATTAACCCTAGGTTACATCATTAACCTAGATTATTGTTTTAAACCATGTATTACGGGTCAACTTCACATGACATGGATTTCATATATAAAACTGATCACATAATTAAAACTGAGGTTCCATATACTGATATGAGCTTACTCTGTAATTCCTATCATTTATTGAGCATGTATGTATTTATTGCATTATCTTTAGTGTTATTAGCCTTAATTAGTCATATTAAGCAAATTACATGATTTAGTGCATCAACATGATCATCATTGACATCAGGTGCATTATAAACATTATTATGGAGTTACTGACATGTTTCCATAATTTTATGTCATCATTTAATATTTATTACTCAAGAACAAGGCATTACATATCTTACATGATATCACTGAGATTTGAGCATCAAAAGCCTGATATTATAGTTCCATGTTGTTCTACTCATTTTTCTGAACGTTTTGGTACCTTATTTGTATTTTTCTAAAAATCATACTATTTTCTACGAATTATTGAAGATATGTTCATTTACTGAAATTATTTACCTTTTTGCCAATGAGAGCCCGCCACGTGGCTTCTCGGGTAGTGCTGCTCTTCAGCTTGTCTCAAGTGAGCCGCCGGTTCACTAGTCATGCGGCCGGTTCGCTACCTGGACCCGGTCCGCTTTTCCCCCTTTCTCTGGTCCACATGAACTGAGCCCTCCCCTTCGTTCTACGTGAGTCCCGCAGCGGCCGACGCAGCCGCCGCCTGGGTCTCTTCCCCGGCGGGCGAAGATGACACGTTCCATTTGAGAGTGAGTGCCTCCGTATTTGGTTCTCTACTTCCTAATCTCCGGCGCCGTCGGGGACTCGGTCGCCTCCTCCGTGCGTCGTCTACACGGCTGCCGCACCAAACCTGCTTCTCGGCGAGCACGACTCCTTCCACGCTGTCAGTTGCGCTCTCCGGCGAGAGATCTATGCCCGTCTCCTTTGGTTCTCACGTCATGCAACCCCGTCCATCAGTTCGTCATTGCACGAGACTTCCGCGCCTGTTCTCCTCTCCCGATCCATGCCACCGCCGTGGCTGGGTCTCCGACGTGTGGACCGCCTGCCTGCGCGTTGCGCCTCCGGAGGCCATCACTGCAGACTCGTCGTCGTTGCAAGTGATGACTCAGGCAATGAATCGGTCATCGCCTTCTACTCTGATGCATCCTTGGGTTCATAGTTGAATCTCCTTCTCTGATCTGCTGGCTTTCGTACTTGTCGTTGGAAAGCATCTCCTCCTCAATGTCGGCATGTGAAGCTTCGACTGGCTCCAGTTCTCGGCATGCAAAACGATCACTAGCTTCTTTGCTCGGTGTCGGATGGGACTAGGACTCGCTGGAGTCCTCTGCGTCCAACCCCTCAGCGTGACCCTTTACATCTGTAAAGCTACTCGTCATCAAATCCTTCCGCTCCTGGTGGTACCTACAGTGGAGAGGAAGCTCTGGAAACCATACCAACCGCCGCCTCCTCATGTGGTCTTCATGGGCAAAGGAGAGAGCAGGGGGAAGGGCCACTCGTAATCTGTTGTTTTTAAGGCAAACCCGATGCAAAGGTCTAGTATGGCTTTCATCGACACCAAGCTAAGTGCTCACAATTATTACGATACCCACGATCACTATCATGGAGGGCAGGGGGAGCGCAAATCCTTTACCCCACGACCTCTGGCTTGACAACAGATAAAGGACCGTCCAATGTACCCAAGACCCGAGATCTAAACCTCATCACTCAAGTTACATCCGATCCAAAATTCCATTAAATCCTCTAATCTTGTAATTATCTTCATAAGCACATGTAATTGGGCAGTATGACATCCTCACCATATTGATATGTCAACACAAAACTCATCACAAATACAATATACATGAATCTAGTTATCCAAATAGGCATCCAAGAACCTTAAAAGTTCACTCCATAACAAGCACTCCGATGACATTTTCCAAAATTTATTACATGGAGTTTTGTCCGTCGAGTTTCATCCTTGATAAACTCGACCGACACCCTTGATGGATTTTGAGAAATGCTAGGTACGACCAAGTTTTCCCAAGACAAACTCAACTGATACCCCCACACAACCAAAACAAATTTAAGCCATCCACCAAGTTTCATCCATGATAAACTCAATCAATAGTTCAAATTTAATTTGTTGCATAATGCTATGGGTTGAGTTTGCTTTATTGAAACTCGATTGACTGCATTGTACATAGTGTGTAGAAAAAGTTCTTCTATACATTGGTGTTGCAAACCTCAAAAATAGATATGTTGCAACACCCCAAATGACTAGAATTTGTCCCCAGGTGCTGCCACTAGCTAGTAGACATCCCTAACTATAAATAGGGACCTTTGGGATTCATCCCAAGTTTCCTTCTTATGCTGCTAGCTATAGTTGATTGGATTTGTCTACTAAGATCCCATTTCTCTCTCTTGATTACTAATCAAAACATCATTATGAGTGAGACATGCCATGTGTGATAGAGATAGTCCATTGTACTCTTGTAAAGCTCTCAAATCTTCCCTTTCTTAATCCCTTTCTCAAGAGAAAAGTCAATGAAAGCTTCTCCAAGGTGAAGGAGAAGGTGAAGGATGAAGATCCTTGAGGAGAGTAGGTAATTCCTTAAAGGTGGAAGACTTGTTTTATGAGGTGATCTCCTTAGTGAAGGTGTCCAGCTTGCGCAAAAGTGGGAAAGCCCTTGTAAAGGTTGAAGACTCTAGCTCAAAGGATAGGTAAGACCTTGTAAGGTTTATTGGCTCCTTTTACTCCTTAAAAAGGAAGGCTAGGTATCCTTGCCCTAGAAAATGAAGGTCTTATTGTATGTTTTATAATGGAATATAAGTATGCAATGGTTGCAAAATCCTAGAGGTTGGCCTCTCTAGGAAGTGGATGTACACTATCTTATTTGGAATTTGAAACCACTATACATAACTCATTCTTGATCTCATTCAATCTCTCTCATCCTTGCTATGTATGTTTAGTTGAACACAAATCCCTTATTTGCAACCTTATCTTTTGAAGTAATTTGAAGGTCTAATGAATCTTTTTTAAGTGTTTATAGCTCAATTCACCCCCCCCCCCCTAGATCCCATTGATCCTACAAGATCTACAACTTGTACACCTTGTGGGGGTTGTAGTTGATTCTTCCTCTCTTGTTCTCTTTACTTGTCCTTGTTTCTCCTAACTACTTATTGCGAGAAGGTTGTGGGGAAGTTTCTTGGAGCTACTCCTTATGAGAAGGTTGCAGCCAAGGTGAGAGGTCGTTTGCAATCTATTGTGTTGTGTAAGTTCTTATTGAGATAGAAAAGGAGGGTTGTCTTGAGACTAAAAAGACATCAGTTATTTTGCATATTTTGTAAAGGAAAGGAACACAAATACAAGTTAGTAATTCTAATATGTAACAATTAGGTAGTGGACTGGTGTCTTTAGATGGAACCACTCTACATCTTGTGTTTTATTTGGTTGCTTTCATTGTTCAATTACTTACTTTATCTTTTGGTTGCATTACTCTTAAGAAAGTTGCAATTAACCTTCCTTTCTGTTTTAAATTGCATTTGTTTTTAAACTAACTCCATTCACCCCACCCTCTAGATTTGTTAATTAGTATTAGAATAGGTCTTTAAGGAGCCTTAACAAGTCTTGATGAATGGGGGAAAGCATGATCGGAAATTCCAATCCTAAAGGACTGTATGTAAGCTTACTTTCGGTGTTTGACGGGACAAACTACCATATTGGAAGAGAAGGATGTGATTTTACTTCCAAGACATAATCGTCTAACTCTAGAAAGATGATTTCCTTGCCATACAAACCTTCAACATCAGCTATGGAGAAATGAGATCTGGATACAGTAAGAAAGGTAACTCTAAATAACAGAGAAGTAAGTAAGTTATACTCTTATCTATATCCTAGTCAATTTAGTAGAATAAGCATATGATATATGGAGAAAATTGTTGGTTACTCATGAAGAAACTCAACAAGTTAATAGTGCAAAGATTAAAATGTGAAAACATAAATTTAAATTATACTACTTGACTAAAACTGAAACTATTACTGAAATTTATGCTAGAGTCTCTACTCTAATAAATGGTTTGAGTGCCTTAGGAAAGCAAATAACTAAGGAAGAGCATGTCTCTAAGATACTTAGATCATTGCCTCCTAAGTTTAAAGATAAGGTCAATCCTATAGAATAATCTAGCAACCTTTCAAAATTATTGATGGAGCATCTCATTTGAAGCTTGGAAAAACATGAAGTAAATCTTCAAGAAGAGGCCAAACTAGAAGAAGAAGAAGAAGAAGAAGAAGAAAAAAATAGTGAGAAAAAAGGTGTGGCATTTAAAATAAAATCTTGAAAGTCATCTTCTTGTAGTGACTAGTCTACTGGTGAAGAATAAGTACATCATAACAGAAAAAAGTATATATATTCTTCTTTTAATGAAAAAATAGATCTTTTTCTACTATATGTCGAACATGGTGATAGAAAGGACATTGGAAGGATGATTGCCTAAAACTCAAGAAAAAGGAGAAGATACACTCCAAGGACATGAAGAAGAAGAAAGCATATGATGCTACTTGGGATGATTCCTCAAACTAGGTGGCAAGTGATGAAGAAAATTGTCATCATGTAGTTGAATGCTTCATTTTCAAAGATGAAGACAATGATGAACATGATGAAGAAGGTGTACAAGGTAATGATGATGAGGTATTTCTCTCAATTTTCTCTACAGAAGAACTCATTTAACTTGTTGAACTTACTTCAGATAAAGTTGAAAAGCATAAGAAAAAGAAAAATAAATTGGCAAATATTGTCTATTCATTAAATGAAGAACTTAATGAACTAAATGATCAATATGCTAGTAACAAGAAAAGACTAGATGAGCTTGTTTCTCAAAATACTTTTTGCAAACTCAAGTTTTTACTCTTTTAGATAAGTTGAGTAATATGGAGAAACAACCTATTTGTTTCTCAAATTTTGATTATGATATTATCTTTAAAATAAATGATGAGTTAAATGAAAAAATTGATATGCTTGAAGAGAACATTGCTAGTACTAGAAAATTTTTAATATCTATTACTAAAGAATCTTTGATGCTTTCTAAGGAAAATGGAAATCTAAAAAGATCTTTGGATAAATTTTAAAACAATAGAAATAAGTTGGAAATTTTTTATTATTTTTATAATAATCATGTTTCCACTAATGGACTTAATTATTTAACGAGAAAGGAAAATGGGAAGAAGAAGCAATGACCTACATTTATAAAATTAAATAATAGTTCTTCATTTTCAATTTACCATGTTACATATATTTCTTGTGGAAGTCTTGGTCATTATGCTTTCTCATGCCCTTTCAAGAAAAAAGTGACGAAAACATGGCTTAGGTACCAAGAACCTCTCTCTAGAGGAATTGTTATAAAATTATGGTCTTCATTGGATATTATGTTTTTTTCATGACACTTTTTTCATTATCTGTTTAGTTTTTCAATTGGTAGCTATATATGTTGTTGTTTAATAGATTAAAATTTCTCAACATACCACATCTTGCAATTAGTATTTAGAGTCAATTTGATAAATGCTTATTTTGTCTTTAAGGTATGAAATGATTTGTTTTACATGTTGCAAACATGATCTTTGATCTTAAATGGATATATTTGTCTTGGAATATAGTTTCTTTGTTTGATCTCAGATGGAAGATCAAATCATGTGATTCATATTGCCATATTTGTTCAATCATGTTCTTGATGGGTTCCCTATATCAATTACAGGCCTAACATCCTTAAATTTTGTTTAGAGATTCTTTATTGACCTCGTTTTGGTTTTTATGGCAATCTCTATATCACGGAGGACTTCACATTCCTTGCATTGATATCGAACCATTCTTTCAAAAATTGGTGTTTTTCATGGAATATCTATAACAATGGCGGAGTTAACATTATGTACCATTGGCTTAAAGAATGTTTCATATATATATTTTTCCTTATGGGATCTTTTTATGATAAAGGACTTAACATTCCTCTCATTGATAATTACACTATATTTTGTTCCTTGTTCAAATTTGGCATTTTGTCTATAAAATGTACCTTTTTCAATTGGTTTCTCGATTCAATTTTACATCCTTGTTTTTCATTTGATATAAATATTCCCTCTCCAAAATGGATGTCTTGTTGGGAGGCAGTGTCCCCATGAGGGGGAGAATTTGTAAATATAACCTTTTTTTGACTTGGATAAAGAGAGAGAAAAATCTATGAAGATAAATTTGGATATATACAACAATTGAAATGTATGATGCTCTGTCTACTTTCAAATTATCTTATGGAAATATTTGTCATCATAAAAAAATCGGAGATTGTTGATTTTTTGGATATGCCACACTCATATTTGGATGCGAATATTTTCCATTTGTGTCACCAACATGTGTATTTAGTGTTTCATATGATCAAGGAACTTAGACAAGATCCAAAAATAAACAACATGCTATTATATGTGTTTTTGGATGCTTGTAGGTTGAGTTGTACCTTGTATATGCTTTATACACGTGATTTTTTTACAACTTGGTAGGAATGATGTAATAACAAGTGATGATCGGCCTAATCCTGTCCTAAACTCTTTTTTACAGTTATATCAAGTCTTTAGGATAGTACACGTGTCATTAGAAAATCATTAGATATTTTTTATAAGAAAATAGTAATGATAGGAAGTATTTCAATCAAAAATAGTTCGACTGAGAAAGAGACATTGTAGAGAAAGAGTCGTTGTAGAAATATATATATTACAAACCCAAGAAATAATACTACCTCTTAATCGAACTATACTACTTTTAGAGATGGAATTTGGTCAAAGTACATTTTGTCTGAGATTAGTCCGCAGTCAAAATCTACATTAATTTTTCTAGCCATTGCAAACTTATCTTTTGACTTCTAATGGCTAATGTAGCATTTATCTCACCCTAAGAACTCCCAACATATATATTGATCGTTTCTATATGTTTCCAATGTACATGAGTGCCTATGGACACTTTGAATACAAACTACCAATCTATTACATGCAACCCATCTCCAAGCTTACAATTCTACCTTTCTATCTTCAAAATATAAGTCATAAATCAATACTAGTGTCCTACTCCAGAAAACATAGCATTTCCTATTCCTTGTAGAGAGTTGATCATAAATCGTTCATAGAAAGCTACACATTGTACATTTTGTGAGATATGTAACTTCTTCTTCCTCTATTCTTATCTTTACTTGTTCTTATTTCTCCCAACTACTTCTTGTTAGAAGGATGTGGGAAAGCTTCTTGGAGAAACTTCTTGCAAGAAGGCTTGATCAGGGTGAGAGGCTGATTGCATTGTACTCCATTGTGAAAGTTCTCCTTGAGATAAAAAAGTAGGGCTGTCTTGACCCACAAAAGACACCAATTATATTGTGTATTTGGTATATGTAAAGAAAAGGAATAAAATATAAGCTATAAATCCTAGTTGGTAACAACTAGATAATGGACTGAAATGTTTTGACGGAATCACTCTACATATTGTGTTTTGTGTGGTTGCTTTCATTGTTAAATTACTTGCTTTATATTTCCGCTGCATTATCTATTAAGAAAGTTGCAATTAACCTTCTTTTGTGTTTTGAATTGCATAAGTTTAAAAATTACCTCTATTCACCACCACCCCCACCTCAAGATTTATCAGGTGAGTCGTTTTTTGGATTTAGTATGTATAAGAAATGGATGGGATAGTCTATTCAAGATAAAAGACATTATATTATACTTTATGTCATACACCAAATGGATGAATAACTTGAATCCATTATTCACTTTTGATTTACTCATCAGCATGGATCATCCCTCAGAAGAAATAAAGTATTTATGTCAAGGGATTCAAATGGACTCAAATGTTGCCAAAAACTTTGGCATATTATGAAGAAACCACCCCTATTGATTAGTTAGGTACCCTCCTACTTCAATTTTGGAGGAATGCCAAACACCTATAGGTGAGCCGATCAACATAGCATACATGTCAGAAATAGTATGGGAAACAAAGTTCATGAGATATTTTATTTTGATAAAATTATGAAGGAGGAAGGATTACTATGCTTAAATAAATATAAGAAGCAAGTAAAGATTGAAAAGGGTGTGTGATTTGAATTGGATACGATGTATTTTATAAGGCTAACTCAAAATCACTCTAGAGAACAAATAGCAAATTTAAAATTCAGGAAGATGTGCAATCATTATCTTAGTTATTGCATAATTGATTTATAATAAAGTGTCTAATAAGTTCTTCTTCTTGATTCTTCTAATAACTTTGCAATGTCTAATTTAAGTATATATATTTCATAGAAAAGTCAAAGGATTCATTTCAACAATTATAAAAAAAAATTAATATTTAAAACCTTATTGTATTTGCCCATATTTCTTAAATATGCAGTTCTAAGACTGATATTCAATTTCATTTTGAGTGATTATAAACCACAAAAGAAATGTTGGCACATTCTTCAATGCATATGACAAAACACAATCATAATTTATTTATTTTAACTACCAAATACATTGGAATTGTTGAATATGTTTGACATATATTTGGTCAAACATCTTGATCAAGACAAATATCTTTTATTTACTAATTGCAAAATATTTTTGAACCTACACCTAAAAGTCAGGTCTGGCACATTAGAAACTGAAATCCTCATATTTAGCCCTTATCCTACCTATATAGAGAGCTGCACTCATTTTCTAAAATGTGCAATGTTATCGTCCCCTCTTGCATAAAATAAAATATTAGGAGAGTAAACCTTTATGAAAATAGTACCTCTTCAATGGAAGCATAGTTACATCAAAGTAAAGAAGGTCATAGACTTTCCCTACAAGTTTCTACTAAAAGAGAGGTGGAAATATTCATATGGTAGATGGTAGAGAGACCTATGTCTAATTTTGCAACTCCACAAACAAGTAGATTTCAAATTTTATCATCCTCTTGCACAATGTTGGTGATCCCTTATAAACATAATTTAGGCAACCACCCAAAATTCTTAAGAAACTAGAGTACAATGAGTGCAATCAATGTATTTTTCCTAGGCTGACTCCCTAGATTACCTTGGGCTAGGGAACATGTCAGCATTAAATTTGACGAGATTAGTTTTATGAACCTAGAAAAGATTGCATCCCAAACCTTCTTCTAGATTACCTGACTATCCTTAAGCTATTATGCAAATTCCTATACTACAGAGAAGTATGATATTATCAAATTTGGAGTACTAAACAAGAACATGATATTGTCAAATTTGGAGTACTAAACAAGAACATACACAAAAATCTCTTTGATCTTTAGGTAATTATTATTACAATGAGGAAGACATATTAGTATCCAGTGATGCACCCACTTCAAAGGTTGAGTATCCTCAAATCAATTATGATAAAACCTAGAAAGAGCTTTCTTGAGAACTTTCCTCTGACATATGCAAAGAAAGCCACCCAAACCCAAAAAAGTCAATATATATACATACATACATATATATATATATATATATATATATATATATTCAAAAGGTCCTGGGTGATAGTCTTATATCCATATATGAGAGTGGGAGTTTCAATAAAAAGAATCCATATGCCATGTGGTGTGTTAAGAATGTCCACAAGATGATATTTTTCCCATTTTCTCATTGATCACATGACAAATATAAGAGGGAATGACCCTCAAATAATGGTTGCATGATTAGCATGATCCTTAATATAGCTTTTGACATTTATATTCATGAATTAGAGAAAGTTTATAAGTTTCATGGACTTTCTTTGATTGGTATGCACCATCTACGGCAAGACAAATCATCACCAAGAATAAAAACGAAATTAATGTTATTTTATTTTCTCAATTTAAGATATAGGTACTATTAACAAATTTTCCCCTTCACTATTAGAGATTGATGTTTTTCAACCAATACTTTGGATGCTTAGAAAACTCAAGCTCCTTATCGATATAATTCCCCACTCTAAAATCAATTGGCACCAGTACAAGAATCTTAAGTTTAAACTTACACATTCTTCATCTGATGTCTATAATATGGCCATCCTACTCAAGATCAAATGTCACACAATAAAATAAATATAGGAATAGTTGATGTCTAAAAGTTATATATGACTTTACAAACTCAAGTAGTTGTTCTAACAAAGATAATAATGATGCTTCATAAATACCATACAATAAGTGTCTATTATGTATCAATAATAACAAATCTTCCATGGTAGTCATGGAACAGTCTTCTAATGACAGTTGGATAAAGGGATGGGGAAGAAAAACTGAGGTACAGTCTTGATAGAATCAAAATTGGATGCCATCAAGCTTGTTGTGGAGGAATATGACATGCTAATATTGAACAATATTGTGATTCTAAGAGTGACTGTAAGGTTGGTATCAACATTTTGTAGGAAGATGAATTCCTTGCTTATTTTGTGGTGGTTGCAAGCATACAATGCATAGGTAGAAAACATGAAAAGTTGGGGTTTAAGATTGTCTATAAAGACACAAACTAGGTTCCTTACAACCTAATCAAACACTACCTTATAGAACATATAGGCACCTGGTCCTGTGACTACCAAGGTATTGATATTATAAGTTTATTTAGTGAGGATAAGGATTGTAAATATAGTAATAGTACTAGCTTTTAATTCTACAAGTTATTGTGTTAGCTGTAAATATTCTAGTTGGCCTACGAGGGTAGGGTGGGATGAGTTGATATTATCCCTTGCCCCCTCCAAAAAAAGGAGTCTACAAAGAAGTATCATTTTACTGGAATACACAACACTCAACATTGAGAACCATGGTGATGCCTTCTAATAAAACCACACTAGTTACATAAAAAATAGTAGAGTGTTTCAAATATTTATGTCGAACCACTGGGAGTATACCTAAAAGTCATGTTTATATTACCTCCCCTATGATAATTGCATCTAATCTAATTCAACCACTAGATGTAGAAAGACAATAAATCTATATCTGATAGTATTATAGGAACTATGTCAGTCACAACATTCTCATATTGGACATTTTTCTTTATTTCACCTCAGTAGTATATTTCACATTGTTAAGATGATACTATTATTGATGGCTTTCCCATTCTGCTATGGAAACCCAACCACCTATAACCATCTTTCATAATTTTCAATATCTAAAGGTTAAATATTTGTCCTAAAGTTCTACTATAATTGAAGTTGAGAAGATTTCTAAAGCTCATGCAAAATATGAAACCAAATATAAATATGAAATTTACATTCTCAAGTTCCTAAAGTTTGCAAAGATATATGAACCACCCTTCACCCATATCATAAGAAGTATTCCATTTAATAAAATATTCCACACTCAATCCTTACATGATTATTGCATCAATTTATCAAAATAACTTAAACTTCCAATCTTTAACAACAACAGAAGTAGCTAAGCACAGACCCTTTTTTGTTGAAGATGAAGAAGTGCATATATATGAACTCATATTCAATAATTGTCCTTCCAAAAGAGAACCTCCACATGCTTCTCAACCCTATAAAGAAGGTATTAAAGTCAAAAGACAACTCTAACTCTCCAATCTCAAAACAAACACTCAGCCATTCCCTTGACAACTTCTCAATGACACCCTTTACCAGAAGTCAGGCAGCCCTCAAAGTAGCCTCAACCGAAGCATTCAAGTAGGAGAAAGCATGTATCAACAATCAACATGTTTTTATTTATTTATTTTTTGAAACATGTTTATTTTTGTCACTAGATGATGTGGAGCTTCTTAAAAGGGTCCAAAAAGTTACACATTGTAATTTTATGTCCCATAAGTCAATAGATCTTGTATTTCAGAGGTAACATTTTCCATCCAGAAAGGATTGGAAACACAACTTGTTTCTCATCTATCTTCCATCTCAATATAATTGATTACTCATAGACATTTCATGTTTGACAATAGTTTCCAGACTATTTTGGTAGATTGAAGGTATGAACATGGAAGAAAAATTGTGCAAGTCAATTTGGATCATTGTGCAACATCCATCAAAATTTAGTGTGTTGGGCGGGTCTCGTAGTTCCATTATGCTCAAATAGTGACATGATAGCGGATGAAGTTATTATTCCATGATTTTTTTAATTATTTGATATGAAGAATGACATGTTTGGATATTCTTAGTTCCTCAAATATTTCCACCTTTTCTAAGGAAACATGATGTTTTGGGTTCATAGGCTGCACGGGGTGATTTTTATTCATTGGTTAGTTTTAAATGTGGACCATTATGCTTTGATTAAGAGTGTTAAGCAACAAAACGTGAATGCATTGCATGAATGCAAAAGAAGAGTGAGTTTTTTCTTCAATAAAGGCGGTGAATTCATAAATGGTGAATGCTACATGAAAACAAAAGAAGAGAATTAAACAAATTTGGTTAGTTAATGGCTTTCATTACTCTAATCAAAGATAAAAAGTCAAAACTCTTTGGATTTTTTTATCAAATATAATGTAGTTATGCAATGTAGTGTACCTAATATTAACAAATAATGATCAAAATGGATGTGGGTGAATATTAAAATTCCGACCACCCACCCTAAACCCCGATCTATGAAAAATTTTCTCATCTCTGAGAGATACTAAATCTTGATGGAGGGGAAGAGTTGTGATAGACATGTGTGTTGAATCACCACTAGTGAGGTCGTTCATTTTTGTAAGGGTTTTTTAAAGTTCTAAATCAAGTTAGTAGGAGTCTTACATATGCATTTGAAAAGTTAATAACATAGATTATTAGTGCAAATGAACAACTAAATGATGATGAATGTAGACGTGGGTAATCTAAAATCCATTATCTAAGGAAACAAACTCATGCTACCTCTTGATAAGGGCATCTTTTCTTTGTTGATCACCTGGTATTTGTTTCAAAAAAATTTAATGGAGGTGAGGAGATTCTGAGTGGATAATTAGACCACATGTAGACAATTTTAAAAATAGCATTTGAGATGTAGTCATTAATGTTGAACGCTTCATTTTTTTGGAAAACATTTGAAATAAGATGGGTAAGGAAAAGGAAACTAGAGGTTAGTCAAGGCATAAAGTTACCCATGGGTAATATGTTAGGAACCCAACAACACCCTTGTGGTAGTGAAAATATTGTCAACGTAAAATATGCTTTTTTTATTCAAGAAAAGTTCTTATATGTGTAAGACAAAAATGATGAGAAAAGGCATGTAAATTAAAGTTTACATATCAATTTAGGGTTTCTCATTTCCCTATGGTCAAGCAGTTCGGTTGGCCTATGATGAAGAAGAATTAGATGATAAAAATTCCATTATTCATGGAGCTGAGTCATAGGTGACACTCTGATCTTGAAGCCTGAAGGTGAGATAAGCTATCATCCTCCTAGGGATCAGATATATTTTGAGGCACAATGTCTTTTAACTTAGTGTTGAGCCCCTACAATGACTAGGTCAAGCAGAGTAACTAAAGATTCTTGCGCCTAATTCAATTGAGATAGTAGGATTCCTTACCTAAGCCCTGACTCAAAAATTCAATGGAAATCCCAATACTACGGTTATTTCTCAAAGTCTCAAGAATCCATGATCCTAAGAAAATTTTGACTTTGTCCATTAGTCCCAGGGGTGGAAAAGAAACTCCCCCGATCTCACTGACTTGTCTCTTCCTACTGTCTAAAATAGGGGAATAGGGAATTCTCTATAGCATCGCACCCATGGTGTGAGGAAACTTGGCACACACTGACCAAACTACATTCCTACCATTAGAACACTTTGACCTCAAGGACATATGGAAACACTCTCTCACTCATGAAGACCCTCCAATGGAATTGTGAAAGCAAAGTGAGTGATACTTTACCAAGGCACTCATATCCTCACACTGGGGTAGAAAAAGTGAGAGTGAGAGAGGATGAAATAATAACAAAATAACAACCTACAAAAAGGAGATGAATGATTAAAAAATTATATATGACTATCAACCTTGAGTTATCATATCCTCACATCACTAAGGGATGGAAAAGGTGGAGTATAGAGAGGGATCTACATATTCCTTCCATTGAAACTACCTTGATTTGTTGGATAATATTGAGACGTAGACTTCTAATCTATTTCTCTCTTGGGTTGAGACATAGGAAAGGATAAATCTAGATGTTTGGGTCTCAAAAGTTGTGTTGTCTACCTTTTTTACTCTCTCTACCTAGGTTTTAGCCTTTATAAATGAAAACCTAGAGGTTTTAGTCTTCTAGCATTTTTTCCAACCTTTGAGCATCCACCAAACTATCCTCCTTTATAAATGGTAGATGGGGTTATATCTATAGTGGTTGATGGTTACCTAGGGTTTGGAATCAATAGAGGAGATTCAAATGCATATGGAAGCCTAGGGGCATGCATTAAATGGGGACCCTCTTTATCCAATCTTCTAAACACATTTTGAATGCAAAGTGGATGGCTAAGCCAATGTGGGAAATGTGAGGCACACATGGGTTCCCTCCATCTTAAGTCTTCCATGTCTATTTTAAACATTATCTTGTAGAACCAGACAAAGAAGGAAGTGTAGGGAGGTGGAGCATAGGACTATTTCACCATACACCCATTTGGGTCTCCCATGCATAGAGGTCTAGTTATTGGTGGGCTTAGAATAGGTGGAAAAGGTAGGGTACATACTAGATTGGAACCATGTTTACTTTTAGACTCTATAGGAACATTGAGCATGTTGCATCGTGTGGACTTGAGATGAAATGCTCTTCATGGGTGATTAGTTCTAGGTATGAAATTATCTTAGGTTGGGGCCTTGGTGATGACATCCAAGCAAGGTAGTCTGTAATTGATCGTTCATTAGTTGCACATCTAGTCTGAGTGAAAACCTTCAAACTCATGGGAATTTTAATGTCTAAATCATACAAAAAAGGCATGTCATGAGATATATATACTGATCTGTTGCCAGTTCACGACCAATGCTCATGGAAAAAGTTTTCTAATCACATTTTGATATTTGATCTTGATTCGAGTAATAGTTTTTGTACTCATTTGGATATGTTCAGAATCCCATTAAATCATATTTTTCATAGTCTGGCATCTCCTAGGATGTTACTCACATATTTAATATGTTTGTACTTCTTTCTCTCACTCTAGGGTGAAATCTAAAGCCTATGCTCATGTTTTAGAGAATCGGGTTATGCCACTAATTCATCACAAAATATAATATGATTTTTAAGTTTTCTCTCATATATGTATCAAATTCTTCCATCATTTGGATTGACACTCGTCAACATCTCATTCATTTGGTGACCCAGACAGAAGGCATAGAAAATGGAAGTGTCAACAAGGACGTTAGTAGTTGGTTTTTCATATTGCATTTGGGCCATACTTGGGCCCAACTAATATTGTTCTTACTAAGGGGACTTCCCCTCAAAATACACCAATAGTAAAGAATGCCAAATAAAACCTTGAATTGATAACCCTCATACTAGTAGAAATGGATGAGGTTAAACATAAACATCTTTTTTGCATTCCAATTAAAATTTTATGTAAACTTTAGCAGCTAAGAAATTATAAAAATTAGCAGACCACAGGGTGATCATGTTTACTTTCATCATGTGGTCCTCAGTTAGGGAGTCATTGGTTGAACTATGTCTTTGTCTTAGAATCGTATAGATGGCATTCTTGATCCCCTTCTTGTCTCTGATTTCCATATCAAACTCTTGCAGTCATAAGATCCACCTGATAATCCCAGTATTTGCCTCCTTACTCTAATAAAACGTTTGTGATGGTAGTGTGATACTTGAAGACAATCACTTGCAAACTAGTGAAATATCTACAAAATTAATAAAAGATGTAAATAATATCTAGGATATTCTTATCATTAGTAGTGTAGTCCCCTTTTCCACCATCTAGCATATTGTTTGCATAATTTGGAGTGATGTTTTTTATCAATGTATTTCCTAACATTTGCATCTACAGTGTAGTCACTTGTGTCACACATGATATCAATGGGAAGATACCATTATAGAGCATGGATGATGAGTGTAGGGTTAAGGGTATCCTTCAGGCTTGTAAAGATCTTCATACAGTCATGGTCAAAGATAAAGTTAGCATTTTTCAATACATAATTGGTGAGAGTCTTGGCAATCTTGCTGAAGTCACGAATGAAACATTTGTAGAAGCATGTATGACCAAAAAAGTACTCATACCTCTAACATTGGATGGATTTGAAATTTTGGTGATCACCTTTATCTTATCCATAATGAATTTGATGTGTCTATAGATCACCCATTTACCTAGAACAATGCCCTCATTCACCACGTGGTGACACTTTGCCCGACTGATATGTGCTTCATTGCATCCTTCAATAACCAATAATACATGGTGCAATAATACTTTTAATGAGTCTCATTAGACTAAAAAGTCATCCGTAAAGACTTTTATTATTGCATAGGTAAAGTAAGTAATGATGTCAATCATTTAGTGTTGAAATATGGCTGGTGTGTTGCATAATCAAAGTGCATATAGTAGAAAGTATAAATATCAAATGAGAATGTGAAAGTGGGCTTTTGTTTATTAGTGGGATGGATGGGGATCTAAAATAATCCATGGTACCCATCTATGTAACATGAAAACTCCTAGTGTGTAAGTCTCTCTAGGATCAGATTAAGAAACAAAATATGGAAGTGGTCTTCCACCTTTCTTGGTACTTGTATTGGGCTCATTCTTGGTGACTCATAAATGAAAACAATGATGCTAGTTAGTATAGATTTATTACTTATTTACACACTAACTCTTTCATGTTTAGTTTTAGTCAACTTTGAGTCACAATGGAGTGATTAAAGTTGTCAATCGTGTTGATTATGTGCATGCACAAGGCTTGGCTAACTCCAATAGATTTGTCATAATGTTGCCTAGTGATTGTTGTCTCTTCTTTAGAGCTGAAAAAAAATCATTGCTCACTCTTAGTCATAAAATATGTGTCAATGATAACTGGGTAGATTCATTTCTCATCTAGGAAGATGTGCTTCATCCCCTTAGGGTAGGGGCTTTATTGTTGGCACAAACAATGCATTGACCTCTTATTCAACAATGGTAATGGACTTAAGTTCTTCAAAATATGCTTTGAGGTCTTCATATTTGCTATATAGGTGGAAAATAAATGTTTTCTCTTATGAACAGTCCAAATCATCGGCCATGGATTCAATGATTGTTGTCTCCAGAGGGTCATTCGAGATGGGCATATGTTCTTGTACCTATGTCATTTTTTTAGTAAATTCAATGAGGAAAAGTTCATCTTGGATGTTGGGCCCTTTTAATTTCCTTAAGACCTTGAACTCAAGTGTGTATGTTCCAAGTATGAATTCCTACCTTCCAACTTCAACTTTGATGACTTCTCTAGTGCTGGCAAGGAACAAAAATCAATGATGAGAAGATAATAAAGATTCTCCTTAATGTATATTAAAATATATATAGGGGACATAAGCATTTATTCCCACCTTCATAACATTCTCATAGAGGTTATCAAATAAGAATCAATAAGTTTTATTATTGTCCCTATAGGTAGAACATCACTGAATCTGGGCCTCTTTTGTAGCCTGCAAGGAATTACGGAAATTTGCATGGAAGTCATATAACCCTATTTGAAATTTGGTGTCTTGATGAAGCAAGAGATACCATAAGATATTAGGTCCTTAATATTGAAGGGCGTCTTTTAGGAATAATGGTATTACAATATTGTCCATATTTACTGCAACATCCCCCTTTGTAGTGCACTTGCAAGTGAGGAGTTCTATAAGGAACTTTAATCAAGAAAGGACTTTTCCCAGAACATCAATGAAAGGAATATCAATATGTAACTTCCTCATCACCTCCTTGGACTTTGTAAGTCATGTGTCTAACTAGTTGTAAGCTAATATACTCTAATAAGGTGGTCATGCCTTGTAGACAAGAATTATGGACATTATAGTACTTGGTGTGGATACCACCTTTGTCTTCATGTTTAATGGTTTTCCTTGTCCTACATTATCATTTGATACATCTAATGTTAGTGTGTTGTGAGTGACTCCAACATCACTCCATCAATAATTATATTTCTCATGATTGGTATTGTGAGTACTATCAATGCTAATCCCGGATGCATGGACACAACATTTACATTCTCTTAATGCTTCAAATTTCTCTCTATATGATATATATCTGAACCTACGAGTGGGTGGGTAGAGGAAGACATTTATGCTAAATGATACTCTAAGACTTTGGTGTATGCCTTCATATGCACCAACATAATTTAATTTTTGTGTGCATCGAGTGTGGGTTTTACCCTACATTGGGTTTGTTCTTCTGCCATGTAATCTCAACTTTCATGGAGCAAACTATGGTAGATTCTTTCAATTTTAGTATCAAGGTCCACTGTGGAGTTTAAATTAGACAAATGTTATATGCACTAGAGGTTTCTCCTAAGAATGGAAAAGAAGCGCAACTTAAGGTTGAAGAAGGTTTCATTAAAGAAGATATGCAATAGTGTCAATTGCACATGGAAAAATTACAACTAACCCTAGTTAAGTTCAACATATAATAAACTATTTTGTCCATGACAATAGTGATAAAATTTCATCTGTGATGAATCATACCTCAATGTCTAGGGAAGAACCCATATATTTTATGTTAGCTAAAAACACGACAAATCAACAACAAGTAGATGGAGCTTACACAATATAGTTAGGATCAAATCCCAAGGATGACATTTATATGAATTTTATAAATTTAACCGAGTTAAAAATATTATTTATCTCAATACTTTGAATCATTGTTTAGACTAAATTTCATTATAAACAAACACAAAAGTAGATATACAATTATTTATGGATGGAAAAACCAAGGTGGATGGGTATCACCACAACTACTTATGTTCTCTCTCTCACAACACCATCATAAGAGAACTCATAAATATTCAGGTTAAGTTGATCTAATGCTTTTGTGGTAAGGATTGTTCAAGGATAGATATCACCCTAGGATTATTGTTTCTTACTTGGAAATCACACACCCATCACCCTAGAAAACACTTATATGTAATTCTCATTGAGGGTTTCCAAGAAGCATTTGATATCATGTATCCCAAATTCAATTTTCTCTATATTCAAGGTCCTATAAACATGCAAAACTATTGTCCAAACAAGAATGGAAGCATGAAATCATCAATTCAACATGTGAAAAGGTTCATACATGTTTATATGCAAGTAAGAGAACAAAAATTTGTAGTGGGGCTACTCCATGCACCATATAGAGGGACCTCTTGCCCTTCATGACAAGATGTTGGAATAAATAAGGGAGGAAGATGATCATATCATCATCAAAACTAAGGAAGGAGAATGGTAGTGGTCAATGGAAAGTTTCCTTATTCTTCCTTACTTTTCCTTTCAGACTAGGTCTAACTTTGTAGTGATACAACAGAGTGGCATTGGAGGTGATGGAGCTACATCGACTTGTCTCCTTCAAAATTAAGCCTTTGTGATCTTTGACGTAGTGTAATAGTAGTGTAGGGACCTTCTTACCTTACATCTATTGATGTCAAACATTGGTGCTTGTGGTCAAAGGAATATAATGACCGAGGTTGAGGCATCCTATGTTGTCTAAGAGACTGTGCTTCTGCATCTTCCACTCCAAAATGAGACAAAAAACAATGGTGGACAATGTTGGTTCATATGGGTGAGCGTTAGGGTTTTAGGATCTAACCTTCAACTAGACGCACTAATGTATCAACCATGGCAAGGATAATAGTATTGATTACATCTAGAGACTACTTCCATTGGATATGGTGTGGCATTAAGTAACATAGGGGATCACATTATAAGGTATTGGCTTGGCAATTGATGTAGAGGGATATGCCAATGTAACATCTTTCGATGAATTTGGGGGGTGGGTACTAGTCAACCTAGTGTCAAGTCATTGATTAACACAAGAACTCAGTTGTTGTATCTAAATTTCTTTATGGACTTCCAACACCTAACTTCATCGGTCTATGCCTTATATAGGCCGGTAGACTTGGATAAGTTGATGAAAGGGGCTTGGGTGACATGATGCCTTGGCAGGCATACAAGGTTGTTTCATGTAAAGGTGTTATTGATACAGTGCTCATGAGTAAATGCTCATATGAGGCCAATGTGATGTATCTGGCACTTCTTTGAGGATTTCCAAAGACTTGTAAATCCCATGTCATATAATGAAGTGATTAATTTTTCCTTGTGAATTTACTGAGATATGAAAGTTGTCAAACAACATCAAAACCTATAATAATACATAAAAACAAAATGAGGTCGATTCTAAGTCTACATGTGAAATTAGAGGGAAAATTAGGATGAATAATGCAACAAAAATTATGATGATTATCTATTCATCAGTTAAATATTTGACTTGCAGTTGAGTTTTAGTCGACTATATGGAATATAGGTGTGGTAAGAAATTTTAAAATTATCCATGATGAACTTATCAAATGCACTCATCATATTACATCTCATTCTGAAACACACACACACACACACACACACACACACACACACATATATATATATATATATATATATATATATATATATATATATATATATATATATATATATATATATATATATATATATATATATATATATGGGCTCATCTTTAATACCCACATAGGTAGCTACCCGCCCCCCATTTCGGTTACTTTTTTTCAAGTTGGTTACTTTTGACATGTAGAGGGTTACTTTACCTTACAAACTGTTGAGTTTCATGCATAGATAGTTACGTTTGTAACAGTAGATTTCAAAACACAGTTACATATATATCTGCTGTGTATTTTGTATAAGATTACTTTTTTAGTCATATAGTTACTTTTTGATCAACATAGTTACTTTTTTTGATAGCAGAATTACTTTTCTGGTCAAAATAGTTACATTTTTAGCTACCGGGTAAAAAATTCAAGCTACCCATGTGGGTATTAAATAAATGACCTATATATATTATATATATACATATATATATATATATATAAATATATATATATATATATATATATATAGAGAGAGAGAGAGAGAGTCAGGCTAGAGTACACTCGAGTGTACCGGAGGCACCGTACACCTCTGTCATTTTTGAAGATGCAATAAATTTTTGAAAAATCTGAACCATTGATCTTCTTAATTATCATAAGAACATATTATATAATAAATTTTAGCTCATTTGGATACTTAAAGGTCATGCATCTAAAGGAGGAAAAAATCATCTATTTCAAATAGTTTTGTGTGCCGATTTTGTTGTCCTTGGATGAGTGACTTACACTCATCCAAATGTGTTCAAATTTTGTATGTGACCTATTATTATTGTAACCATGATGATAAATGGATTAGATTTTGGAAAAACATGGTCTAGATAGGCAAGCACATTGGGGTGTACGGCATGATCGGTACACTCGAGTGTATTCTAGCCTGTCTCTCTCTCCCTCTCTCTCTCTCTCTCTCTCTCTCTCTCTCTCTCTATATATATATATATATATATATATATATATATATATATAGAATAAAAAATGCTATTCAACTGACTCTCCAAATATAATTAAATACATTTTATTTAGTTTAGCAATTTTTTTCCTTTTCTAATAAGATCTAGAAAGAGAAGTACAGAGGCCATTTGAAACTAAACCTTCATTTGAAACCGCTATTCCTCTTTGTCACAGAGTTTGACATGTTTATCTTGAGTAAAAAAATTATTCCATTGACTGCACATGCTTGACAACCATGATAAATTTAAACAACTTTTGGACCATCCCTTCTCATGTTGAGGCACAGATCTATCATGTACTAGAAGTAGGAAAACAACCTTTGCATGTATAAGAAGGTAGGAAATCAAATATAGATTCTTATAAAATTCAAATACCAATTCTATAGCATTGACACCAGTGACTTCAAGATCACTTGATCAAAACTACCCTCTTTAGTAGAACAATTTCAAATCATAATAATATTTTGATATTTGAATCAAACTTGCTCTATTTTTTTCTCCTTTATGCTTGAGTACACACAAGATTTAGAATGGAGTGGAGAGGAAGTAAAATCTCATCAAAAAATTGAACTACATTAACTCCTTTTTCATTTACATTTTGTTCTTGAAATTCTATTTTTAGTTTTGCAATTTCTTTCTTGTTTCCTTTATAAAAAATTTAAAACTTCTAGAGGCTACCCATATGGTTTTTTCAACAATCTTTATCTGAATTTATTCTTCTTCCCCTATGCTAAGTTGTTGAATTTAATCATCTCAATTATCACATTATATCAATTTTCTTGAAAGCAGATATGGTATTATGTCTAATGAGTATATATGGATAAAAATTTAAACTCTTTTGGGAAAGAAACATGGTGTCTCTTGCCAAAGGTGATAGATGAAGGATATAGAAACAAAATTAGGTTACTAAATTAGTTTGGAATAATGGAAAGGAGAAGAAAGGAGATGATAAAACACCATTGATGTCTCTTAAGCTTCTACTTCCTCCACCGCATCCATCTCTTGTCGTGTCGTCAAGGTTCAAGCTTCTCTTCCACCAGTTGTATGTTTTCTGATCTCTAATTTGATGTGTCATCATCGTTAGAGAGGTCTACTAATGGTTAAATGTATATTGATGGTGGAGGTTGAAGACAACCTTTATGTGATCTGATGGTAGTGGCGTGACATAGCTATGACTTGATGTTATGGATCTAGGTGGCTAGGGTTTTCTTTTCTCTCAAATGTATTGTATAAGTGTTGGTCCATCCTGAATTTTTTATAGTATTCACCTTAATAGGAGGTGGGACTCACGTTCACTTTAGAAGGCGACATTGCATCTTTTGATTGTTATGCAATGTGCCTATTCTGATGGCCGGTTAGTACTTTCCTTCTGATGGCTTGTCAATTCTCTGAACTGATGATCGATCTGGTCTTCTCCCTTTTGATGGTAAGCCAGTTCTTTAAACTTTTAAGTGTGACACTGATGCTTCCACTGGGAGGTAATCTAATGGTTCCCCTCTTTGATCATCTGATGGTACCTACAATAGATAAATCGATCTTAGATTCTTCATTAACTTTATTCTATATACAGTAAAAATATGAAACAAAAGAAAATTAGGAAAATAACATAACCATATAAATATAAGATTGAAATTAGTAAAAACCACGTGGTCGAGGAACAAAGTAAACTACAATCTATAAATGAATGGTCAATAGAATCTTGGGCTTCCTCAAAAGAAGAGCTATATTATAGTATTTATCTTGACTTTCTCTAGGTTTCTTCACAGTTCTTTCTCAGGTGGTGTTGTGGGTGGTTCGTCTAGATGAACCTCATCTCTTCTGGTGAATGATTCATATTTATAGTACCTATTTACCTTGTGACAATTCACAAGGAACATGCTTGTCTTTTCACTGAATAGTTCCATCATTACCGATGGATATATTTTTGATGTTGTGAATAGGCCTGACCATTTGGTCCTGTGCTTTTTGGGGAAAAGTCATATACTTGAGTTGAACAATAGGACTTTGTTCACTTTAGACATATCTTTTCTTTTCAAGTGGGCATCATGCCACACATTTGTCCTCTATTAATAAATTCTAGCATTCTCATACGCATGCATCCTAAGATCTTCTAATTCTTGTAACTATAGGAACCTCTTATTGGTAGCTAATTTTTGATCTATATTTAAAAACTTAATTGTCCAGAAGGCTTTGTGCTCATGCTCAATAAGAAAATGACATGCTTTTCCATAGACAAATCAATAGGAGGTAGTCCATATAGGGGCCTTATAGGTTGTTCTATATGCACAGAGGGTGTCATCTAGTTTCATGCCCAATATTTTCTGGTACGCCAAACAATCTTTTCTAACATTTGCTTGATCTGTCCATTCCAAACTTTAACTTCTCCTAACATTTATGGGTTATATGGAGTGACAATATTGTATGTTACTTTGTATTTTTGTAACACGTCTTCAAATTGTCTTTCCAAAAATGGGATCCCCCGTCACTAATGATGGTGCATGGAACTCCACGTATGGGTAAGATAATTTTCTCGAATAACCTTATCATAGATTTTGAATCGCAAGTAGGGGCAGCTACTATCTCCACCCACTTGGATGCATAGTCAATCGTAATGAGGATGTATTGATTGCCTCATGATTATGGGAAAGGCCGCATGTAGTCAATTCCCTTGAAATCAATGATTTCCACCTCAATCTAGTCAGAGAGTGGCATCTCATTTCTCCTTGATATGTTCCCAATGTGTTGGAATTCCTTACAATATTTTGCATAGGCATGTGCATCTTTAAACAAAGGAGGTCAATAAAACCCAGATTATAAATCTTAGCTGGGGTCCTATCTCTGCCAAGGTGCCCAAAATAAGGAGAAGTGTGGAACTCATATAGGATTATCATGACATTTCTTTAGGAATGCACCAACGATACAAATTATCATGACATTTAAGGAAAAAGAGGGGATCATCTGAATAGTAGTTTCTCATGTTAGAAAACAACTTCTTCTTTTCAGTATAGGTTATATGAAGCAATAGTTATTGACATGCCAAGTAGTTGTAGATATTAGCGAACCATGGTGCAGTGGGTATGATGGTCTTTTCCATCATTAGTGCTTCATCGGGGTAATTGTCATTAATCGGAGGTGAGTTGTCGTTGGATATGACAATTCAAGAGAAGTGGTCACCGATAATATTTTTTTGTTCCTTTCCTATCAGCAATCTCATGGTCAAACTCCTATACTAGGAGTGCTCATCTCAGAAGTCTCAAATTTGTATCTTTCTTCTGCATCAGATATTTTATAGCTCCATGGTCTCTATAGACAATTACTTTTGATCCTATAAGATAGGACTTGAACTTATCAAAAGAGTAAATTTTCATCAACATTTCTTTTTTAATTGTGGTATAATTTACCTGAGCTTCATCGTGGGTTTTGCTTGCATAGTAAATGACATGCTACTTTTTATCTTTCTTCTATCATAGCAGTGCTCTGACCACTTAATCGCTCGCATAACACATTAATTCAAAGTGAAGTTCTCAGTCTGGAGCATGTAGGATTAGTGATGTAGTCAGAGCATTCTTTAGGGTTTTCAGATTTTGTAAGAATTCATCATTGAAATCAAATACAACATCTTTGGTGATGAGGTTGCACATATTTTCAAAATCTTGGTGAAATCTTTAATGAATTTCCTATAATATCCAATATGCCCAAGAAAACGCCTGACTCTAGTCATGGAATTCGGAGGTGGCAGTTTATAGATAGATTGAACCTTGATTAAGTCCACTCCAAATCCTCTTTTAGAGTTTTTATGACCTAGTACAATTTCTTTTTGTACCAAGAAGTGACACTTCTCCCAATTCAAGACTAGCTATTTTTCTTCACAACATTTCAAAACATGGGATACATTACTTAAAAAACTGTCGAAGTTAGTTTCATACACAGAGAAGTTATCCATGAAGACCTCCATGATGTATTCTAGGAATTCAACTAGCATGGAAATCATGTAGTGTTAGAACGTTGCAGGTGCATTACATAGACCAAACAACATTCATATGAAGGCATATGTCCCATAGATACAAGTAAAGGGTGTCTTTTCTTGGTCATCCAGGTGTATGAGAACTTGGTAGATTTCTTAGTACCCATCAAGGAAACAGAAATATGCATAGTGGGCTAAATGTTCTAGAACCTGGTTGATGAACCAAAGAGGGAAATAATATTTCTTGGTTGTGGCATTTAAATTTCTGTATTCTATGTATATTCTCCAACATGTGACTATTCTAGTCGTAGCTTCATTTCCATTTACTACTTTTACCATTGTCATGCCCCCCTTCTTGGGTACTACATATCAGGAATACCGAATTGCCATCGCTAATGGGATATATAATTCTAACATCTTGGAGTTTCATAACTCCCTTTTGATGACTTCTCTCAAATTCTTATTAATCTTTCTCTAAGGTGGGCAAGGGGTTTTACATTATCTTCTAAATGTATTATATGCATATAGTACTGGACATAGGTCTCCAATATCTTCCACAGAACATCCAATTGCCTTCCTCCTTAGCTTGAGTTCACACAGTAGCTTTTCCTACTGATCTTTTGTCAAGGCATAATCTATAATGACAAGATTCCTTTGCTCGTTAAATAGAAACCCACATTTTAGTCCTTCAAGAGTTGTTTCAGCTTAGTCTTAGGTTAATGAGATTCTTTATCTTCTATAGTTTGCTCTAGTGAAGCATATTTTACCGTTTCTATTTTTATATCACATTCATTGTTGTAATCATCTTCAAATTGACTTAAACATTCTAACATCTCAACAACCTTTGATCTTCTTCATAGGGACTAGAGTTGTTAAGAGCTCTCATCAGTGGGTCGACCATAGCATTCTGTTCCTAAACTTATTCATAGAATTGGTTGTAACTTGTCCATGAAGTAAACTAACTCGAAAAGAGAAGGTCCCCTCATGGAGTCTTGAACATAGAAGTCTAAATGGTCATTTCTCACCCTGATAGTAATGATTCCTACTTCGACATCTATCGAAGCTCTCCCTGGAGATAGGAATGATCTTCCAAATATCATACAACATGTTGGATCATCCAGGGTGTCTATCACGACTATATTGCCGAAAATAAAGAATATCCCAGGTGAATGGTAACGTCCTCTACTATTCTGACAGGCCTTGTGAAAGAATGGTTTTCCATGTGGATAGTGAGTTTTGACCATGTTAGTAAGGCCTAAACTATGAGCTTATGTGAGTTGCATCAAAGTGATACTTGCTCCAATATTAGATGACCCTTGTCTCACATCATTAACCCCTACATTGAATGGGACAATGAAAACTCTAGCATCCTTCTATTTGGTTGGCATTTTTGCCTGCATAAAGGCGATAAACATTTTTTGTAGCCTGACAGTTTCAACCTCATCACCATTTCTCCTCTTTTTATAATAATTTTGAAAAACTTTGAATAAGTTGGCATCTCCTCAATGCATCTAGAAAAGGGATGTCTAGGTGCAACTTCTTTATAGCTTCCAAGAACTTTTCATATCTCTTCTTTAGATGATCTTTAATCATTTTATATGGAAAGGTACTTGGTGCATAAGGGTCCCTATTGGTAATGGTTTCTTCAATCACATTAAGATTTTTCTCTCTTACTGGCTTCTTTCCTTTACCTTTTTCTTTTGACTTAGCTTTTTTTGATATTACTTCAACTTCTAGCTCTTCTTCCCTTGAGTCAATTTTAGGTAAGGACTCAATGTAGGGAACACCTTTTAGAGTATCTTTGTTGGTTGTCTCTTCTAGAATGTTACCTGATCTAAGAATATCCATTTTTTAAATTCAGTATTGGATGGGATCCTCCCTTGAACATTCTTTATAAGATCAGATAATTGCACAAGTTGATGATCAATTTGCTTGGTATGGACTTGCATATCATCCATTTGAGCAGTTACTCCCCCCAATTGGGTTTTCATCATATTTAGCAAGAAGACGTAATTTATAGCACTTTGACTCAATTAATCATTGTTGGTGGTTTGTCTTTTAGCAAAGACAAACATCTCAGTAATTTCTTTTTTATTAGAGTTCCAGTTTTGACCTTGGTTTCCTCTAGTGAGATTTCGGTTTTGACCTTTTCCTTGTTTACAATTGTTTTTTTGTTGTTAGTTTGTGTTTTTGGTATATCCGAAAGGTCCACCCCTCTAACAAACCTAGGTGGTTGGTGAGGCAGGTTGTTTGGAATGTTTAAAAGTTGGGCATTCTCTACAACATCCTTGTTCCCGTAAGAGAACCTAAGGTGATCTGGTCTATTAAAGTTGACATAGGAAACATTTTTAGTGTCATCTTCATGATTGTCCTCCTCTGGTTGAGTGTAGATGCACTTTTCCACTCTATGGCCTCCTTCTTCATAGGTTACACCTTTCATTACCATTTTAGTTATGTTCTTTCCTTTATTACCAGAATCCATCAATTTTTTAACATCTAAAGCGATCTTTTGAATTTGAGAAGTTATAGTCTCCAGAGATTAGACTCAATTGTTGTCCCTTGAGAGGAAGCCTTATTAGTTGTTCCCCTATCATAATTCAAACTGTCTTGTAGGGAAGCCATTTTATCAATTATCTTAATAGTTTGCTTTGGATTTTTACCTAGGAAATCACTATCTATAGTTGCATTTAATGAGGTTCTTTCAGTAGAGGTAAGGCCATCATAGAAGGTTGTTACCAAGAATCCCTTATCATAGTTGTGATGAGAGAAATCTCTATAGTATTCTTGGAATCTCTTCATTCTTTGTACAGGTTCTCACATGGCTTCTATATGAAGCCATTGATCTTGTGCCTATTTCTAAGGGTCTTCTCCACTGTATAGAACTTGGTGATAAATGTATTAGCCAAAGGTTCCCATCCACTAATGCTTTTGTCTAGTAAAGAAAGGTACTATGATAGAGCCTCACCTCTCATAGAGAATTTGAATCCCTTATAGTAGATAACTGTGACAAAGTGGATTTTCTCCTATTTGGGCATAATTACTCTTATTACTTGAAGTCCTCACTATTTATGTCTCTTATGAATTCATAACTCTATAATTCCCACCAATGTCAAAGATTCCACATTTTGAGTCAATATTATACACATATATGAATGAAATCTTAATGTTGTTACACCCTTGAACCCTTTGATTAAATTCTTGATCATATGTGCTTTTTTTATTTGATATTTTTCACAGTTGGTCTCGACTCCATCATGAAGCTCTAGTCCAAATTTGAAGTCATTTGGACCTTTCTACACTTGGTTATGAATTTTTCAAGTGGTACTCACTTTTAGCCCTTTCTTTCCTTGATGGGTCGTTTTTCCACCCTAAATGGGTCGTGCGCATGCTGACTCAGGGTGAGTAACTGGCCCATTCACCCTTAGATCTTGATCTAACGACTGCATGGTCGTCCTCTACCTTGGATTGTCCTGTTACCGTGGCCACCGGGTAGGGGAGCCCGAGCCACCAGACCTCGCCCGATTCTTGACCTTTTTGCACAATTTAAGTTTCTTTGAGTCCATTTTTGAGATCCGCATTATATACATATGATTTTGCACAAAATCGAGGGGTTTTCCTGAACCTACTCTTCCCCTTGTGGTGGTCGCCTCCATGTCCAAGCTTGGCCTAAATAAACCCTAAACCTAGCCCCAAAGCCCTATAAAAACCCTCACACATAAGTCCCCCTCCTGTATTTTCTCCCTTTCCCTTCTCCTTTGTTCTTCCTTTCCCTTTCTCCTGTGCTCTGGTGGCTTCCCTATCATCCCTTCTTGCCATCGAATCTATCCATGGCAGAAGGGGGGTCTCACCCTCTCCAGGTCAGGGGTGAGAACCGGGAAGCTGCTAGATGTCCATGGTGACCCATCCAAGCGCCTCTGACTTGTTTTAAGATAGCTACAGGTGCTTCCAGAACGTGGGGCAGAGCTCCCCTGTTCTGGCTCTGTTCCGTTCCTGGAACAGAGGGATAGCATGAATCATGAAGAGGGTACAGACAGGCGGGAGCGCTAGCGGGCTTCATATGGAGGGTGAATGACAATGACATCCCAGATCTTCTGGAATTTAGCCATACAATCCAAGAGAGGACCAATGGTCCTACGATCAACAACCAGGGAGCATGAGTTGGGTCTCAGGCCAACGGCCCAGATCGGTCAATGAATTGAAGGTAACACCCTATGTCAAACCATGTAGTTTGAATACAAAAGTTTAGAAAAATGACAACTCTCAACTCCATTGGCCAAATATAACAAACCTATATATCAAATTCATCACCTCAAAGAGATCTACAACAGGTACTAGGTTTAAGACTTCAATTTCTTCGTTTGTTCTCCTATTTTGCTAAAAGTAGGATCTTTGACCATGTTGACCAATATAATGCATATTAAAAATCTTGAATCTTTAGTACACTTGTACCCCGTTGCTCATCGAATTAGTAAATTTGATGCACCTTTGAACTTCATGGGATCCCTAATCATCCTATTGCTCTTAATTAACCCATATTTCCCATATGTGACTTATTTGACACATTAGTGATGGAGATGGGCCTATATTGATAATCTTGTTTTGAAATGACATATTGTCTCACCCTAACCTTGAAGATTAGTAACTTATGTTTTTCTATGGCCCTAACTTCATTTCCAAGATCTTTTTCTAAATGGTTGTCTTGTGTGGTCCTTATTTCATGTATGATTGAATGTTGGTACCCCATGTTGGTGGTTTGATGCCTAGACTCTAGTGGACACCACCTTACTTTGAATGTGTTGTTATGTTCTTTTCTTGCTGATCTAAATAAACTCCTATGCTAGAACCCCTTAAATTGATGATCTTTGACCTTGGTTACTCTATTATAAGTCTCATGGCCTAATTTGAGCATAAGTGTCCTAAATCTTGTCATGTACACATGAAACCTCGAAGGGATATAAAACTTGAACCACACTCTTATGATGGACCCTAGATCAATATGAGATCATCTAATGTACTAATAACCAACCTTGAAACCAACTTGGCCAACACCCTAAAATGAATCTAATTAGGGTTAATGATGAGAATCTAATGTATACATATAATCTTGTTGTTAATTAGGTTGTCTTATGATCAATATGGTGATGGATGAGTTAAGAATCTCTAAATCAGGTACGGGCCTTATCTAGTTATATGACTAGCTTTCTTGTTTGAAATAATTTGTATTGTATGCTTGTTTATTTACTTGACCAATATTGCCATGTAGTACTGCTATGTCTTACTCGATGTTTGCCTCATCGGTTTTATAACTTTAGCACATATATATACAAAACTCCATTATAATATTGTTGATAAAGGGTTAGCTCTGGGCTATGGCCTTGAGGTCCCTCTTGTATAAAAGGGTTATAGCTAATTTTGTAACCCTTACAGACCCTTCCGACGAGAAGATGATCAAAGGCCTTAAACATGCTTGGTATTGTCGATATAATGGAGTGAAATGGCATAAAACATGGTTTTGCTTTTTGTTAACCAGTTAACATGTTTATTCTTGTTCATTTCATCTTGAAATCTTTTCAAATAATGCAAAGCTTATTCATATATGTATCTTTCTACTCCGTACTCACCATCTCGTTTGTTGACCTTTTTCTCGTATGTTGTTTTTAGGTTCAGAGATGGCTAGAACGATGATGGGCTTGGTGAGCTATGTTAGGTGTACTTATTGTAAGATCCAGATATAGTATACATGAGCAGACTTGTACAAAGTGCCTCGTGAACATGTAATTCAAATCGTGTAATATAATAATGTTGTTTAATATATCTTGTTGATTGTTGAGATTATGTTGGTACCTTTATCTTGTTATCTGTTCATGTGTGCTAAGCTTTACACTTCCGCATGTTACCTTTGATATCCATTTGGTTCATGGGACTGGGATTCAGGTTCCGTGATAGATGGCATCAGAGAATGAACAATAACTACACCAAACAATGCTCACACGAAACACATACTAAACTCACCCTAAATCTCAACCCTAGAAACTTAATGAAATATCCTTGTGGATTAGGTTGATTTAGCCTCTAGGTTAGAACCTAGATGTTCTAGAACTAGGTGTAGACTTGTGTAAATTACCTCCCTAGACATGATTCATGTCATGTGCTTAGGATGTCTACACAAGTGTGCACCATGTTCTTTCTAGTTCTCTAGGTGTCATGATACTAGATTTCCTAATGAGTGTGGTAACTCATTTTGGTTTTGGTTATATTCGGGTGGAGTATGGTGGTTTTCATCGTCTGTTTAAATGTTGGAGAAAACATATTTAAAGCATTATTATATGTACATATGAAAAATGTTACCACACGCAGAAAGGTAGTGAGTTTCCATGCAACCTAGGAGAAAGAGATGTAACATCAAGTCTGGATGAGAGAGTTTAGATAATAGTGATAGTATCTAGAGTTGTCTAGAGCCATGATATAGGTTAGGCAAGTGAGTAACCTAGAAACCTAAGAAGATGATTATGATATTGATGATGATGTCGATGTTGATAAGACCCAAGTTTTTTGAGGAAGGTCAAATATGTTTAACGACATGAGATGAGTTTTACCATACAATGCTATCTATGCCTGCCACCTTGTATGATACATATGACTTGGTTTATGTGCTAGATATAGCTAGTGGGTTGACATGTTTTCTTGTACCTAGTCTTATGCATGTTGAGATACAACATGTGACATATAGTTTGAGACCAACATGGGCCTCAATTTCCTTACAAATAAGGACCTATAGCATGGTACATATGAATAGGGTGACTTGTTGATATGAGTTGACCCGTATCAGGAGAAGGTTAGAGTACCTAAACTCCAAAATATTTGAAATGTTGCATAATATGAATGATGAAATACTTGATGATGAGTCCCTTGCTAGAATACTTCTAAGTATATGAGTTGAGCAACCTAATGTGTGGCTTCCTTGAAAATGTTGAACCCTAGATGTCCTATGAAAAGATTTAACCCTAGAGAAAGAGGCAATTGAAAATTTAATGATTGTTATATAGGTGAGGGAGATGTCCCAAGACCCTAAGATGATGTAAATGATGTGTGATATCCATGATGAGTCTCATACTCAGGTTAGTACTTGTATATAAAAAGGAATCTAGTGGTTACCCTTGTTTCTTGAAAGATGGGTAGAAATCTTCATTACAGGTAGAAGGTTGTGGTTAACATGTTTTTCCTTAACATATATATATGTCTTAGCTTGAGTGGCATGATCTTGTGGAGCTCTTTCTAGATACAGGCGAGAAATTTTTGAAACCATGACGTTAAATGATAATGTTGTTCCTCGAATGATGCTTGATACATGAAAGAATCTCACTTAAGTTAAAATCTTGATATGTGTGCAATGAGACACTCTCATGAGATAGACCTAGTAAGAAATCATACCATATGTGAAAGATATAGCTTTGAAATCATGATCTAGATATGATGATGTCATAAGATCTTAGCTTGAACAATCAGGGGTAACATGCCTAATCTCATACCAAAAAAAATGATTAATTAGATATGTCGATGCTCTTGGGGTCATAACTCAAATGAACATGGTGAATAAATTGTTTAATTTTAATGAAATATAATGAACATAATTGATTAGAATTGGTAGAAATTTTGAGGAAAAAATGCATAAAATCTAGAATAAAGATGAGATACACACTTGATGATAGTCTCATTTGAAATTCATGACCATGAACATTTCCATTTGAGAATTGATAACTTGGTCTTGATAAGATACCTTGATCTTGTATGAGAATGATTAACGAGAACCCTAATGTATAGATACTAGGCGATGGGAAAATCCCAATGCTATGATGATGTTATAGTATGATGGAACCATAAGTAAACAAGTTTATAATCTAGAGGAGTACACCTTCGGTGATGATAACCTAAGTGTGCATCCCATGTGAATAACACCTTGGCAGCCATGGTGGGATCTATACTCATTGGATTTTGACTTTGTCTCTTGGTTATGATCTAGGATGAATTTTGAGGACGAAATTTCTTTTGAGGAGGGAAGGAGATGTCACAAAGTGGATTTTCTCCTATTTGTGCATAATTACTCTTATTACTTGAAGTCATCACTATTTATGTCTCTTATGAATTCATAACTCTATAATTCCCACCAAAGTCAAAGATTCCACATTTTGAGTCAATATGATACACATATATGCATGAAATCTTAATGTTGTTACACCCTTGAACCCTTTGATTAAATTCTTGATCATATGTGCTTTTTTGATTTGATAGTTTTCATAGTTGGTCCAGACTCCATCAGGAAGCTCTGATCCAAATTTGAAGTCATTTGGACCTTCCTACACTTGGTTATGAATATTTGAAGTGGTACTCACTTTTAGCCCGTTCTTTCCTTGATGGGCCATTTTTCCGCCCTAAATGGGCCATGCGGATGTTGACTCAGGGTGAGGAACTGGCCCACACACCCTCAAATCTTGATCTGACAATTGCAGGGTCGTCCTCTACCTTGGATTGTCTTGCTACCATGGCCTTCGAGTTGGGGAGCCCGAGCCACCAGACCTTGCCCGATTCTTGACCTTGTTGCATGATTTAAGTGCCTTTGAGTCCTTTTTTGAGATCTGCATTATATACATATGATTTTGCACCAAATCGAGAGGTTTTCCTAAACCTTCTTTTACCCTTGTGGTGGCTGCTGCCATGGCCAAGCTTGGCCTAAATAAACCATAAACCTATCCCCAAAGCCCTATAAAAACTGTCACACATAAGTCCCACTCCTATATTTGTTCCCTTTCCCTTCTCCTTTGTTCTTCCTTTCCCCTTCTCTTGTGCTCTGGTGGCTGCCCTATCACCCCTTCTTACCGCCGGAGCTAGCCATGGTAGAAGGTGGGAGTCTCACCCTCTCCAGGTTAGTGGCGAGAACCGGGAAGCTGCTAGACGTCCATGGTGACCCATCTAAGCGCCTCCGCCTTGTTTCAAGATAGCTATAGGTGATGCCAAGACAATGGGCGGAGCTCCTCTGTTCTGGCTGTATTCTGATCCTGGAATAGAGGAATTACGTGAATCATGAAGAGGGTACAGACGAGAAAGAGAGCTAGCGGGCTTCAGATGGAGGGTGAATGACAATGACAGCCCAAATCATCTGGACTTTAGCCATACAATCCAAGAGAGACCAATGGTCCTGTGATCAACAGATAGAGAGCATGAGTCAGGTCTCGGGCCAATGGCCCAGATCGATCAATGAATTGAAGGTTACACCATATGTCAAACCATGTAGTTTGAATAAAAAATTTTAGAAAAATGACAACTCTCAACTCCATTGGCCAAATATAACAAACCTATATATCAAATTCATCACCTCAACTAGATCTACAATAGGGACTAGGTTTAAGAGTTTAATTCCTTCGTTTGTTCTCCTATTTTTCTAAATGTAGGATCTTTGACCATGTTGACCAATATAATACATATTAACAATAAATCTTGAATCTTTAGTACACTTGTACCCCCTTGCTCATCGAATTAGTAAATTTGATGCACCTTTGAACTTCATGGGATCCCTAATCACCCTATTGCTCTTAATTAACCCATATTGCCCATATGTGACTTATTTGACATATTAGTGATGGAGTTGGGCCTATATTGATAATCTTGTTTTGAAATGACAAATCGTCTCACCCTAACCTTAAAGATTAGTAACTTATGTTTTGCTATGGCCCTAACTTCATTCCCAATATATTTTTCTAAATGGTTGTCTTATGTGGCCCTTATTGCATGTATGATTGAATGTTGGTACCCCATGTTGGTGGTTTGATGCCTAGACTCTAGTGGACACCACCTTACTTTGAATGTGTTCTTATGTTCTTTTCTTGCTGATCTAAATTAACTCCTATGCTTGAACCCCTTAAATTGATGATCTTTGACCTTGGTTACTCTATTATAAGTCTCATGGCCTAATTTGAGCATAAGTGTCCTAAATCTTGTCATGTCCACATGAAACCTCGAAGGGATATAAAACTTGAACCACACTCTTATGATGGACCCTAGATCAATATGAGATCATCTAATGTACTAATAATCAACCTTGAAACCAACTTGGCCAACACCCTAAAATGAATCTAATTAGGGTTAATGATGAGAATCTAATGTATACATATAATCTTAATGTTAATCAGGTTGGCTTATGATCAAGATGGTGATGGATGAGTTAAGAATCTCTAAATAAGGTACGGGCCTTATCTAGTTATATGACTAGCTTTCTTGTTTGAAATAATATGTATTGTATGCTTGTTTATTTACTTCCCCAATATTGCCATGTAGTACTGCTATGTCTTACTCAATGTTTGCCTCGTCGGTTTTATAACTTGAACACATATATATACAAAACTACACATATATATACAAAACTCCATTATAATATTGTTGATAAAGGGTTAGATCTTGTCTATGGCCTTGAGGTCCCTCTTGTATAAAAGGGTAAGACAATTTTTTAACCCTTACAGACCCTTCCAACGAGAAGATGGTCAAAGGCCTTAAATATGCTTGATATTGTCGATATAATGGAGTGAAGTGACATAAAACATGGTTTCGCTTTTTGTTAGCTAGTTAACATGTTTATTCTTGTTCATTTCATCTTGAAATCTTTTCAAATTATGCAAAGCTTATGCATATATGTATCTTTCTGCTCCGCACTCAACACCTCGTGTGTTGACCCTTTTCTCATATGTAGTTTTTAGGTTCATAGATGGCTAGAATGATGATGGGCTTGGTGAGCTATGTTAGGTGTACTTATTGTAAGATAGAGATATAGTATACATGAGCTGACTTGTACAAAGTGACTCATGAACATGTAATTCAAATTGTGTAATATAATAATGTTGCTTAATATATCATGTTGATTGTTGAGATTATGTTGGTGCCTTTATCTTGTTATATGTTCATGTGTGCTAAGCTTTACACTTCCGCATGTGGCCTTTGATATCCGTTTGGTTCATGGGACTGTGATTCTGGTTCCGTGACAGATGGTATCAGAGCATGAACAATAACTACACCAAACATTGCTCACATGAAACACAAACTAAACTCACCCTACATCTCAACCCTAGAAACTTAATGAAATATCCTTCTGGATTAGGTTGACTTAGCTTCTAGGTTAGAACCTAGATGTTCTAGAACTAGGTGTAGACTTGTGTAAATTACCTCCCTAGACATGATTTGCATCATGTTCTTAGGATGTCTACACAAGTGTGCACCATGTTCTTTCTAGTTCTCCAGGTGTCATGATACTAGACTACCTAATGAGTATGGTAACTCATTTTAGTTTTGGTTTTATTCGGATGGAATATGGTGGTTTTCATCATCTGTTTAAACATTGGATAAAACATATTTCAAGTATTATTATATGTACATATGAAAAATGTTACCAAACCCAGAAAGGCAGTGAATTTCCATGTAACCTAGGAGAAAGAGATGTAACATCAAGTCGAGATGAGAAAGTTTAGATAATAGTGATAGTATCTAGATTTGTCTAGAGTAATGATATAGGTTAGGCAAGTGAGTAACCTAGAAACCTAAGAATATGATTATGATATTGATGATGATGTCGATGTTGATAAGACCCAAGTTTTTTTAGGAAGGTCAAGTATGTTTAACGATATGAGATGAGTTTGACCATACAACGCTAGCTAAACCTACCACCTTGTATGATACATATGACTTGGTTGATGTGCTAGATATATCTAGTGGGTTGGCATGTTTTCTTGTACCTAGTCTTGTGCGAGTTGAGATACAACATGTGACATATAGTTTGAGACCAACATGGGCCTCAATTTCTTTACAAAGAAGGACCTCTAGCATGGGACATATGAATAGGGTTACTTGTTGATATGAGTTGACCCATATCGGGAGAAGGTTAGAGTACCTAAACTCCAAAATATTTGAAATGTTGCATAATATTAATGATGAAATACTTGATGATGAGTCCCTTGCTAGAATACTTCCTAAGTATATGAGTTGAGCGATCTAGTGTGTGGCTTCCTTGAAAATGTTGAACCCTAGATGTCCTATGAAAATATTTAACCCTAGAGAAAGAGGCAATTGAAAATTTGATGTTTGTTATATAGGTGAGGGAGATGTCCCAAGACCCTAAGATGATGTACATGATGTGTGATATCCATGATGAGTCTCATACTCAGGTTAGTACTTGTATATAAAAAGGAATCTAGTGGTTACCCTTGTTTCTCGAAAGATGGGTAGAAATCTTCATTATGGGTACAAGGTTGTGGTTAACATGTTTTTCCTTGACATATATATATGTCTTAACTTGAGTGGCTTGAGCTTGTGGATCTCTTTCTAGATACATGCGAGAAATTTTTGAAACCTTGACGTTAAATGTGAATGTTGTTGCTCGAACGATGCTTGATACATGAAAGAATCTCACTTAAGTTAAAATTTTGATATATGTGCAATTAGCCACTCTCATGAAATAGACCTAGTAAAAAATGATACCATATGTGAAAGATATAGCTTTGAAATCATGATCTAGATATGATGATGTCTTAAGATCTTAGCTGGAACAATTAGGGGTAACATGCCTAATCTCATACCAAAAAAATGATTAATTGGATATGTCGATGCTCTTGGGATCATAACTCAAATGAACATGATGAATAAATTGTTTAATTTTAATGAAAGATAATGAACATAATTGATTAGAATTGGTAGAAATTTTGAGGAAAAAAATGCATAAACTCTAGAATAAAGATGAGATACACACTTGATGATAGTCTCATTTGAAAGTCATGACCATGAACATGTCCATTTGAGAATCGATAACTTGGTCTTGATAGGATACCTTGATATCGTACGAGAATGATTAACGAGAACCCTAATGTATGGATACTAGGTGATGGGAAAATCCCAATGCTATGATGATGTTATAGTATGATGGAACCATAAGTAAAAAGGTTTATAATCGAGAGGAGTACACCCTTGGTGATGATAACCTAAGTGTGCATCCCATGTGAATAATGCCTTGGCAGCCATGGTGGGATCTATACTCATTGGATTTTGACTTTGTCTCTTGGCTATGATCTAGGATGAATTTTGAGGAGGAAATTTCTTTTAAGGAGGGAAGGAGATGTCACAAAGTGGATTTTCTCCTATTTGTGCATAATTACTCTTATTACTTGAATTTATTACTATTTATGTCTCTTATGAATGCATAACTCTATAATTCCCACCAAAGTGAAAGATTCCACATTTTGAGTCAATATGATACACATATATGCATGAAATCTTAATGTTGTGACACCCTTGAACCCTTTGATTAAATTCTTCATCATATGTGCTTTTTTTATTTGATATTTTTCAGAGCTGGTCTAGACTCCATCATGAAGCTCTGGTCCAAATTTGAAGTCATTTGGACCTTCCTACACTTGGTTGTGAATTTTTGAAGTGGTACTCACTTTTAGCTCTTTCTTTCCTTGATGGGCCATTTCTCTGCCCTAAATGGGCCGTGTGGATGCTGACTCAGGGTGAGGAACTGGCCCGCGCACCCTCAGATCTTGATCTGACGACTACAGGTTCATCCTCTAACTTGGATTGTCATGCTACCGTGGCCACCGGGTAGGGGAGCCTGAGCCACCAGACATCGCCCGATTCTTGACCTTTTTGCACGATTTAAGTGCCTTTGAGTCCGTTTTTGATATCCGCATTATATACATATGATTTTGCCCCAAATCGAGGGGTTTTCTTGAACCTTTTTTTCCCCTTGTGGTGGCCACCGCCATGGCCAAGATTGGCTTAAATAAATCCTAAACCTAGCCCCAAATCCCTATAAAAACCCTCACATATAAGTCCCCCTCCTGTATTTGCTCCCTTTCCCTTCTCCTTTATTTTTCCTTTCCCTTTCTCCTATGCTCTGGTGGCTGCCCTATTACCCCTTCTTTCCGCCAGAGCTAGCCATGGTGGAAGGGGGGGTCTCACCCTCTCCATGTCTAGGGCGAGATCTGGGAAGCTGCTAGACGTCCATGGTGACCCATCCAAGAACCCCCGCCTTATTTTAAGATAGCTACAGGTGCTTCCAAAACATGGGGCAGAGCTCCCCTGTTCTGGCTCTATTCCGTTCCTGGAATAGAGGGATAGGATGAATCATGAAGAGGGTACAGACAGGCAGGAGCGCTAGCGGGCTTCAGATGGAGGGTGAATGACAATGACGTCCCAGATTATCTGGACTTTAGCCATACAATCCAAGAGAGGACCAATGGTCCTGCGATCAATGACCAGGGAGCCTAAGTCGGGTCTCGGGCCAATGGCCCAGATCAGTCAATGAATTGAAGGTAACACCCTATGTCAAACCATGTTGTTTGAATAAAATTTTTTAGAAAAATGACAACTCTGAACTCCATTGGCCAAATATAACAAACCTATAAATCAAATTCATCACCTCAATGAGATCTACAATGGGGACTAGGTTTCAGACTTTAATTCCTTCGTTTGTTCTCCTATTTTGCTAAAAGTAGGATCTTTGACCATGTTGACCAATGTAATGCATATTAACAATAAATCTTGAATCTTTAGTACACTTGTACCCCCTTGCTCATTGAATTAGTAAATTTGATGCACTTTTGAACTTCATGGGATCCCTAATCACCCTATTGCTCTTAATTAACCCATATTGCCCATATGTGACTTATTTGACACATTAGTGATGGAGTTGGGCCTATATTGATAATCTTGTTTTGAAATGACATATCGTCTCACCCTAACCTTGAATATTACTAACTTATGTTTTTCTATGGCCCTAACTTCAATCCCAAGATCTTTTTCTAAATGGTTGTCTTATGTGGCCCTTATTGCATGTATGATTGAAAGTTGGTACCCCATGTTGGGGGTTTGATGCCTAGACTCTAGTGGACACCAACTTACTTTGAATGTGTTATTATGTTCTTTTCTTGCTGATCTAAATCAACTCCTATGCTCGAACCCCTTAAATTGATGATCTTTGACCTTGGTTACTCTATTATAAGTCTCGTGGCCTAATTTGAGTATAATTGTCCTAAATCTTGTCATGTCCACATGAAACCTTGAAGGGGTATAAAACTTGAACCACACTCTTATGATGGACCCTAGATCAATATGAGATCATCTAATGTACTAATAACCAACCTTGAAACCAACTTGGCCAACACCCTAAAATGAATCTAATTAGGGTTAATGATGAGAATCTAATGTATACATATAATCTTGTTGTTAATCAGGTTGTCTTATGATCAAGATGGTGATGGATGAGTTAAGAATATCTAAATCAGGTATGGGCCTTATCTAGTTATATGACTAGCTTTCTTGTTTGAAATAATATGTATTTTATGCTTGTTTATTTACTTGCCCAATATTGCCATGTAGTACTGCTATGTCTTACTCGATGTTTTCCTCGTCAGTTTTATAACTTGAACACATATATATACAAAAATCCATTATAATATTGTTGATAAAGGGTTAGCTCTTGGCTATGGCCTTGAGGTCCCTCTTGTATAAAAGGGTTAGCTAATTTTGTAACCCTTACGGACCATTCCGACGAGAAGATGATCAAAGGCCTTAAACATGCTTGATATTGTCGATATAATGGAGTGAAATGACATAAAACATGGTTTTGCTTTTTGTTAACCAGTTAACATGTTTACTCTCGTTCATTTCTTCTTGAAATATTTTTCAAATTATGCAAAGCTTATGCATATATCTATCTTTCTGCTCTGTACTTAACACCTCGTGTGTTGACCCTTTTCTCGTATGTTGTTTTTAGGTTCAGAAATGGCTAGAATGATGATGGGCTTGGTGAGATATGTTAGGTGTACTTATTGTAAGATCCATATATAGTATACATGAGAATACTGGTACAAAGTGACTCTTGAACATGTAATTCAAATCGTGTAATATAGTAATGTTTCTTAATATATCTTGTTGATTGTTGAGATTATGTTGGTGCATTTATCTTGTTATCTGTTCATGTGTGCTAAGCTTTATGCTTTCTCATGTCGCCTTTGATATCAGTTTGGTTCATGGGACTGGGATTCAGGTTCTATGACAGATGGTATCAGAGCATGAAAAATAACTACACCAAACATTGCTCGCATGAAACACAAACTAAACTCACCCTACATCTCAACCCTAGAAACTTAATGAAATATCCTTGTGGATTAGGTTGACTTAGCTTCTAGGTTAGAACCTAGATGTTCTAGAACTAGGTGTATACTTGTGTAAATTACCTCCCTAGACATGATTCGTGTCATGTGCTTAGGATGTCTACACAAGTGTGCACCATGTTCTTTCTACTTCTATAGGTTTCATGATACTAGACTGCCTAATGAGTGTGGTAACTCGATTTGGTTTTGGTTTTATTCGGATGTAGTATGGTAATTTTCATCATCTATTTAAACATTGGAGAAAACATATTTCAAGTATTATTATATGTACATATGAAAAATGTTACCACACGCAGAAAGGCAATGAGTTTCTGTGATGCATCGTTCGAATAAAATGTTATTAACTAAGCGGAAGCAATCACTAAGCAGTAGATTACCAAAAATCACTAAAAATTAAAACCATTTTACAAAGAGGTCCACACATAGGAAAACTCTTTTATAAAGAAACGGAGTAACTTAATTACATACTGGTTCTCAAGTACATGTCATGTATCATCTTTTTCTGAGGATGACATGCACCAACTGCTCTGTTAAACTAAACACGAGAAGTATGAAATCTCGAGGCACTAAGCCAAAATCTTGATAGCATTAACTACTAGTCCGAGGACCTAAGAGTACAGAGACGACACATAGGACTCGATGTACATCTATACAAGGCATATCAGCCAGTGTCTCCACCTGAGACTTCACTGCTATCCCTATTGTTGTTGCTGCTATCCTTCACCTATTGAAGGATTCCTGCCTCCTCTTCTGCGTCCACCTAAAAAAAATGTGGTTCCCACAGGGGTGAGACAATTGTAGAATTGCCCCAGCGAGAGATATAACTCTCTGCCAGAAACATTATTATTGTAGTTTAATAAGATAAATCTGAATAGAAGAATCATTATTGTTTTAACAGCAGTTGCTTCACTGTCTAACAGATTAGAACATTGTTCTTATATAAAGCATTGCAACTGTAACTTGATAGAGAAGCATGTCACTTATCCATTAAGTAACATGTATAACATTTATTCACTATAGAATTATAACCGCAACATATACTCTCTTCAGGCTTAGATCACATAGCTAATGCCTGGCATTGTATTTGTGGAGTCATGGCCTGTAGCCATATTCTTTTAACAAAGTATTGGGATCTTAGTCCCTTATCTCAACAAGTACAATTCCATTTCTTAACAAGTTCATCATCATGATTATATAATATGGGTATTTAAACCCTTAACTCAACATAGAATACTTGTTACCACTTATTAGGTAACTTAATTCCTTCAGGTCATTTGACCAAGGACTTTATGATTCTTTTTACAAAAAGCATTCCACATAGTTCACAAAGCCCATATCTCCTCTTGTTACCCATTAATAGGCCACAAGGCATATTATGGCTTATAAAGCCCATCAACAATTTCAATAAATAAAACATCATATGGCACACATGGCTCATTAATTTCCAGATTACCTCTCACTGAGAAATAAAGCATATGAAGGCTTATAAGTCCTATAAAACATTTTCAAAATACAGAGCATCATAGCCCATACCTAGCTATACTCATCCTCTCAACACACCTGCATGATTAGTACTCATTATAACAGTCATATATAAGTACCATGCAGTACAAGGGTTTTCTTATTACATTCATAACTCATCAATTTGTATTTGAGCTTCACATAGAATTACCCTGTGTTAAGACTTCACATAGCATCACCCTGTATTAGGGTTTCACATAGTATTACCCTATATTAGGGTTTCACATAGAATTACCATGTATTAGGGTTTCACATAGCATTACCATGTATTAGGGTTTTCCATAAATAACCATATAGGTTCTCAAGATCATATTATTAAAGATCAGTCCTATTCCATTATTTCACACAGCTAGGAATCAATATGGATAACATAAGTATTCAATCATACTTATTTATTCTCATCATTCATCATTAAATGAATTATCAACACAAAATATAAGTTTCTCTCTCATCCTCATCAGAATATGATTACATCATAGTTTATTGATTTGGATTAACCTTTTCATAAGGCACGTTAGCCTACACTTATCAAAGTGCATTACATCTGAATGTAACAACTGACATGACACACTTCATGTGTCACTCATCCGAATATATTGGATTTAAAATACATTAAGGTATATCACACTTGAGGTGTTGAATGTGATATCTATCATATTTTGATGTATCACTTCCCTTAACACCATTACCTTACTTGAGTTCATCCACTTAGCTTGTATTAGGGTATTTCCCATCCTAATACTTTATACACCAGTTCATCACATTTATCATGTAATGTATTGGTCACAAATCACTGTATTTAGAAAATACAACCATTGCTAATGATATGGACTCATCTTTGAGTTAGGAACTATTGATATAAGGATATCCACTATCAACCTCTTTAGATGTTACACTTGTCAATATATTAATCACTATTCCATTATTAGGAATCGGATTTTCCATGTTTATAAATTAAGGTTCACATAGCATCTCCCATAAATATGGGTTTCACATAACATTACTCTACTTTAAAGTTTCACATAAAATCCTCATATATCAGGGTTTCACATAGTGTTACCTGAAATTAGGATTTTACAGCACATCACCCAGTGTTAGGGCTTCACATAGCATTACCCTGTATTAGGGTTTCATATACCTTTACCCTATTTTAGGGATTAGGGTTTACCATTCACATCCAAGTAGGGTTTCTTATACCCTATTACTCAAATTAGGATTAGGATGTACAATTCCCATCAAATTAGGGTTTCTTACATTATTACACAGAATTAAGGTTACATCATCACCCTAGAATAGGGTTTCACTCAGTTTTGCCCTAAATAGATTAGTGGCTCAATAATCTTTTCAATTAGGGTTTCATGATCTCATTATTATGGATCAAACCCTAATCACATATTTTATTTATAATGAGAGAATTAGGGCTTAATCATGTAAGCATTCCTCTCTCTCTCTTTCTCATCTCTATCATCCTCTCTAGGATGTTAAGTAGTTCAAGATTGATCTAGGTCAGCTCTTCATTTAAGTACACACAGTTAGGGTTAACCTTTATAATCACCTTTGGTCTACATCATTATCAATCAAGTATCTAACTGACCTTTAATCATATTAGGTGTCCAAATGGTTTAACCAATTTGAACCTCAAAAAGTCTTGGTCACTTAGACCCCAAACAGTCTTGGTCACTTAGAACTCAAACGGTCTTGACCAAAAGTTCAAACGGTTAGAAACCGTTTAGACAAAACATATTGAAACTGAAGGAACTTGGGTCTCCAAACGGTTTGAGACCGTTTGGTCTCAAATGGTCTTGAGATCGTTTGGACTCAAACGGTCTTAAGACCGTTTGGTCCAAACCCTCTCAAAACCGAATGGATCAAAAGGGTCTTCCATCACTTAGTCAATTTAGGGTTTCAATCATTGAACCATATATTAATTGGACCACTAATTTATTCTTCAATTGAACCATTAAATCACCCTTAAATTGGACCTTCAATTAGGGTTTTGAACCATATTGAACTAGGGTTTGTAATTAAGAAACAATCACTTAGGGTTTTGAAATCGAAGAACCATCAATAGTTGACATTGTGGAACTAATTAGATTGAAATCATTGAATAACCACTTAGCTATGTCATGACCTGACCTCAAACGGTCTTTAGGTCATTTGTATGACCTCCAAATGGTCTTGAGACCAAAACTAGGTTTTAATGCACAAACATTGATCAGCAGGCTCTTTCTTGTTATTCAGGCTAGTAGAATCCATACTACTACATCATACTCATTACCATGATGCTTCAGCACATGAGGAACATTGTATCATGTACTATTTGCAAGTTAACCCCTCAACTTGGGCAATTTGCACTTTAGTCGAAAACTAACAAAACATTGTTTCAACATTATTTAAAAGGGATTAAAATTGAAATATAAGTTCCTCTTGAGCCTTAATTACTTTTAGAGAGAGAAGAGAGAGAATATAATCAACTTCATTAAGAAAAACATCTAGGTTTAAGCACAACCCAGGTCAGGGATGTTACAGTTTCCATGCAACCTAGGAGAAAGAGATGTAACATCAAGTCTAGATGAGAGAGTTTAGATAATAGTGATAGTATCTAGAGTTGTCTAGAGCCATGATATAGGTTAGGCAAGTGAGTAACCTAGAAACCTAAAAAGATGATTATGATATTGATGATGATGTCAATGTTGATAAGACCCAAGTTTTTTTAGGAAGGTCAAGTATGTTTAACAATATGAGATGAGTTTGACCATACAACGCTAGCTAAACCTACCACCTTGTATGATACATATGACTTGGTTGATGGGATATATATAGCTAGTGGGTTGGCATGTTTTCTTGTACCTAGTCATGTGCATGTTGAGATACAACATGTGACATATAGTTTGAGACCAACATGGGCCTCAATTTCTTTACAAAGAAGGACCTCTAACATGGGACATATGAATAGGGTTACTTGTTGATATGAGTTGACCCGTATCGGGAGAAGGTTAGAGTACCTAAACTCTAAAATATTTGAAATGTTGCATAATATGAATGATGAAATACTTAATGATGAGTCCCTTGCTAGAATACTTCTAAGTATATGAGTTGAGCGACCTTGTGTGCGGATTCCTTGAAAATGTTGAACCCTAGATGTCCAATGAAAAGTTTTAACCCTAGAGAAAGAGGTAATTGAAAATTTGATGCTTGTTATATAGGTGAGGGAGATGTCCCAAGACCCTAAGATGATGTACATGATGTGTGATATCCATGATGAGTCTCATACTCAGGTTAGTACTTGTATATAAAAAGGAATCTAGTGGTTACCCTTTTTCTCAAAAGATGGGTAGAAATCTTCATTATGGGTAGAAGGTTGTGGTTAACATGTTTTTCCTTGACATATATATATGTCTTAGCTTGAGTGGCTAGATCTTTTGGAGCTCTTTCTAGATACATGTGAGAAATTTTTGAAACCTTGACGTTAAATGATAATGTTGTTCCTCGAATGATGCTTGATACACGAAAGAATCTCACTTAAGTTAAAATCTTGATATATGTGCAATTAGCCACTCTCATGAGATAGACCTAGGAAGAAATCATACCATATGTGAAAGATATAGCTTTGAAATCATGATCTAGATATGATGATGTCATAAGATCTTAGCTTGAACAATCAGGGGTAACATGCCTAATCTCATACCAAAAAAAATGATTAATTGGATATGTCGATGCTCTTGGGGTCATAACTCGAATGAACGTGATGAATAAATTGTTTAATTTTAATGAAAGATAATGAACATAATTGATTAGAATTGGTAGAAAATTTGAGGCAAAAAAATGCATAAAATCTAGAATAAAGATGAGATACACACTTGATGATAGTCTTATTTGAAAGTCATGACCATGAACATGTCCGTTTGAGAATTGATAACTTGGTCTTGATAAGATACCTTGATCTCGTATGAGAATGATTAATGAGAACCCTAATGTATGGATACTAGGGGATGGGAAAATCCCAATGCTATGATGATGTTATAGTATGATGGAACCATAAGTAAAAAAAGTTTATAATCGAGAGGAGTACACCCTTGGTGATGATAACCTAAGTGTGCATCCCATGTGAATAATGCCTTGGCATCCATGGTGGGATCTATACGCATTGGATTTTGACTTTGTCTCTTGGCTATGATCTAGGATGAATTTCGAGGATGAGATTTCTTTTAAGGAGGGAAGGAGATGTCACAAAGTGGATTTTCTCCTATTTGTGCATAATTAATCTTATTACTTGAAGTCCTCACTATTTATGTCTCTTATGAATTCATAACTCTATAATTCCCACCAAAGTCAAAGATTCCACATTTTGAGTCAATATGATACACATATATGCATGAAATCTTAATGTTGTTACACCCTTGAACCCATTGATTAAATTTTTGATCATATGTGCTTTTTTTATTTGATATTTTTCACAGTTTTTCTAGACTCCATAATGAAGCTCTAGTCCAAATTTGAAGTCATTTGGACCTTACTACACTTGGTTATGAATTTTTGAAGTGGTACTCACTTTTAGCCCTTTCTTTCCTTGATGGGCCGTTTTTCCACCCTAAATGGGCCGTGTGGATGCTGCCTAAGGTGAGGAATTGGTATGCACACCCTCAGATCTTGATCTGACGACTACAGGGTCATCCTCTACCTTGGATTGTCCTGCTACTGTGGCCGCCGGGTAGGGGAGCCCGAGCCACCGGACCTCGCCCGATTCTTGACCTTTTTGCATGATTTAAGTGCCTTTGAGTCTGATTTTGAAATTTGCATTATATACATATGATTTTGCACCAAATCGAGGGGTTTTCCTGAACCTTCTTTTCCCCTTGTGGTGGCCGCCGCCATGTCCAAGCTTGGCCTAAATAAACCCTAAACCTAGCCCCAAACCCTATAAAGACCCTCACACATAAGTTCCCCTACTATATTTGCTCCCTTTCCCTTCTCCTTTGTTCTTCCTTTCCCTTTCTCCTATGCTCTGGTGGCTTCCCTATCACCCCTTCTTGCCGCCGGAGCTAGCCATGGCAGAAGGGGGGGGGTCTCACCCTCTCCAGGTCTGGGGCGAGAACTGGGATCTGCTAGACGTCCATGGTGACCCATCCAAGAGCCTCCGCCTTGTTTCAAGATAGCTACAAGTGCTTCCAGGATGTAGGGCGGAGCTCCCCTATTCTGGCTCTATTCTGATCCTAGAACAGAGGGATCACGTGAATCATGAAGAGGGTACAGACGGGCAGGAGCGCTAGTGGGCTTTGGATGGAGGGTGAATGACAATGACGGCCCAGATCATCTGGACTTTAGCCATACAATCTAAGAGAGGAACAATGGTCCTGCGATCAATGACCAGGGAGCATGAGTCAGGTCTCGGGCCAATGGCCTAGATCAGTCAATGAATTGAAGGTAACACCCTATGTCAAACCATGTAGTTTGAATACAAAATTTTAGAAAAATGAGAACTCTCAACTCCATTAGCCAAATATAACAAACCTATATATAAAATTCATCACCTCAATGAGATCTACAACGAGGACTAGGTTTCAGACTTTAATTCCTTCGTTTGTTCTCCTATTTTGCTAAAAGTAGGATCTTTGACAATGTTGACCAATCTAATGCATATTAACAATAAATCTTGAATCTTTAGTACACTTGTACCCCCTTGCTCATCGAATTAGTAAATTTGATGCACCTTTGAACTTCATGGGATCCCTAATCATCCTATTTCTCTTAATTAACTGATATTTCCCATATGGGACTTATTTGACACGTTAGTGATGGAGTTGGGCCTATATTGATAATCTTGTTTTGAAATGACATATCGTCTCACCCTAACCTTGAATATTAGTAACTTATGTTTTTCTATGGCCCTAAATTCATTCCCAAGATCTTTTTCTAAATGGTTGTATTATGTGGCCCTTATTGCATGTATGATTGAATGTTGGTACCCCATGTTGGTTGTTTGATGCCTAGACTCTAGTGGACACCACCTTACTTTGAATGTGTTCTTATGTTCTTTGCTTGCTGATCTAAATCAACTCCTTTGCTCGAACCCCTTAAATTGATGATCTTTGACATTGGTTACTCTATTATAAGTCTCGTGGCCTAAATTGAGCATAAGTGTCCTAAATCTTGTCATGTCCACATGAAACCTTGAAGGGATATAAAACTTGAACCACACTCTTATGATGGACCCTAGATCAATATGAGATCATCTAATGTACTAATAACCAACCTTGAAGCCAACTTGGCCAACACCCTAAAATGAATCTAATTAGGGTTAATGATGAGAATCTAATGTATACATATAATCTTGTTGTTAATCAGGTTGTCTTATGATCAAGATGGTGATGGATGAGTTAAGAATCTCTAAATCAGGTACGAGCCTTATCTAGTTATATGACTAGCTTTCTTGTTTGAAATAATATGTATTGTATGCTTGTTTATTTACTTTCCCAATATTGCCATGTAGTACTCCTATGTCTTACTCGATGTTTTCCTCGTCGGTTTTATAACTTGAACATATATATATATACAAAACTCCATTATAATATTGTTGATAAAGGGTTATCTCTTTGCTATGGCCTTGAGGTCCCTATTGAATAAAAGGGTTAGCTAATTTTGTAACCCTTACAGACCCTTCCGATGGGAAGATGATCAAAGGCCTTAAACATGCTTGATATTGTCAATATAATGGAGTGAAATGACATAAAACATGGTTTCACTTTTTATTAACCAGTTAACATGTTTATTCTTGTTCATTTCATCTTGAAATCTTTTCAAATTATGCAAACCTTATGCATATATGTATCTTTCTGCACCGTACTCAGCACCTCGTGTGTTGACCCTTTTCTCATATGTTATTTTTAGGTTCATATATGGCTAGAATGATGATTGGCTTGGTGAGCTATGTTAGGTGTACTTATTGTAAGATCCAGATATAGTATACATGAGAAGACTTGTACAAAGTGACTCTTGAACATGTAATTCAAATCGTGTAATATAATAATGCTACTTAATATATCTTGTTGATTGTTGAGATTATGTTGGTGACTTTATCTTGTTATATGTTCATGTGTACTAAGCTTTATGCTTCCGCATGTCGCCTTTGATATCAGTTTGGTTCATGGGATTGGGATTCAGGTTCTGTGATAGATGGTATCAGAGCATGAACAATAACTACACCAAACATTGCTCACATGAAACGCAAACTAAACTCACCCTACATCTCAACCCTAGAAACTTAATGAAATATCCTTGTGGATTAGGTTGACTTAGCTTCTAGGTTAGAACCTAGATGTTATAGAACTAGGTGTAGACTTGTGTAAATTACCTCCCAAGACATGATTCGCGTCATGTGCTTAGGATGTCTACACAAGTGTGCACCATGTTCTTTCTAGTTATCTAGGTGTCATGATACTAGACTGGATAATGAGTGTGGTAAATCATTTTGGTTTTATTCGGATGGAGTATGGTGGTTTTCATCATCTGTTTAAACGTTGGAGAAAACATATTTAAAGTATTATTATATGTACATATGAAAAATGTTACCACACGCAGAAAGGCAGTGAGTTTCCATGCAACCTAGGAGAAAGATATGTAACATCAAGTCTAGATGAGAGAGTTTAGATAATAGTGATAGTATCTAGAGTTGTCTAGAGCCATGATATAGGTTAGGCAAGTGAGTAACCTAGAAATCTAAGAAGATGATTATGATATTGATGATGATGTCGATGTTGATAAAACCCAAGTTTTTTGAGGAAGGTCAAGTATGTTTAACGATATGAGATAAGTTTGACCATAAAATGCTAGCTAAACCTACCACCTTGTATGATACATATGACTTGGTTGACGTGCTAGATATAGCTAGTGGGTTGGCATGTTTGCTTGTACCCAGTCTTATCTGTGTTCAGATACAACATGTGACATATAGTTTGAGACCAACATGGGCCTCAATTTCTTTACAAAGAAGGACCTCTAGCATGGGACATATGAATAGGGTGACTCATTGATATGAGTTGACCCGTATCGGGAGAAGGTTATAGTACCTAAACTCCAAAATATTTGAAATGTTGCATAATATGAATGATGAAATACTTGATGATGAGTCCCTTGCTAGAATACTTCTAAGTATATGAGTTGAGCAACCTAGTGTGTGGCTTCCTTGAAAATGTTGAACCCTAGATGTCCTATGAAAATATTTAACCCTAGAGAAAGAGGCAATTGAAAATTTCATGCTTCTTATATAGGTGAGGGAGAAGTCCCAAGACCCTAAGATGATGTATATGATGTGTGATATCCATGATGAGTCTCATACTCAGGTTAGTACTTGTATATAAAAAGGAATCTAGTGGTTACCCTTATTTCTCAAAATATGGGTAGAAATCTTCATTACGGGTAGAAGGTTGTGGTTAACATGTTTTTCCTTGACATATATATATATATGTCTTAGCTTGAGTGGCTTGAGGTTGTGGAGCTCTTTCTAGATACAGGTGAGAAATTTTTCAAACCTTGACGTTAAATGATAATGTTGTTCCTTGAATGATGCTTGATACATGAAAGAATCTCACTTAAGTTAAAATCTTGATATATGTGTAATGAGCCACTCTCATGAGATAGACATAGTAAAAATCATACCATATCTGAAGATATAGCTTTGAAATCATGATCTATATATGATGATGTCATAAGATCTTAGCTTGAAAGATAATGAACATAATTGATTAGAATTGGTAGCAATTTTGATGAAAAAAATGCATAAAATCTAGAATAAAGATGAGATACACACTTGATGATAGTCTCATTTGAAAGTCATGACCATGAACATGTCCGTTTGAGAATTGATAACTTGGTCTTGATAAGATACCTTGATCTCGTATGAGAATGATTAAACCAGAACCCTAATGTATGGATACTAGGGGATGGGAAAATCCCAATGCTATGATGATGTTATAGTATGATGGAACCATAAGTAAAAAAGTTTATAATCGAGAGGAGTACACCCTTGGTGATGATAACCTAAGTATGCATCCCATGTGAATAATGCCTTGGCAGCCATGGTGGGATCTATACTCATTGGATTTTGACTTTGTCTCTTGGCTATGATCTAGGATGAATTTCGAGGACAAAATTTCTTTTAAGGAGAGAAGGAGATGTCACAAAGTGGATTTTCTCCTATTTGTGCATAATTACTCTTATTACTTGAAGTCCTCACTATTTATGTCTCTTATGAATTCATAACTCTATAATTCCCACCAAAGTCAAAGATTCCACATTTTGAGTCAATATGATACACATATATGCATGAAATATTAATGTGGTTACACCCATGAACCCTTTGATTAAATTCTTGATCATATGTTCTTTTTTGATTTGATATTTTTTATAGTTGGTCAATACTCCATCATGAAGCTTTGGTCCAAATTTGAAGTCATGTGGACCTTCCTACACTTGGTTATGTATTTTTGAAGTGGTACTATCTTTTAGCCCTTTCTTTCCTTGATGGGCCGTTTTTCTGCCCTAATTGGGTCGTGCAGATGCTGACCTGGGGTGAGGAACTGGCCCACACACCCTTAGATTTTTATCTAATGGCTGCAGGGTCGTCCTCTACCTTGGATTGTCCTACTATCATGGCCACCAGGTAGGGGAGACCGAGCCACTGGACCTCGCCCTATTCTTGACCTTTTTGCACGATTTAAGTGCCTTTGAGTCCGTTTTTGAGATCCACATTATATACATATGATTTTTCACAAAATCGAGGGGTTTTCCTGAACCTTCTTTTCCCCTTGTGGTGGCCTCCACCATGGCCAAGCTTGGCCTAAATAAACCCTAAACCTAGCCCCAAATCCCTATAAAAACCCTCGCACATAAGTCCTCCTCCTATATTTGCTCCCTTTCCCTTCACCATTGTTCTTCCTTTCCCTTTGTCTTGTGCTCTGGCGGCTGCCCTATCGCCCCTTCTTGTCTTCAGAGCTAGCCATGGTAGAAGGGGGGGGTCTCATCCTCTCCAGGTCAGCGGCGAGGACCAGGAAGCTGCTAGACGTCCATGGTGACCCATCCAAGTGTCACTGCCTTGTTTCAAGATAGCTACAGGTGTTATCCAGATGTGGGGCAGAGCTCCCCTATTCTGGCTCTGTTCCAATCCTGGAACAGAGGGATCGTGTGAAGCATGAAGTGGGTACAGACGGGTAGGAGCGCTAGTGGCCTTCAGATGGAGGGTGAATGACAATGACGGCCCAGATCATCTAGACTTTAGCCGCATGATCCAAGAGAGGACCAATGGTCCTACGATCAATGGTCAGGGAGCGTGAGTCAGGTCTCAAGCCAATGGCCCAGATCGGTTAATGAATTGAAGGTAACACCCTATGTCAAATCATGTAGTTTGAATACACAATTTTAGAAAAATGACAACTCTCAACTCCCTTGGCCAAATATAACAAACCTATCTATCAAATTCATCACCTCAATGAGATCTACCATGGGGACTAGGTTTTAGACTTTAATTCCTTCGTTTGTTCTCCTATTTTGCTAAAAGTAGGATATTTGACCATGTTGACCAATATAATGCATCTTTACAATAAATCTTGAATCTTTAGTACACTTGTACCCCCTTGCTCATTAAATCAGTAAATTTGATGCACCTTTGAACTTCATGGGATCCCTAATCACCCTATTGCTCTTAATTAACACATATTGCCCATATGTGACTTATTTGACACATTAGTGATGGATTTGGGCCTATATTGATAATCTTATTTTGAAATGACATATAGTCTCACCCTAACCTTAAAGATTAGTAACTTACGTTTTTCTATGGCCCTAATTTCATTCCTAAGATCTTTTTCTAAATGGTTGTCTTATGTGGCCCTTATTGCATGTATGATTGAATGTTGGTACCCCATGTTGGTGGTTTGATGCCTAGACTCTAGTGGACATCACCTTACTTTAAATGTGTTCTTATGTTCTTTTCTTGCTGATCTAAATCAACTCCTTTGCTCGAACCCCTTAAATTGATGATCTTTGACCTTGGTTACTCTATGATAAGTCTCGTGGCCTAATTTGAGCATAAGTGTCCTAAATCTTGTCATGTCCACATGAAACCTTGAAGGGATATAAAACTTGAATCTTATGATGGACCCTAGATCAATATGAGATCATCTAATGTATTATTAACCAACCTTGAAACCAACTTGGCCAACACCCTAAAATGAATCTAATTAGGGTTAATGATGAGAATCTAATGTATACATATAATCTTGTTGTTAATCAGGTTGGCTTTATGATCTAGATGGTGATGGATGAGTTAAGAATCTCATAATCAGGTATGGGCCTTATCTAGTTATATGACTAGCTTTCTTGTTCGAAATAATATGTATTGTATGCTTGTTTATTTACTTGCCCAATATTTCCATGTAGTATTGCTATGTCTAACTCAATGTTTGCCTTTTCGATTTTATAACTTGAGCACGTATATATACAAAACTCCATTATAATATTGTTGATAAAGGGTTAGCTCTTGGCTATGGCCTTGAGGTCCTTCATGTATAAAAGGGTTAGCTAATTTTGTAACCCTAATGGACCCTTCCGACGGGAAGATGGTCAAAGGCTTTAAACATGCTTGATATTGTCGATATAATGGAGTGAAATGACATGAAACATGGTTTTTCTTTTTGTTAACTAGTAAACATGTTTATTCTTGTTCATTTCATCTTGAAATCTTTTCAAATTATGTAAAGCTTATACATATATATATCTTTCTGCTCCGTACTCAGTACCTCGTGTGTTGACCCTTTTCTTGTATGTTGTTTTTAGGTTCAGAGATGGATAGAATGATGATGGTCTTGGTGAGCTATGTTAGGTGTACTTATTGTAAGATCTAGATATAGTATACATGAGAAGACTTGTACAAAGTGACTCTTGAACATGTAATTCAAATTGTGTAATATAATAATGTTGCTTAATATATATTGTTGATTATTGAGATTATGTTGGTGCCTTTATCTTGTTATCTGTTCATGTGTGCTAAGATTTACATTTCCGCATGTCGCCTTTGATATCCGTTTGGTTCATGGGATCGGGATTCCGGTTCCATGACAATAACATCTTGTGGCACCCTATTCATCTTGATGGTGTCACAAATGTTTTCAAAAGCATCTAGGTGGTGGTAAGGATTTTCATCAAAAGAGTTTCCTCTGAAAGTCATGTTCTAGATCATACTTATTGGTGGTAGCTTAAGTTCAAAATTCATAGCATTGGATCGCGAGATGATGATTGGGCATCTAGATTCATTTTCCCTTGTGGCAACCAACTCATAAAGAGAATGGCCTCCAACCTCAATGTTGTCTTCATTGTTTTCATAGTTGTTCTTATTTCATCTGGCCCGACAAAGTGGGATATCTTCTACCTCATGGTAATATTCTTCATGCTCTTATTCCTCATGGAGCTCCTCATTACGATCTTCATTATGTTCCTTGTAGAGATCGTCTGCCCTCAGGATGGGGATAACTAGTGGCCTACGAGGATGCCTCATCCTTGTAGTTGGTGGTGACGTTGTTTAGGTTTATTCAAACTTCCTAAAATAAGTCGTACAGTTGAGTTAGATGTTGGACATGTGACACAATATATTCAAGAAAGTGAGAGTTATTAGATATAATATGTGAGGTCAAGTATATTACTAGACTTGGGGTACAGGTGTATGGCAAGTAGACTTGGGTTCTTAATAGTATCCATTTCCTTATCCTATACGATGGTGCCAAAATTTGATCACCTAAAATTGCATGTCCAAATAGGAGTGGATCTAGAGTAATAACACTTTAAATTCATAATGTGATACTTAGGCACCCTCAACTATAACAATGGGTCCTGGTGTAGTAAATCAGGGTCGATCAGAGGGATAAGGGTGGTAAGTGTCAAGATCCTTCAAGCCTTTGTTAGTTACACCAAATGGAAAGGTAAGGTAAGATGTGTGTTCCTTATGGAATGGTGGTCCTTCAATAGGAAAGAGACAAATAAGAAGAATAAAATGAGTAATATAATAAAAGAGCAAGAATGTTAAAGAATAATAAAACAAGGATGGAAGGACACCGGGATTGGCATTCACCATCTAATATGTCTCGCCAATAGGCAATACTCACACCCATTGTATACCCTTAGAAAGTTTACAAGAAATCATCATAAGTGTCTATTCCCTCCTCTCTCGAGATTAGGATAGATCTAGATATTAAGGTTGTCTCTCTCTCTCGAGATTTCAAACAAACAATTAAAGTAAAACCATATGATCATTAGCTTTTGCATTACAACATTCTCATGCATTCATGCAACTCTAGAACACTTAGATATTGATTAATGATATTATTTCAATGCATTAACAATCAAATGACACAAGATGGTAGTTAAAATCGTGCAAATGAAGAATTAAGAACAAGAGTATGGTAATAATCACTACTAAATGCATATATTTAATGGATATAAGTATTTACATGTTAGGAGAGCCTTAGCGGCTACTCCCAACCCAAGTTAGGTAACTAGCCACTCACAGGGGAGAGTGACATGGAGAATTTATGAATATGGTGAGACATGAAGATAGAAAATGAGATGGAGATGGAAGAGGGTGAACAAATTTAGAGAAGAAGGTAAAATATACACCAACAACAACCCCAAAGGAATCCGCCTCGAGGGATACCCTCTCCTCTTGAAATTTGGAGATGGTGGTGAAGATGGTTGGCTCCGTCTTCCTCCTTCTCTTGAAGATAGATTCAGCCACTAATCAATGATGATCAAGGTTCGTCGACCCTTGGACTCTCATCCCTAGGATGCACAACATTATGAAGTGGATGGAGGTTGACGATACGACATCACTACATCAACACTTTGGCTTCAATCCCACGATGTGTGACCCCCCTCTCTGGAGAAGGGGGTGCTATATATAACATTCAGTGTGGGGCTTGAGGCACTCATAAAGAGGCCTCACTCGTACCCCAAGTCTCCTGAGAACGTGCCTCAGGGAACACACTTAATAGTCTAAATGACTGATGTGTGCAGTTCTACCATCAGTAGGCAATGGTGTAGGCAAGCCATCGATCAAGTCGTCTAGTATCCTTGGCCATCAGTTGGCATTGTCAGTCACACCATTGGTAGGCATCTCAGTTGCAACATAGGTTGGCGTCAGAGGCACACTATTGGAAGATGCAAGCTTGTCAATACATCAAGAGGTAGACCTCTAGGTTAATCATCAGAAGGAAAAGCTAGTGGACATCTTCGGTTGATGCCTTCGAATATAACCATTAGAAGAGGCATCTAGGTCGGCCTTTGGAAGGTAGGTCTTCAAGAGAGCCATCAGAAGATACAAGTCTTTCTTAGTTCGCTTTGATAGATGTTCTATCCATTGCCTTCTGATGGTCGGGCATCCATGTACTCCATGGAGTCCATCGATCATGAGAATTGATGGAAGGTTAGATTGGTGGACTCTTAACTCAATGGTTCATTTGGGATGCCGAAGGTGTATGGAGGGTAGCCATTGGTTGTGGGAAACAGATGAAAATCCTATCTAAGGTTAAAACCATCACATGATGAATTTCCTATATGGAAATGAGTAGTTAATCATGAACCAAGACATAAATGGTAGACATGAACAAAATGTGAGAAATTTAAGTAAGTTTGAATGATGGAAGGAAATTAAGGGCTAAATTAGGTAAGAAATATCCAAAAAATAGAATGTTATCGACTCCCTCAAACATAGAATCTAGCTTGTCCTCAAGATAGTTTAATAGAATCAAAGCATCGAGTGACAACTATGTGTTTTATTTGTTTAATGTTTTCATCATTGACTATATACTTATGCCATTCTTAGGTCAAGAAATCTATGTGACTACTTGGTCTTCTTACTGTATTCAACCTTCTGTTTAGGAAGGGTCTTGTCCCCAGTGATTCACTTCAAGCCCCATTTTGCAATCATACTTATGCATGGTTCTTTCTTGGGGTAGCTTTCACACCCAACTTTTATTTTTTGGGAGTTATAACCATTTTTCTAGGGTAGGCTAATGATGCAGTGTTGTCCTCCTATCTTTTACATGGTCACTCAACTAGAGGCACTATTGTATTGATAATGTTGCCCAACTATTATTCTCAATGTAGTTTCAGGTGGTTATGTGAGATCATCTTTGCAAGACAGGTTGGTGAGTTTTCACTTCTAATCTTGTGACCCTTAGAATCTTTTTAAAACTTGGGCACAAATCTCATGATTTTATTAATGCTCTACTTTTATTCTTGCTCAGAAGGCTTGGGGTAATAGGATTTTTTATGATGAATTGGGTCGCCAAGCCTCTTTTAACCCCAAGTGGGGATTTAACTGCTAAAAGGAGTAGTTGTTTCCCTATATACAAGAGGTGTGTGTTTTTCCAACCTATACCAGGGGCTAGAGTTATCGATCAAGAGTGTATCAGGTTAAGTCCTCTGTATTTTAGGAAAATTACCTAGGATAATAGTGTTCTTTTGCTGCCTATAGTGTCTTGAGATAAGGATGGCATAAAGACATAGTTATGTGAAATTTTATTAAGTGAATTAATAGCCCAAAGCATCACTCTTGAAATAATTATGCTAAGAAGTAGATTAAAGACAACAAGGTCTAAGGTAGGAGTGATGGCAACATTCATGAAAATTGGATTAATTTTTTTCCTAAATATTAAAAAAATTCCTTCGTTAGAACTAATATGACTAAGATATTTACACTAGCAACAATTGTACTCTGGTTTTTCAAAAATTTGCAAAATTATTGTAGGAAGGAAATGAAGAAAAGTAAAATGAGAGAGGCAAAATTATAGGTGTTGGGTAAGTAGACATACCTTGCTTGCCTATTCAGACCCCCACCAACTTATCATACACCCTATCCTTGGGGTGTCAAAGAGTGAGGTTGAGTGAGAGCAGATGAGTTAAAGCTTCAAAGTTGTAAATGTTCAATATGATGTTAGGAGATCTAAAGCATAAGTTCCTTATAGTTGGTGGTGGTGGTAGCCTTCTTCTCGGTAAAAATCTACCTTCTTAACAAACATTGCTATCATTTGCATATAAAATAGTACATGAAAACTTTAGTCATTGGAAGTGAGTGCTTGTTGCAGACTCATCAAGATTAGGTGTGGAATTTTTTACTCTAGGTTCTCAAATAGTCTTTGTAGTTCTTTGGAATCCTTCTTCAGAATGATTTCCTCAACTATGTCATAGAAGTCCATGTGTATGTCATCCAACTCATCGTCTATAAGTAACTAGCAAGCGAAGAAGACATTTATAGTCATATAACCTCCAATAGTGAGTATCTCACGAAGGTCTATCTGTAGGACTTTGACATTGTCTATTTCAAAAGTTGTGATGATTTAATCTTCATTGGGCTTTAGTTCTTTCATGATGAATTTTAGATCCTCTAGCGATAACCCATAGCATGCATATTTTTTGAAGTTATTGAAGGTTGGTTGTATTAGATATGTTAGCGCTAGTTCTTCTACATCTTTTTTTGCAACCCACATTGTATCTTGTTCATTTGTGGCCACTTACTTTTCTATCGCTAGTTGGATGATATAGATGTGAGGTGGGTAAGTGGCCCCTGCAGTCTCATGAACTATTGCAGGTGTCATGTGATCTTCTAAAAGGGTTTCCTTCTCTTGTTTGGCATTTATCTTGGTAGTGACCTATTTGGCTGTCGATTCTTGTAAGGGATGGGAGGGTGGGTAGGGTGTTTTTTCATAGGAACAAATGCTTCCTTGTCCACCTCGACAAATGTTGGATTGTACATTTTTCCTTTGGGAAAAGGGGTGGAGATATCTTGTTGTTGGAGTGTAGGAACAAGTGGAACTTGTTAAAAATTTTATTGAGGAAGAGCTTCAAAATCTTTTCACAGTTGTTGTAACTATTCCCTCCATGGTGTTTTCTCTAGAAATAACAGTCATGAGTACATCCTACATGGAATGTCTTCCATTCACTCATCATAGAAAAAATCTATTATCATGGATGATCTCCATGATGTACTTCACTCGTAGTGTATGGAACTCTTTATTGTCTATCTACTCAAGGGGAATCCCCCTATTTAATGTCTCATTCATCTTGAGCACGAAAAATACATGTCCCCCAAGTCCAATATTTGTTGGGGTCTGCTACAATCTATTCATATCACTTTCCAGTTAGGACGATACCAGCCATGCACCCCTTGTATTAGATATTTTAGTCATGTGGGGATTTCTTATATTGTTTTGTGCTCTACCTTCTCAAAGACCATCGTTCCACATGGTAGGTGTTTTATGTTGCAATTCTATGTAATGACTTTCCTAGTGGAAAGATCTACCATGGTCAGCAACCAAAGGTTGAACACCTTGAAGGGAAGCATTACAAGTTGTATCTTCCTTGTTTAGTGTAGGGCATGTTGCAACTCATTAATATAGGGTACTATATTGTTGTCTACATATAACTTTGTGACCAGATTGGATGTGGCGTTGAAGACCAACCCCTCTTTATATATGTGCATGCATGGATTCTTCTATGATCGTTCCATAGAGAACATTGAAGAATATTATGTTGATCGATGCTTTGCACCTAAAGGCTGGCTTGAAATCATTTCTAATCAAAGAGTACATATTGTTGGTGTAGATGACATCCTATCTTGGCTTGTCATCATCAAGTATATCAACCAGGATGTGGATGTCACAGAGAATCATCCTTGATACTGATGTCATATCCATCTCTCTCATTTTGCATGGCACCGGTGGTGGTACTGCTAGGCTTGTTTCATTAGCTGACGGGGGAAGATTGTTGTTTCGAGTTTGGTCAGATCCTTGTTGAAAACCTAGTGTAGGTTCCCTTCATATTCCTTATATACTTGTTATTGTATGTCTACATCAAAAGGAGTAGGACTATGTACCCCTGCCTCTATAGGTTCTTTTGGTAAGAATTCATTGACTATGTCTTCATTGTCTGCGAGGGTAGGGTTTTTTTATCGAAGAGGGGGTCCAACCCGTTCACTAAATCTTTAGTTGTTTCAGGCGCCTCTTCCCTTGGTTATTTTGATCTCAAAATGATGACATTTTCTCCAATAGCCTCGACATCTTTGGCAGGAACAACTTGTTATGGTAATTTTGGGGAACATTGATTTGCCTTTTCTTTGGGTTCTTCTTCTATTTTGTTTTAGTTCGTGGAGATCCCTAGTGAGGCTGAGGATTTTTCATCATCGTTCTCCCCAGAGGGTGCTTCCATGTTCCTTGTAGATTCTTCCTCTCTGTGTTCAACATATAGTTTTGATGTGACTTCTTGTATTGAATGTGGTGCAACTCAGCTGATGTTTAGTTTTGCAAACACCATATCTACTTTTAGTTGCTATTATGATTCTATTTAAGTATAGAAGGATGTATCCTCATCGATGATCTTATATCTTACGGATGATGGTTCTTCATGGGAAGGAAATGCCTTTAGCTCCACCTTTCACTTCATTTCTTTGATGCATAGTTGCTCATTCTCTTACCTTAGGTCATCTCACTCTTGTCTTAGCAGCGGGACCTCTCTAGTCATGCCTATAAGGGCCTCCATAACATGCAACTAGTTTGCAACAAGGATTTGCATCTACTGTGGTAGGCTCAGCAATAGTTCCATATTGTTTGTAATTTTCTTAGATGTGCAGTTAGTGATGACATAATTAAATCTAAATTATAAATATTCAGAGAAGAGTTAGAAATGAGATCAAAAGTTTGTTTATTTCTTGCCCAACCTCCACAAACATGGTTGCATCCAAGGTTCATCACAATTGTTCTTTATGTTTTTTTGATCTTGCCTCCTACTCAGGCTCCTTTCTTTGTACTGAGATGGCATGCCCTTCATTAGTACGTAGGTTTTGGTCAGTCTACTTGGCTAACTGGGGGGGTCTTTCTAGATATTTCATTTTCTTCCTTCCCTTTTGTAGCTTTGCTTTCTTTTGGCTCATGAATTTCATTATTGTCATCTCCTTGACTGGTCGGTGTCTCAGCCCAGATGTTGCCTTTGTCTTCCCTTGGCATAGTGTGGTAGGATTCCATACTTACTTCTACTAAGGGTGCCTTTGTCTCCTCATACTCTAGCTCGACATCACCTGGTATATTTGTAGTTTTTTCAAGTGTGGTAGCGAGTGAGTTAGTTATTGTTGAGACACTCTTTCTATTGTAATTATATCGAGTGTAGGGGTTTTTATCTTTTTCGTCTTGGTTGAATTCATCTTAGAAAGTTTGTTTATAAGCTTCTTTGGTGGCAATTCTACAGGTCTATCTGCTGTTTGCTCAATTTGTCTCTCTTTAGGTACTTGGTCACTAATCTGTGGATGTAGTTTGGACCCTAACTACATCTTCAAAATTTCTTCATCCTTGAACACTAATTTGTTGCAGTCATAACTACTCATCTCAGGAAGGGGGATGAGTCATTTGATCTTAAGTAGAAGTATTTGTCTTTTATTCTTTTCAAGACATTTCTGGATGTAAAATATCTAGTATCTACAAGTCTTTCCCCTTTAGTCATAGTGAAGTGCTTTAATTCTTTTGGGTAGCATAGTCGGTGGGAGATATATGTTATTACGCCACCCATGCAGATATATTGGGAGCCATTTGGTCCCATTGTTGTTGTCAATCTATTAATTACAGTACACCCTATGTTGACTAGTTTCTTCTCCAGGATACTCCACAAGATGTGGAGATCCGTTCGTGTTAAATTCCCAGTATATGATCTAAAGAATAGGGTGTTGGAAAATATCTTGTGCATTACTCGCATTATCTAGGTAGCTTTTGATTACCTAGAGCTGAATTGGTATACCTTCATCAACCTCTCTTAAGTTTTTTGGTGAGAAACCCTCTGGTGTCTCTATCTATTCTAGCTTTGTTGTCTACTTCAACTTGCTCAATGGTATTGGTGAAGATATAATTCAGCCATTTCTCTATCATAATATAGTCCTCATTGACTATCCTAACCTCCAATTTGTATCTTCCATCACAATCTTTGATTTTGTCCGTTGTGAAAGGAAATTTCTTTAGCAATGACATAAATTCCAAGGCAAGTTCTTCATAAGAGATATGATCATTGAAGAAAATTTTGTACAGTCCCACCTCATTTAGATGGTCTTTAACCCATTGATAGATTCCCAACTTTACTAGGGTGTTGACAATTCAAACCTTGTCATGCCCTATATCTAGTCCCAGACATTGGCACGCTCATCCTCCCTTGGGATGACATGGTGTCAGGTTGAGATTTGTAAACTATATTGGTCACCCAGGAGAAGTCAATGTTAATTTTCTTAGTGGTAGTGGTAGTTTCCCAAGCTTGGGTTTTTGTTTTGTCCTTAGTTTCCTCCTTCTCAGATACCTTATCTTCCTTGCTTTGTTTGTCTATTAGAGGAGGGTTTAAGGTTTTCCTCTTCTTGGGATATCCTAGATCAAGTGAGTGGGTATATTTGGAAGTTTTATTTCCCCTTGAATCATCGAAGTTGGATGTTTCCTTTGGAATTAATTCCTCTAATTGCGTCAGACTATCTACCTCTAGTCTGTATTTTATACTGGCTGGGGTAGGGTCCCCATAGATTCTATCAATCTCTTCCTTGCTGAGTGTTTCCTTGATTTTACTTATTTCACTCACTCTTTTAAGAAGTCCTTTGTGGATTATTTCCTCTTTACTTACATTTCTTGTCATTGTATCTTGGTTGCAATGTATATATAGGCATCTCTCATGCAAAATTGTCAGGCCAATAGTGAATTAGAAGTAGGTAATCAATTAAAACCACAGATTTTACAATTAATTCCTAAAAGAGAAGATCTTAAAACCGATAGTAGAGGTCTACATAATGTGGTTCAAAGAGCCTTCTTTTGGTTCAAAGAACTGATGGTTCTAGGGGTTCTGGGAAGGGTGGTCTTATGATGGTTCTCAAGAACCTATTGTTATAAACAATAGGTGGTCTCCCTTTCACGTAAGTTGATCGTTAGTGATAGAGGAACATCTTCCAATTGTACTCTAGATTCTGATGGTTTTTGGGAAGGCCTTGCGTTAAACTCAATGGAATAAAGAGGTAGAGGTAGACGAAGTGCATTTCCATGAAAGGTTGTCTTCCAATGGAAGGTACCATGGTCAAAAAGCAAAGGTAGAGGTTGGAGGAGTTAAAGAAGGAACTAGAGGAAGGTCATCAGGATGTGTCCACATGAGAATAAATGAATATAAAAAGGAACTAGTTGTGTCACATACCAAAGGCGATAGACGAAGGTGATAGAAGAGAAACGAGGTTACTGAACCGGGTCAAAATAAAGGAAAGGAAAAGAAATGATATTATCAAATAACGGTGACATCTCTTAAACTTTTTTTTCCTATGTCGTATCCAATACTCATCGCATCATCGAGGTTTGAGATCTTCTTCCTCTGATTGTATGGTTCCTGATCTCGACTTTAATGTTTTGTCATCGTCGGAGAGGTCTACCAATGATTAAATGTATTCTAATGGAAGAGGTTGAAGATGGACTTTAAGTGATTTGATGGTAGTGGAGAAGCATAGCTAATCCTTGATTCAATGTTATTAGGTGGTTATGATTTGCTTTTCTCTCTTCCTCCTTAACTCTACTGATATGATTGTAACGTACAAGTGTCAACCCCTCTCACATTTTTATAGTATCCTCATTAAGAATAGGTGGGACCTACATTCCTTACAAGGTGACACTGCGTCTTTTGATGGTTATGCAATGTGCCTCTTTTAATGGTCAGTCAGTACTTACCTTCCAAAGGCTTGGTAGTTCTCCCAACCGATGGTCGGTCGGTACTTGCCTTCCAATGGCTTGGTAGTTCTCTCAATTGATGGTCAGTTTGGTCTTATCCCTTTTGATGGTAAGCCACTTCTTTAAACTTATGAGGTATTCTGATGGTTTTCCTCTTCGATCAACTAATAGTACCTTTAATACATAAATCCATCTTAGATTCTTCATTAACTTTATTCTATATACACTGCAGTTATGTAACAAAATAAAATTTAGAAAATAACATAATCATAGAAACCTAATATTGAAATTAGTAAAAACCTAGTGATTGACAAATAAAGTAAACTAGAATCTATAAAATTATGGTTAAGAGAAGCTTGGGTTTCCTCCCAAGAAGTGCTAGTTTATAGTCTTTAGCTTGACTTTCACTAGGTTTCATCACAGTTCTTTCTCAGGTGGTGTTGTGGGTGGTTCATCTTGTTGAACCACATCTCTTCTTGTGAATGCTTCATCTTCGTAGTACCTTTTTACCATGTGCCCATTCACAAGGAACATGCTTGTCTATTCACTGAATGGTTCCATCATTCCTAAGGGATATATTTTTGACACTATGAAAGGGCCTAACCATATGGACCTGAGTTTTCTGAGGATAAGTTGTATACTTGACTTTAATAACAAGACTTTGTTTGCTTTAGAAATATCTTTTCTTTTCAAGTGAGAATCATGCCACACCTTTGTCCTCTACTTATAAATTCTAGCATTCTCATATGCATGCAACCTAAGCTCTTGTAATTCATGTAGCTATAAGAACCTCTTCTTCCCAGCTAATTTTGGACCCATATTTAAAAGATTAATTGCTAAAAGGCTTTGTGCTCTAGCTCAACTAGAAAATGGCATGCCTTGCCATATATAAATCTATAGAGGGTGGTCCCTGTAAGGGGTCTTATAGATTTTTCAATATTCCTAGAGGGCGTCATCTAATTTAATAGAACAATCATTCTTGGTATGCCCAATAGTCTTTTTGAAGATCTGCTTGATCTATCTATTTGAAACTTTGACTTGTCTTGGTGTCGACAGGTGATATGGAGTGACAATATTATGTTTTACTCTGTATATCTGCAATAGAGCTTCAAACTGTCTTTCCCTGAAATGAGATTTCCTATCACTAATGGTGGTGTGTGGGACTCCATATCTGTCTAAAATAACCTTATCACATATTTTGAATTGCAAGTAGGGGTAACTACTGCCTCCACCCACTTGGATATATAATCAATGCCAACCTAGATGTACTCATTGCCTTGCGATGATGGGAAAGGCCCCATGTAGTAAATTCCCTAAACATAAAAGATTTCCACCTCAATCTAGTTAGAGAAAGGTGTCTCATTTCTCCTTCATTTGTTCCTAGTGTGCTAGCATTCTTTACAAGATCTTGCATAGACATGTGCATCTTTAAATAGAGGGGGCCAATGAAACCCCAATCGTAGAATCTTAGATGTAGTCCTATATCTGCCAAAGTGCCCACCATAAGGAGAAGAGTGGCATTTTTATAGGATTTTAGTACCTCTTCTTCAAGAATGCAACGACGATAAAAATTATAAACACATTTCTTAAAGAGGAGGGGATATTCCCAATAGTAGTTTTTCATGTCGGAAAACAACTTCTTCTTTCATTATAGGTTATATCTGGAAAAGGTTGTTGACATGCCAAGTAGTTGCAGATATTAGTGACCCATGGTGTAGTAGGCATGATGGTCTTTGCCATCATTAGATACTCATCACAATAATTGTCATTAATCAGAGGTGAGTTGTCATTGGCTATGACAATTTGAGATAAATAGTTGGCCAAAATGTTTTCCATTCCTTTATTCCTTTCATATCAACAATCTCATGGTCAAACTCCTACATTAGGAGTTCCCATCTCATAAGTCTCGGCTTCATATCTTTCTTGTGCATTAGAATTCTTATAGTTCCATTTTGTATATAGACGATTACTTTTTACCCCATAAGATAGGACATGATCTTGTCAAAAGAATAAACTATCGCTAGCATTTCTTTTTCACTTGTGGTATATATGACTTGAGCTTTGTCAAGGGTTTTTCTTGCATAGTAATTGACATGGTGTTTTTTGTCCTTCTTATGTCCTAGCACTACTCGAATTGTGTAATGGCTTGGATCACACATTAATTCAAAGTGAAGTTCCCAGTCTAGAGCTTGTAGGATTGGTGTATTAGTTAGAGCATTCTCAAGGTTTTGAAATCTTGCAGGCATTCATAATTGTATTCAAACAAATCATCTTTGATAAGAAGGTTGGACATAGGTTTAGAAATCTTGGAGAAATATTTAATGAATCTCATATAATTTCTAGCATGTCCAAGAAAACTCCTAACTCCGTTCATGAACTTTGAAGGTGGGAGTTTATAGATAGCTTCAACCTCACTTAAGTCTGATTCTATTCCATTTTGAAAGATTTTATGACCTTGTACAATTCCTTCTTGTACCACGAGGTGACACTTCTCCTTATTTAAGACTAGCTATTTTTCATCACAACGTTCCAAAACATGGGATAGATTACTTAAAAAACTATCAAAGTTGGTAATCCACAAACACATCCATGATGACTTCTAGGAAGTCTGTGAATATGGAAATCATGCAGCATTGTAACATTGTAGGTTTATTGCATAGACTAAAGGACATTTGTTTGAAGGCATATGCTACATAAATACAAGTGAAGGCTTGGTCATTTGGGTCTATCGACAACTGGTAGAAACCTGAGTACCCATCAAGGAAACATAAATATTAGTGGTAGGGTAAACATTCTAGAAATTAGTCGATGAATGACAAGGGAAAATGATCTTTCTTTGTCACAACATTTAATTGTTTGTAATCTATGCACTTCTCCAACTTGTAATTGTTCTGGTCACAATTTCATCACCATTTACTCCTTTTACCGCTATCATGCCCCCTTCTTAAGTGCTACATGGATTGGGCTTACCCAATTTCTATCACTGATTGGATGTATAATTCCCGCATCTTGAAGTTTGATTACTTCCTTTTTGATGACTACTCTCAAGTTCTTATTAAGCTTTCTATGACGGTGGGCAAGGGGTTTCTCATTCCCTTCTAAATGGATTTTGTGCATGTAGTTGGTTGGTCTTAGGCAACCAATATCTTCCACATAATATCCAATCGCCTTCCTCCTTAGTTTGAGTTCACTTAGTATCTTTTCCTACTGATCTTTTATCAAGGTAGAATTTACAATGATAACATTCCTTTCCTCATTATCTAGAAATTTGTACTTCAATCCTTCAGGGAGCACTTTCAACTCAGGATTGGGTTTATGAGCTTCTTTCTCTTCGAGAGTTTTCTCTATTGAAGTGTATTTCACTATTTCTATTGTTGTTACAACACCAATTCTTGGGTTCATTGGGTGAGAAATGTAATTTCTCATATTAAAGATATTTGTACAAATAATGATACAATTTGTTTTGAATAAATGGATTTCATTTACAATAGCCTTGATGATTGTGTTGTGGGCTTTATTTTCTATTGGGCCCAATAACAAGGAAATTCAATTAATAAATGAATAATTGAGTTTTTGAGAAAAGAGAGATGTGGAAACCTCTAGAAGGCAAAAGAATGTAATCTAAAGGTGGATTTCATGCCTCTTAGGTTCCTTGGGTCCCAAGGAGTCCAAAGTTGAAAAGAAAATACAATAAGAAAAGAAAGAGAAAATACCAATAAAGCAAAATAAGAGGATAATGTGATGCATAATGAATGAATTTCATGGTATTATTAAAAGGGAGATATTTTCTACTAAAAGAGAATATAATTTCGTGCCAATAAATCAAAAGGCAAGTATAAAGAAGATAAAGGAAGAAATTTTCGAAATCCTAATATTTAAAGAAAAAGGAATATAAAAAGATAAAGAAGAGAGAGAAGGTTTCTTCTCATGGAAGGAACTGGTTTCATTTGGAAAAGGACTCTTTGAGTCATGAATAAGCCAACCTAGGGCTTCGTTTCCCACCCCTATATACAGGGGTAGAGCCCATGGTCGAGTTGGAGAAGAATCCCACGCACTCCTCTCTTTCTTTCTTCTTTCTTTCTTCATCTTCTTTGGCAAAACCCTAACAATAGGGGTAGTGCGACCCTGGGGCAACAGGGGGCCCTGAACTGGAGTTCGGTGGAAGCAAGATGCTCCCACGACGTCAGGAGGAACGTACCTATCAACCTTGTGCCCTAGCTCGGGTGCAAAACTAGCAGGATGGCCATGGGACGTCCGCGTGTTGCAGAGCTAGAAAGCTTGAACTGGCCATCATGACCACATCCCAGTAGTTCCCTTTCCTACGCGGGGGCACGACGGAGCCAGGGGGAACCGCCCTGGTGGTCATTGAGGTCCAAGGAGCAGTGGCTGGGCCACGTTCCGTCCCTAACCTAATGGCACCAGAGGCGCAGCCGCGAGGAAGGAGACAAACATGACTTTGGACGAGTTTGCCCTCTTGAGTTGTGGAGAGCCCAGGAGATGCACATGGGTATAAATGACATCTTGAAATGTCTTCAAGCTAACCGGTCTACGTTGCATGGAGCGAGCGACGTGGCGCGCTCTGATTGGCCCAAAGTAAGTGAATTTTGCTAAATTCGTATCTCCTTAATAGTAGCTCGGATGAATACACATAAAATATGAAAATTTCTTAGAATAACAAGAGGAATCTAATAAAAATATATTTAGAAGATAATTCCTCTTGAAACTGGAAAAGCAGTGTAAGTTATCAACTTTGATGAATTAAAGATTAAGAAACCCTATTTTGAGATGATTAATATATTTAGTAGGGTTTAATGGATGATTAAAGTTGGTATTAACCTGTTAATGATAAAAAGGAACTTTAGGAACAAAAAGGATGAAATTTGCACGTAATTGGTTTAATTGGAGTTTCATGTGCATGAATATACTTTAATGGGCCTTGAAACCCTACTATTGGTAAATGCGACTGTTAATGGTTTTCATTGTTCAAAATAGTGAATAAAGCTAAGCTATAATGACTCTAAGATATTTTTAGCATTAAAGTTCCTAATTTGTGGATAAATGCCCTTAATGTAGTAATTAGGGTTTTCTAATGAATAAAAGGTTGAATTAATGACAAATAGACTTCATATGTGAATTAGACCATAATGAACTATGAATTGATGATGAATGTGCATAATGATCTTGTCATGGATTAAAAGGATAAAAATAGTAGCTTTAATGTAAAAGAAGCTTAATGAAATTAATTGATGGTTAATGGTGCCTTTAAATCCGAAAATAGGGTTATATGTTGTTAAGATAACCTTAATATTGAAGAATGGATAAGATAATAAGGGTTTATGAGTAATGGTATAAAATTAGGGTTTAAAATAGTAAAAGATGAAGGGAAACCCTAATTTCAATGGAAACACTAAAAGTGAACTAGAAACCCTAGGAAGCGAGCTAGGTTTAATAGATCTTGATGACCTGAGTAATAAAAGGAAATTGTATGGTTATTTCAGGATCTTGTATGTGTGCTTGCTTGGATTTCTTACTTGCATTGGTTATTCTGTCTCAAATCAGCCTGACAGGTATGTGGTTATGCTTATGAATAATCACTCTAGTTTCACGACGATTCCCAAACATTTTATCGGTTGCTTGGAAATAACTGTTGGATGCCTATTTATTTCATGCAACTATAAAGTGACTATGATTATCACTATAAATGTGCATACATGACTGGCTCAGATCCTGGTCCACCTCTGTGGCTTTGTAAAGGTTAAAAAGGGGTAACCTAGAGCAAGGTCTAGGTTATCGTGAGTTAGAAATTGGGCTACCCACATGTAGTGCCATGAGACTCTTTAGCATGCCATGAGTTAAGAAGTGGGCTACCTACGGGTAGTGCCATGTGACTCAACCCTAGAAATTGGTTCACCTGTTAGGTGGGATCATGAGGGGTTTAATGGAGATCTACCATAAGGAAGGTAGCATGCAGGTCCACTACAGGGACTGTGTAGAGGCTAGGGTATGTAGGGATTGAGCAGTTATGCGGAAAACGTAAAGTTGTTTGTTTAAATCATAATTGATTGATTACATCATTATCATAGTTGCATGATTATTGTTTCCCCCACATACCAGCTTTATGCTGACCGACGTTTTGTTTGTCAGTGTTTTAGGTACAAGCCAAAAGGACAAACAATAAATCGTCATATTTTGAGATACATGAATTAAAATACAAGGAGGATTAGTTAGAGTAGAATTCATATGTGGATAGAAGTTTAGAGATCCAAGTTTTCAAAAGGTATGCAAAGTTTTTATTTTTACCATATTTCAGTATAGTTGGTAGAATTTAATAATTTGTATTGATTATTTGTCGAACCTTTGATCCTGTTAATTGGGATAATGGCTCTGACCTTCTCGTCTCCCATAATTTGGGGTTACCGGGAGGTAGGGTCATTACATTTGGTATCAGATCATATGTTCCTTACTTAATCTTTAATAATTATTCAATTTTACAAATTTTGTAGAACCTAAGGGAGTTATTAGAGGATTTTCCGAAAGACAGAGGTGTCTAGAAAAGGATCACGTCCGGGGGCTGGCAAGATTTTCCTCCGCACCGCTCGTCACAATACGAGGACTCCCAGATCCGTGTGACTGCCTAGCCAATGTCTTAGGATCTAACTCGAAATAAGATACCTTTAGGACTCTCTCATCTATTTTCATCCCTTCTCAACCCTAATTTTGTTAAGATTCTGAGGTTTAGGGTTTTTCACTCTTTTCCTCACCCTCTTTAGGTATGGGTAAGGTTGATAAGGTTTAAGGAATCCTCCACAAAATTAATGAAAAGCATGTAAATAAGATGTCATGGACATAAGCTTAATAGAATAAGCATAAACTGAAGGATAGATACATGCTTAGGTTGTATGACATGAGTTGTCATTGCTCTCAGGAGAGACCTAAGGCTAGACCTTCTTGTCAGGAGGATTAGTAGAGAGAGTTGGTCATGGAGGCAGAGATCTCCATTATAAGTAGAGACCTAGCACATCCTCTAAGGATGATGTTAACCCTAACCCTAAGTGGTGGTCAGAGAAAGAGATGACCTGACAAGTTATATGTCATGTTAGACATACTTTTGGATGCCCATGACGTTATGAGCCATGTGAGGTTGGATGATCTAGTGCCTTTGGCGACCCAACCCTGGAAAGGGTCGTGCATGTTAGAGAGAAGGATAGCTCCTACAAAGATGAGGTTAGAGTTATAGAACCCTATGGGCTTATGCAAGTAGGACATAGCATGTACCCAGAGTATGTAAGTAGTTCGAGCAATAGGTTGAAACCTTGGCCAGGAAAGTATGAAGGATGGCTTATGAGATAAGCATATAGAGTTATGGATAATCTTGAGAAAACATAAGTTCGAGCATAGGCTTCACCATGTAGATGTATGCTTGACCAACCTTCAAGGAGAGAGGACCTAGTGTAGTGAGGTTGGTTGTAGGGATAGCTCTAAAGAGAGAGAGAGCAGGACCCTTGCAAGAAGCCTAAACTCTGAGATATGAGGAATAGTGGGGAGTTGAGGATGATGCAACCTAAGTGGATGATAGTGGTTGCCTCATGCTCTATCCATGATGGCTGAGGATATCTTGGTTTCCTTTAGAGGAACCAAACCCTGGAGAGAGGATGATGCTTCTGGTACCTATGTGCCTGTGGTATAGGTGTTTACCTTCTGAGATGGGAAGAGTAATTCCTTAGACCTGGAGAGGTTTAGTAATCGGTTGTGAGGCATTGTACCTTATTGGTTGTTCTTGAGGAGGACTCGACCCTGATGTGTTACTCGAGTAGAAGGATGTGAGGGAGTGCATGTCATGCCTTAATCATGCTTGATTCATGGTTAAGAGATTGAGCATGCAGTTGGACACCCAAAAGTGAACCTAGGCCTAAGAGGGGAAGTGGTGTACCTGATGCTTATGATGAGATTTGAGTTTCTATAGATGCGAGCATGTTACTCTGCATGGTTAGAGGAAAGGGAAACCCCTTAAGTTTAAGGTGTGTTTGACGAACCCCTCACAGCTAAGTTGATGACATGGGAAGGTATGATCTTGATCCAGTGTTGAGGAAAGAGAACAAGTATGACCTAGCATGGTTTAGTAATTGGTCTTCTTATGCCTTAGTAGTTTCCGGGTTAAGCATGCTCATGTGTATGTAAACCCTAAGAATGGTTTTCACCTTGTTTTCAAGGGATGAAGTTTCCTCCTATCTTAGGAGCGGGACCCTTTTGTAGGGTGTATACCAGTTTTGTTGGTTTAAGGTAACCTAAAGAGGTCTCATAGGATCTTGAGAAGCTAAGTGAAAAGTACATGGTATGAGGATGAACCTGTAGACCCATAAATAACCATCTCTAAGTGCATGTGGATGTGTTACCATGGAGGTAACCGGTATGGGGCCTGACCAAGGTAGGCAGGTCACCATGACCCCTATGAAAGGATGAAAGTCAGCCCATGAATGCAGAGAGAGATGATGAAGTCTTGGGTAAGGTTCTAATTTGAACATGTACTATAAGAGAATCCTAAGTCTATCCTAGGGCCAGGTAGGGATAAGACCGATGGAATTAGGAGTTGCCTAATTCCCTAGTTGCACATGACCATAGGGTCGGGAGGTAACAACTATCATTGTCTGAGGGCCATGGGTTAGGAGATTGATCACCTTCATGAACTCATGGGACCCAAAGGGCAGATGAGTAGGGCACTCTCTGGATGCATAAGGGAAGAGGGATGACCCCTAAAGTTCCGACACCCTATAAACCTAGAGGAGATGACCAAGGATTGTGTGTGAACCCAAGTAGGTTCGAGACCAGTTCTCCATGGAAGTAACTTCGATAACAAGATGATTGTGATGTAGAGACATATGTGTCACGTTTCAACTTAGATTTAAATGTGTACTGCCAAGGTGGGATGTACCATCTCTACTCTGGGAACAAGAAGAACTCTATATATGGACTGCAGCCAAATGCTTATTTCCTCTTGTTATGGGAGTGAGAGATAGGACAGTATGCATGTCATACACCAAGGATAAAAGATGATGTAAGTTGGAATGTGGCTATCAGGTATAAGGACAAAGATGATAACGTACCCCGGTGGAGTGAACGATACATGGATGGTTTGCAAACACTAAGAGAAATGAGGTAGACATCTTTATCATGAGCTATGTGGAACTTGCAACTTATACCAGGTTGAGTTTGATCTTCATGATGAAAAACTCAGAGTTTTCTTGAGGAAGATAGACTTATAGTTGAGATGAGATAATAAGTGGAATACATGTAGGTGTATGCCTTCAACATTACCTAACACCTAAGGATGTGAAGTGGTAATAGATACTTTGGATGAGATACAACTTCCTAGTTTAGATGGAGGCTAGAAGAGGTTGCTAGGTTAACCCTCAATTGGAAAAGATATATGTTTGGGCTAACACTCAGATGTAACGAGATATGTTGAACAATTTAGTAGTTGTTTGGTTAGCCATCCTAGGCCTTGATGCAATGAAAGGATGGTTGTAGAACCTCAAATGCACTTCTTTGGAAAGGAAGGTGATGAAACCCTTATTAGAATGGTTTAGAGTTTCTGAGGAATCTATCTTGAGGAATCATGACATACAGGAGATCATGATTTTAAGATCACCATACACCGTACTACCAAGATAATAAGTGACAGTAGGACTTTTAATGCCTAAGATGAAGTTGCATGTGGCATGTGGCCATGTAAGCTAGGAGGTGAAGGATGAACATCAGTAACCCAGTGCATTAATATAAAGTATAAAGAGTTCCCGAGAGGGAATGGGAGTTCATCACTATGAATGTTGTGGAAAGTCTCCCCTAGACCAAGGAAGGTTAAGATGCAATATGGGTTATGGTAGATCGCCTTACCTAGATGACATGAGAAAGAAAGAGTTTTGTCAAGGGACATATCTGGTTGAACTACACATGAGAGAGATGGTTCAACTACACCATGATGCAAGTTCAAAAGTTCTTGAGTATAACCTGAAGATTCACTTCCAAGAGGTGGAAGTAGATACATGAAGAACTTGATGATAGTACAGTTTATCACCCCTAACTAATGGTTAGTATGATCCAGACTACAGGGTCTGATGAGAGCATTTGTGCTCGTTCAGAGTGATACATAGAGACAATTTTTGTCCTTTGTAAGATGTGATGATAACTACCATAGCCAGTATCGGGTTGTAGAGAAGCTCTATAAGGGAGGTTGTGTCGGTCACCACTTCATTAAGATGATGTTGGTGAAGGGACCTCACGAAGGTTAAGAAAGGACCACAGTGTGTGCAGATGAAGTCGCTTGATCGTGCAATGGCTGAAAGGAGCCCAGACACGACATGAGTTGTAAGCAGATGCAAAGTAGATTGACATTCAGTTCACTATGGGAGAATATGTGACATGAAAATCCGACCCCTCTAAGTTATAGTTAAGAGAGATGAGTCCCCGATGCATGGGTTCTTTTGACATGGTTTGGTGGAGAAGGTTAAGTTTGCCCTTACCCCTCAGGATAATGTGATGTGTGATGAGTTTCATGTGTCCAATTTAAAGCACTATGTGAGGTGCCCAGACCATGTGCGGAGAAATGAACCTAGTGAGCCCCAAGGGGGGCTGCAATGACCTGAGTCACCTGTGAGGTTTATAGATGCCAAGGTGAAAGAACTCAGAGAAAAGAATATGTGATGATAAAGGTTCTTTGGAAGCGCCATGGATAAGGTAAAGCCACATAGGGGCCAATGATGGACATGGAAAAGTCTTATCCCGAATTGTTTGTTTTCTTGATGGAATTTTGAGGACAAAATTCCGATAAGAGGGGAAGGATGTTACAACCCCAATTCTTGGGTTCATTGGGTGAGAAATGTAATTTCTCATATTAAAGATATTTGGACAAATAATGATACAATTTTTTTTCATAAATGGATTTCGTTTACAATAGCCTTGATGATTGTGTTGTGGGCTTTATTGTCTATTGGGTCCAATAACAAGGAAATTCAATTAATAAATGAATAATTGAGTTTTTGAGAAACGATAGATGTGGAAACCTCTATAAGGAAAAAGAATGTAATCCAAAGGTGGATGTTGTGCCTCTTGGGTTCCTTGGGTCCCAAGGAGTCCAATGTTGCAAAGAAAATACAATAAGAAAAGAAAGAGAAAATATGAATAAAGCAAAATAAGAGGATAATGTGATGCATAATGAATGAATTTCATGGTATTATTAAAAGGGAGATATTTTCTACTAAAAGAGAATATAATTTCGTTCCAATAAATCAAAAGGCAAGTACAAAGAAGATAAAGGAAGAAATTTTTGAAATCCTAATATTTAAAGAAAAATGAATATCAAAAAGATAAAGAAGAGAGAGAAGGTTTATTCTCATGGAAATAATTGGTTTCATTTGGAAAATGACTCTTTGAGTCATGAATAAGCTAACCTAGGGCTTCGTTTCCCACCCTTATATAAAGGGGTAGAGCCCAGAGTCGAGTTGGAGAAGAATCCCACGCACTCCTCTCTTTCTTTATTCTTTCTTTCTTCATATTCTTTGGAAAAACCCTAACAATAGGGGTAGTGCGACCCCGGGGCAGCAGGGGGCCCTGAACTGGAGTTTGGTGGAAGCAATATGCTCCCACGATGTCAGGAGGAATGCAGCTATCAACCTTTTTCCATAGCTCGTACGCAAAACCAACAGGACGGCCATGGGACATCTGTGTGTTGTAGAGCTAGAAAGCTTGAACTGGCCATCATGGCCACAACCCAGTAGCTCCCTCTCCTGTGCGGGGGCACGATGGAGCCAGGGGAACCACCCTGGTGGTCGTCGAGGTCCAAGGAGTAGCAGTCGGGCCGCGTTCCATCTCTAACCTAACGACAGCAGAGGCGCAGCCGCGAGGAAGGAGACGAGCAGGACTTTGGTTGAGTTTGCCCTCTCGAGTTGTGGAGAGCCTAGGAGACGTGTAGGGGTATAAATGACATTTCAAAATGTCTTCAAGCTAACCGGTCTACGTTGCATGGAGCGAGTGATGTGGCGTGCTCTAATTGGCCCAAAGTAAGTGAATTTTGCTAAATTCGTATCTCCTTAATAGTAGCTCGGATGAATACACATAAAATATGAAAATTGCTTAGGAAAATGAGAGGAATCTAATAAAAATATGTTTAGAAAATAATTCCTATTGCAACTCGAAAAGTAGTGTAAGTTATCAACTTTGATGAATTAAAGATTAAGAAACCCTATTTTGAGATGATTAATATATTTAGTAGGGTTTAATGGATGATTAAAGTTGGTATTAACCTGTTAATGATAAAAAGGAACTTTAGGAACAAAAAGGATGAAATTTGCACTTAATTGGTTTAATTGGAGTTTCATGTGCATGAATATACTTTAATGGGCCTTGAAATCCTACTATTGGTAAATATGAGTATTAATGATTTTAATTATTCAAAATCATGAATAAAGCTAAGCTATAATGACTCTAAGCTATTTCGAGCATTAAAGTTCCTAATTTGTGGATAAATGCCCTTAATGTAGTAATTAGGGTTTTCTAATGAATAAAAGGTAGAATTAATGACAAATAGAGTTCATATGTGAATTAGACCATAATGAACTATGAATTGATGATGAATGTGCATAATGATCTTGTCATGGATTAAAAGGATAAAAATAGTAGCTTTAATGTAAAAGAAGCTTAATGAAATTAATTGATGGTTAATGGTGCCTTTAAATCTGAAAATAGGGTTATATGTTGTTAAGATAACCTTAATATTGAAGAATAAATAAGATAATAAGGGTTTATGAGTAATGGTATAAAATTAGGGTTTAAAATAGTAAAAGATGAAGGGAAACCCTAATTGTAACGGAAACCCTAAAAGTGAACTAGAAACCCTAGGAAGCGAGCTAGGTTTAATAGATCTTGATGACCTGAGTAATAAAAGGAAATTGTATGGTTATTTTAGGATCTTGTATGTGTGCTTGCTTGGATTTCTTACTTGCATGGGTTATTCTGTCTCAAATCAGCCTGACAGGTATGTGGTTATGCTTATGAATAATCTCTCTAGTTTCATGGTGATTCCCGAACATTTTATCGGTTGCTTGGAAATAACTATTGGATGCCTATTTATTTCATGCAACTATAAAGTGACTATGATTATCACTAAAAATGTCCATACATGACTGGCTCAGATCCTGGTCCACCTCTGTGGCTTTGTAAAGGCTATTAATGTCAGACCATGTTTCCCTAATGACCTAAGATTAGGTTTTACGATATTATTTAAAATATAATACATGTTCACTTAAATAGACTTAGGATTATCTCATCATCAGAGAAACTAAGTTAGGATCTACTTTGGTCTAGGTAAACAGGTCATGTTTTGGTGCATGATTATTTATTGTTGGTTGGATATTATGTATAAAGTATAAGTTAGGATATCAAATATAATGTTCTAAATTATGTTCATTATATCAATTTCTTAATGATTGTTATGGTTTAGGTCTCTATCATCACTAATATTAGAGCTTATATTATTGACTAATGAATTTAAAGTTCAAGTTTGAAGAGGAAGAAATCTCATCAATATAAAGATTCAAGTTCAAGATTATGCTAATGTTCATATTAACAATCATGTTACAGGAATTTGATTAAGTTTTATATGCTCTCAAAATCATGGACCTAATGTGGTCTTTACAGGCTTTCATATACAATAATGAATTTCCTAACATTTTAAAGGCTTTCCTAACATTATGTGCTCTTGATTGGGAAAGTCATAGAGAGAAGTATATTTTAATTATAAAATTCTGTATTTATGATAGGAAGTTATTTTAAGAATAATTAAGTTAATATTCAAGTTAATTTTCTATCATGTCAAGTATAATTATTTTTCTTATGCTATAAAGTGCCAGTACCGTTTAGTGATGTGATTGTTTTTCCCTTTTCATGCCTGAGGATGGGATGTCCCTAGGTATTTGAGAAAATAAGGATTAAAGAAGATCAAGACAATGATCATAAGACCTTGAAGAGATATTTGGTGGAGTGCCATATACCTTAGATGACCCTATTATGTAGAATGCTATGTTTTAGTTATTATCTATTAGATGCTAAACCATAAATTTGATGAAAAAGTCAGTTGTATCCTATCCAATGAACAATGTTTGAATCTTTTTAAGATAAATGCTTCTGCTTAGTTACTATATTATTCAATAAGTGGGTTGTTACATTAATGGTATCAAACCAAATAAGTACATGGCCACGAGGCAAAAATATAATTATATATGTTCTAGCCTTAGGTATAGAATAAGTAAGTGCAAGATATAGGAAATCAAATGTCTAGATAGGGGAAATAAGTTTACATAAGGATTAGACTATGTGTATTTTTTAATTTACAGGAGAACCCACCCCATACAGGGCCTTTAGGATATGTCTATAGATGTTTTGGACTTTTATGTGAACTCTAGAATCACATATATTCCCTCTTTTCCCACATGTTTGTGGAGTGGGATACACAATTATGGAGTTTTGTAGAGAGGACGTTATGTGCATAAATATATTTTCATGCGTGTCTCCCCCTTTTGAGTGCATGTGGTATGGGACATGTGCACTAGGGAGGTTCTAGGATAAGTGTGATAAAACATGCCACCTTTAGATATATGACCGTTTGACATGTATCCAAAGGTGATAAAACAAGAGTTGTCATTAAAAGTTTGAGACATAAATTCTCCTACAGCTAATCAGATACATAGTAAGACCAATCATGCATATGAAGGATAGACAATTTGACATATATAAGTGAGTTGGATTCAAAGTGGAACCAAAACCCTAATTTATCTCCCTCTAGAGAGAGGCAAGCTAGGTTCCTTGCCAAGTTAGATGATGATGTTATGAGATATATTTCAAATTTCATTAGTATTATGTACACATATTGGTCTGGTTTTGGATATTTAACTATGAGAAGGTCATAACCAATATACAATAAGGCTTTAATAAAATGATTTAGTGTTAGCATGCATAGAACAAGTATAACCCTAAGGTGGGTAGTATCTATAAGTATCTGGGACGAAATTTTTACAATGAGTTTAGAATTGTAACATCCCATTAATTAATTATAGTAAGACTAGGGTTGTAATAGAAATTTCCACTAGTTAATTTTTTAACTTGGACCTCGATGCAATTAACCCAAATAAAAGATCCTTCATCTATAATAAAATATATAGAAAGAGAAAAAAAACATATTTCATTTTTTCTTTCTTTCTACATAAAGAAACTCAATATATATAAAAATTACTTTCACTTATCTCTCCTCAATAACTCAACAATCCTCACATGTATATGAAACCCTAAATAAAATCTATTGGTCTTTAATTAATTGGAAAACCTATTATCTAATCTAAAGTATAAATATCAATCAACATGTACACTAAAGTGACCACTCATCAATTAGTCACAAAATTGAGAAAGTATTTGTCTAACACTATTCTAGACTCTAAAATACACTTGTGTTCAATTTAGATTAATTTGACTTTGTTTGACCCCTCAATTTGGTTTTGAATAATTAATATATAGTTTAAACCCTGGATATGATATCATGTAAATTAATTAAGCCAATTTTATATAGTTCTCGAATTTTTTTGTCACACATTGGAAGTAACACATCAACACCCAATTAGTGTAGGACATGTGGCACCTGTCTTTAGCACCACGAGTCATCCTTCAGACCTGAATCCTGCTTCCCAGAGACTCCTCAGTCCCCGACTTCTCCACCAATCACAACCTCTAGAGAGCTGAACCTCACCCAGAGTTTTTGGCCATGTGATGACCCCTATATCGATAGTAATTCATTTGTCACAATCCCCATTCCACAAGGGACTTCCTTTCCTCTCATGTTTCTGAGCTCAGTGACCTATTAGTAGAATCCATCAAAATTGACCTGGAGAAACCCATGGAATTGATGCAACCCTTGCCTCACCCTACAATACCCCCTTCTAAATACCCATAAGAATTCTATTTGTGGGTGTGGTGCAAAGACTCAGGTGTGCACGACGCATTGATAGGGTCCTGATGGACTTTGGAGGAGCCTTGGTTTGTCTTGAGGAAACACAATGAAGATTCAGATACAACATTTCTCCTATTTTTCACTGAAATGAAGGTACTCCACTATTGTCACCAAATTCTTAAGCCGTTTTTGCATTTCATGAATCCAAAGAGGTTTTCCACCTTGCTAGTCGAATTTTACTAATTTGACTTTGCCGAGACTAATGGAACCATCTAGAGTGTTAGTTCACCTCAGTTTGGCTCGTTGGTGATTCAGACCTTTGCCCTGCTATGGCCATGGAAAAAAACACTTATGGGGCTTCCGGACTTTGGAAGATCTCTATTTTGGTTTGGTCATCTCGTCAGACATTGACAAGGAAGGTTGAAGCCTTAGTTTGTAATGTTAAGGATGGATTCAATTTTTTTAGAAGTCAGATTTATTTCTACTGTCCTTTTCAATCTCAATCATGTTTGTGTTTGATCAGTCACACACATAAAAATTGATTTTTGTCCTTGAATTCATTATCATGTGTAACACTTCCTTAGGGTATTTTTGGGATTTTATGTGCATCATCGGATCATCAATTGTGATTTTTTTTAATGATTCAATGAAAAGCTTACCCTTGTCTTATCAATGTAATGTGTAACATGCATATGGGTCTCTGTCTTTTTGCATTTCATTTATAAATGTTTTATTCTTGACTTAATCAATGTCGCACATATAACAAATTTTTTATTTTCTTAGAATTCTAAATCCCATAACTAATTACCTAATAATTATAAAAATATGCAAAGATACTCATTTGAAAGAATTTTTGATGTGGAATCCATTTCTAAGGTTTTCAAAGTGTAATTCGTTAATGTTAAACTATGTTATCCTAATGACCTAAGACTAGGGTTTAGGATGCTATTTAAGGTGATAATTAATATAGAGCATGCTAATTTCAAGAGATTTAGAATTCTCTAAAGATCAGAGAAACTTATCTAGGATATACCTTGATCTAGGCAAATGGTTCATGCTGCTATGCATAATTATGCATGGTTGGTTTAATGTTATGTATAAAGTAGAAATTATGATATCAAATTTATTGTTCTAAATTATGTTCATTATGTCAATTAATCAATGATTTCTATGCTTCAGGTCTTATGGTTACCATGATCACTAAGATTATAGATTATGATTAATGATTAATGTATTTAAATTTCAAGTTTTAGGTGGGAGAAATGCCATCATGTTAAAGATTCAAGTTCAATATTATGTTGATGTTCATATTAATAATAATGTTACAAGAACTTGATTAAGTTTTATGCTCTCCAAATGATGGACCTCAAATGGTCATTATGGGCTTTCATATATGATCATGGGCTTTCATAGCCAATCATGGATTTCCTAGGATGATGTGCACTTACGTGGGAAAATAATAGAGAGATGCATAATTTACTTATTAAATTCTTTGTTTATGTATAGAAGTATTTCAAGTATATTTAAATTAATGTTCTAGTTAATTTTCCTACATGTCATGTATAATTATATTTCTTATGTTATATAATGCCACAACTATTTACTGATGTGATTTGTTTCCCTTTGAATGGCTAGGGATGCAAAGTCCCCATGTAAATAAGGATTAAAGAAGAGAATTTGAAGGATTAGAAAACTTCCAAGTGAAATCCGGTGGGGTGACATCTACCATAAATGATCCTATTATCTAGAATGTCATCTTGTATGTTTTAGATATTCTATGTTGGATGCTAGATCTTAGATTTGATGAAGAATTGAATTGCAGTTTTCATATCCAATGAACCATGTATTAATCTTTTTTAGACTATTTATGGTGATTTATTTATGTATTTGCAACGAGTATCATGATTGACATCCCCCTTCAAAGATAAATGCTTCTGCGTGGTTATTGTATGTGTGCAAAGAGTGGGGTGTTATAGCTTGTTAGGTGTCATTTCAAGAATTATTTACCCTTAAGTGGGTAGTTTTGTGGAGCAATCCATATTGTATTTTAGTAATTTCATTATGAAATGAAAGTAAAATGTTCAATAAATTCAAAAATTTTAGTCCTTCTATTTCATATCTTGTAAATTAACCCTAACTAATTGGTTATGTCTTCTTTGGTGTGGCCTGGTGATAAGATGTTCCTAGATTAAGGAGTATATCTTAAAAAGTGTACTTCAAAATTAGAAAATGTTTTTGGGATTCCATTTGTGGAAGATGATCAAGTCTAACTAGATGTGTGTTTTGTTTTACAATTTAGATAATATAGAAAATTTGGTCTTAGAGTTGAGTTTGAATTTGAGATGTACATGATGTTTTGATTTTCTTTTATATATCTATTCATTAATGTCAATTATTTCCATTTTCTATACTATAATGATGTGTTATATGTGACATTCCTTGAACATGAGACCAACATTTTGTACATATAAGGTTGTTCTTCTACTGTGTATGATTTGGATGTGTATTTCACAAATAGATTAGGAAATGTATAGACAACCATTAGGCTAACATTCATATATATATGCATGTGTATATATCTACATTTATATATATAGGGTTTTCATTCAATGCCCGCACAGATAGCTACCCACTCTAAATTTGGTTACTTTAATTGGGGTTTCTTACATTACCTTGCAAACTATTAGTTTTCATGCATAGATAGTTACATTTTTACTAGCTATAATAAATATACAATTGCATATTTATTTCAAAAATTTTGTTGTGTATTTTATATAATTTTACTTTTTGAGTCGAATAGTTACTTTTTGGTCAATATAGTTACTTTTTTTTGTCGAGTGAGTACTTTTCTGACTGAATAGTTACTTTTTGGGATGCATGGGTAGTGAATTCTAGGTTAGATGAACCCGTATATATATATATATATATATATATATATATATATATATATATATATATATATATATATATATATATATATATATATATATATATATATATATATATATATATATATATATATATATATATATGTATGTATGTATGTATATATGTATATATATAGGGTTCATCTTTAATACCCACGCGGGTAGATACCCGCACATCCTTCCTGTCACTTTTTTTGAAAAAAAATTACAATTGTAGAGGAGCATTTTATCTAGCTCCCCAAAAAATTTCATCCAAAAATAATATCATTTTCCCCACCAAAATAAAAAAATACGTCCATATATATATATATATATATATATATATATATATATATATATGTTGGTACAATCTAGGATGTAGATATGAATTCAAGATATATGAATTTATACCCGCATGAATAAATGATTTGGTAATTGAAGGGACATTAAGAAGGAGAAATGTTTTGAGTATTATGTATACTATATAGGTTATATATCTAAATTAGGGATATATGTTGATCTAATTTTGATCCTATGTTTTGGCCTAATATTGTCTACTAATAGGTCATATGTTTTGTTAATGGTTATGATCAACAAATTGATAGTTGCCAAAGGAATGTCATGAGAATAAAAACTTACTGCTTGCATCTCTTCCTTGTTACTAGTGTATGTGATATTTGACATTTGCACTACTAAGGTGGTGGAGAGTCCATTGGTAAAATAATAATGTTTTTGGCATATTCTTGATCAAAACATTTCAAGGATGTGTTGACTTGAGAGTTATGCATTGTCCATATTTTTATAATGACTTGACCATTACATTAAAATGTATCTAATATGTGTTTTAAGATATATTTTAGGCATTAGGTGCATGAAAAGGATCCAATTACACAATCCCTAGTTTGTCCAAGTTCAATTCAAAAGCAATGCAAATGCACTTTTGTGGAAAACACTTTAAACCATCTTAGAATATTTTGTAATAATTTGTATTGATGATATGACTTATAATGAAATTGAGAAAAAATTAGGGACACTTAATTCCATCATTCGATCACTTAAAAATCATTTTGGAAAATTTGTCACAACACTTTAATCGATTGAGTTTGGATATCGACCGATCTGTGGTGGATTTTTGAAAATTGTTGCATCGATCGAGTTGTACACTCACAGAACTCAACCAAACTACATTCTCACAAAATTTGATTTTGGTTGATTGGTCGAGTTATACCAAGACAAACTCAACCAATATTTTGAAAATTAGCTTTGTTGGATAGTGGATCGGTCGAGTTACATTTATTGAAACTTGACTGAATGCACTGTACATAAAATGCAGAAATAGTGATTCCAACCATTGTAGAGTTGTTAGAAATGAAAATAGATCTATTGCAAGTTTAAAATAGCTATCTTTTGTTCTTAAGTGATCTCACACTCAAAGGAACACCCCCAACTATAATTAGGACCTCTTAGAGTTCATTCCAAGGTTACTCATTCATTCTATCCTTGGTCCTTGCTATAGTTGATTATGCTTCAACCCTTTGAACCCCTTTCTCTCTCTCGTTAACAAAGCATTTCATGATTATGAGTGATTTAGGCATGTTATAAGAGAGCTACCTCATTGTTACCTTATAAAGTTATCCATCTTTGCATCTTCCCAATCTCCTTTCTCAAATAGCAAAGGATGAAGTGATCTTCTCCGAGTAAAGGAGGAGTTGTTGTTCTTATTCAAGGCTAAAGAAGGTATGAATATATTCTCCAAGTGAAAGAGAAGGAGAAAGCAGAAGATCCTAGGAGCTTGGTGGGTAAATCCTCAAGGCTGGAGACTTGTTGCAAGGATGAGATGTCCTAGGAGAAGGAATCGAGCTACTTCCAAGAGTGGGTAGGACCTGTTGTGAGGTAGAAGACTAGATCTTAGATAGGTAAGACCTTGGATGTAAGGTGGTCTTCTTGTATGTTTTATAATGGAAGATAAGTATACATGGGTTGCAAAGTCCTAGAGGTTGACCTCTCTAGGTAGTGGATTGACGGTCTCCTAGTTTGGAGATTGGAACCACTCTAAACATCTTGTCTAAGTATTTGTTTCAATTTCTATCGTCCTTACTATGCTTGTTTAGTTAGGACTTCAAATTCACTTTTCGCATTTGGTTCCAATTGATATAATTTTAATGTGTAACTATTCTTGTGCAAGCTTTGAAGCTCTATTCACCCCCCTCTAGAGCCCTAGATCCAACAAGTGGTATTAGAGAAAGGATCTTCTCCAACAAATTTCCTATGAGATGAGAAGATGGGTGAGAACCTACTTGGTTCCCTCAACCTAGAGGGATAGTTCTCCATGCACTCCTCAGTCTTCGATGACACCAATTTCCTATATTGGGTGCGGCAGATGCAATTTACATTCAAGAATTGAACTTAGACATGCAGAAAGTGATGATCGAACCGTACAAAGAGCCAACCGGAGTTGTATCAACTTGGGATGAAGCAACACTAAAGAATGCATAGCTCAATGCCAAAGCAATTAGCATCCTCTATGCAGTCCTCACTCCATCCGATTTCAACCGCATCTCCTCATGGGATACAACCTATGAGATATGGGACAAGTTGTGCATCACTTATGAAGACACAAAGCAAGTGATGGAGGGAAATATCTATATGTTGAACAACTTTATAGATAACTTCAAGATGTGGAATAAAGAAGGAGTTGTCGAGATGTACTCAAGGCTCAACATCATCATCACTGACCTAGGTGCTTTGGGACATACTTTGGATAGAGGAGAAATCAACTCAAAGATCTTGAGGTCTCTTCCTAAGAGATGGGAGTCAAAGGTGACCTCCATTGAAGAATTAAGAAGTCTTGCTGATCTTCCAACCGAGGAGCTGATCAGAAATCTACAAGCTCATGAGCTAACACTTGACAAACAAGAAGAGGAAGAAAAGAAAGAAGAAAAAGAATCAAGTAAGATCAAAGACAATGCCTTCAAATCTCAAGTGGAGTCTCTCATCCTTCAACAACAACTTGCTTTGCAGATACTCTCTCTCCTCCTCTAGTGAAAATGATGGCCCTAGTAACCATGAAACCAACTTCTCCAAGGGAAAGAACTTCAAAGGAAAGCAATCTTCTTCATCTACTCCAAGGTTCTACAAATGTGGTAAAAAAGGACACTACAAGAGTGAATCTCCTAAGGCTAGAAAGTCACACCACAAGAGCAGATTCAAGAAGGAGGAAGAGTATAAGAAACATATCAAATACAAGATGAAGGACAAGAAGGAGAGGAGGCACAAAGATGAAGATCATGCAGCTTGGGAAGGATCATCCTCTAGTGGTTGAAGCTCGGATGAAAATGGAGAGTGCCACCTTGCACTCATGGCATCCACACATGAAGATATTGGTGAGGTAAGTGAGGTAAGTTTGCATGAGTTAGATAAAGAAACTCTTATTGACATGCTTGCTACTACCTGTTCTTATTCTGAATGTAAATCTAAAAATAAAGAGATTGGGAAAAATCATCAATGACGTGTATGCTAAACTTGATATTCTTGAGAAAAATGAGAAAACTCATCTTGAGAGCATTGATACATTGCAAGGCCAATTTCTTGATCTTGAGTTTCGATATAGTGGAGTTGATGTAGACAATGGTGCCTATCTTAAGAATATTTCACCTCTTAAGGAAGACAACCAAAAGTGGCATAATGAGCTTGAGTTACTTAAAACTAAAAATGCTAAACTTAATGTTATTAGTGATTCTCGTAGAGATGAGAGGGATGTTTATCTTATAGAAATTCAATTGCTTGAATCTGAAAATACTAGGTTACTTGGTAAAGTTAATGATTTATCTTCTAGACCTATTTTTCCTAATAATGATGTTACTTATATTTCTCTTGAAAAGGATTCTTACTTGATTAAAGCCCTCTATTTAGAGGCCAACCTTGTTCATGCTAGAGATGATCTTGCTAGCTTGTCTTCTACTATTATATCTCTTACTGATGATAATCATAGACTTAGAGCTTCTCTACAGAAATTCCTCAAAGGGAAAAACTCCATAAATGAAATCCTTGACCATTCTACAAAAAAAAAGTGGTATCAATGGTTTGGGATTTGTAGGGGCAGCTCCTAAGGGCAAGAGTAAGGCCAAAGGTAAGAAAAAGAGTAAGGAAATTTCTCTCTTCATTGGAGAGACTTTTGGATCTAACAACCTTATGATTTGTTGTCATTGCAAAAGTGAAGATCATTAGTCTACTTATTGTCCTTACAAGCCTAAGGGGACCAACCCAAAGATGAAATGGGTCCCCAAGCTAAATCCAGATCCCAAAGTTTTAGTTGGGAACTGACACTCTCATTTCTTACAGGAAAAAGGAAAATGGATTGTTGATAGTGGATGCACAAAGCACATGACATGTGATATAAGACATTTCAACAATTTTAAAAAAAAAAGAAATGAGGTTCAATCACTTTTAGAGACAACAAAATAGGTAAGGTAAAGTGAGGGTGATGAAGGTGAATACTTGTCTATCAAGAATGCTCTCTTTTTGGATGTCCTACATCACAATTTAATAAGTGTTAGTCAATTATGTGATAATGGTGACCTTGTACTATCTACTTATTTTGAATGCTTGATCCTAGATTCCCTCACTTACAATATCATATAGAAGGGATCTAGAAATGATAATCTTTATGTAATTGTGTTGGACTCTATTAAGCCTATTGTTGGTAGATGCCTTGTAATCAACTCGAATGATATTTCTCTTTGTCATCGTCGGCTACATCATGTAAATATGCATCAATTGAAGAAGTTGAGGAAAAAGGACTTGGTCGAGGGACTTCCCAAATTGGATTTTGAAAGGATGAGGAATGCGAACCTTGTACCCAAGGAAAGCAAACCAAGTCCTCCTTCAAATACAATGGAGTCCTTAGTACCAAGAGAGCTCATGAACTTCTCCATATTGATCTATTTGGACCTATGTGAACTCAATCTCTTCATGGCTCCAAATATTTTCATGTTATCATCGATGATTTCTCTCGATATACCTGGACCTTATTTCTCATTTCTAAGAGTGATACTCTTGATGTTTTTTCTAGCTTTTGCAAACGAGTTGAAAATGAAGCTTCTTTCCACATTGTTCCCATCCATAGTGATCATGGTGGAGAATTTGAAAATGATCTTTTTTAATGTTTTGGTGAAGAGTCTAGATATGCACATAACTTTTCTTCACCTTGAACACTCAACAAAATGGGGTTTTAGAGAGGAAGAATAGGTCACTACAGCTAATGGCTAGGACTATGCTTTTAGAGTATGACACTCCCAAGAAGTTTTGGGTTAAAGCCGTTAGCACCGCATGTTTTGTGCAGAATTGGGTTTTCACACATTCCTCTTTGAAGAAACCCCCTATGAGCTATGGCGTGGTAAGAATCCATCTATAAGGTATTTTCAAGTTTTCAGGTGTACTTGTTTTGTTTTGAACAGGAAAGATTCTCTCAACAAGTTTGATCTGACATCGTACAAGGCTTTCTTTCCTGGCTATAGTACTACTAGCAAGGCTTATGGAGTGTTTAATATTAATCTATCTAAAGTATAAGAATCTATTAATGCCAAATTTATTGTGACTAAACCCTTTGTTTCCAATGATATTGTTAATGATGATGTTTCAGATGAAGTAATTCTTTTCCAGAAAGAACTCAACATTACCCAAAAGGGAAAAGAGGTGGACACTCAAGAAGAAGAAATAGATGAAGAAAAGAAGGATCCAGCTCCCTACTTTGCAAAGAATAATCCTAAAGAGCTAATCATAGGTGACCTCTTTGAAAGAGTGAAGACGTGGGCTGCCTAGAATAAAGAACAAACCAACAACACGTTCATCTCACAAGTTAATCCAAAGAATGTCAAACAAGCTCTTGGGGATGAAGAGTGGATCCTAGCCATGCTGGAAGAACAGGAGAAATTTGAGAAAAACAAAATGTGGACTCTAGGGCCAAGATTGTGTCATAGAAAGATCATAGGCACCAAGTGGGTCTACTGCAAAAGCTCTCTATGGTCTCAAACAAGCACCTTGAGCTTGGTATGAGAAACTAAAGGATTTTTTGTTAGATCATGGCTATATCATGGGCAAAGTAGATTCTACCTTATTTCTAAAACACACTTCTAACAATTTTCTTATTATTTAAATGTATGTTGATGATATCATTTTTGGCAGAACAAATCTTGATATTTGATAGGAGTTTAGTGATCTTTTCCAGAGTGAGTGCGAGATGAGCATGATGGGTGAACTTACTTTCTTTCTCAGCTTTGAAATCAAGCAAACTAAAGATGGGAACTTCATCAGCCAAGGCAAGTACACAAGTGAGCTACTCAAGAGCTTTGGGACGGAAAACACCAAGTCGATGGATACCCCCATGTCAAAAACTACCAAACATGATAGAGATGAAGAAGGTGAGAAAGTGGATATGAAGCTCTATAGAGGTATGATTGGAAGTTTACTTTATTTAACTGCCTCTAGACCTGACATAATGTTTAGTGTTGGCTTGTGTGCTCGCTTTCATCATTGACTGTCATATGGTTGTCATTTGTTATGACAATCCTCAATAAATGATTTGCTACTACATTTTTAGTTCACTTTCTATATATGATCTTATGGTCAAATTCTTGTAATAGTATAGCCCATCATAGGAGTCCAGGCTTAGTGTCCTTTTTCTGCATCAGGTATGTCATAGCACCATAGTCTATATACACCTTGACCTTATATCCTGTCATATAGGATCTGAACTTGTTGAAATCAAACACAATCGATAGAATTTCCTTTCTTGTCATTGTAATTCACTTGTGTCTCATCCATAGTCATACTGGTGTAGTAGATCACATGTCTTTTCTTATCTTTCTTTTCACCCAAAGTATCCCCGATCATGTAGTTGCTGGCATCACACATTATTTCAAAGGGCAACCCCGAATATGGGGCTTGCAAGATTGGAGTAGTGGAAGAGAATTATGTAGGGTTTCAAAGGCATTGAGGAAATCCTCATAGAATTTGAAAACTGCATTCTTCATGAGTAGGTTAGACTGGGGTTTAGTGATCTTGGAAAAATCCTTTATAAATTTTCTATAGTAACCTGTATGTTCGAAGAAACTCCCCACTCCTATCACGAACATAGGAGGTGGAAGCTTTGATATGGCTTCCACTTTGCTCATGTCTACTTCAATTCTTTTCTAAAAAACTTTATCTTCCGATACTCTGCCCTCTTGGACCATGAAATGGCATTTCTCCCAATTTAGGACTAGTTGCTTCTCTTCACATCACTCTAGTACCTTGGACAAATTCCTCAGACAACTATCAAAGTCATCTCCGTAGATAGAGAAGTCATCCATGAATACCTCCATAATATCCTGTAAGATGTCGGAGAAAACTAAGATCATGTGCCTATGTAATGTTGTAGGTGCATTGCATAGTCCAAATGACATCAATCTAAAAGAATGGGTGCCATAAATGTAGGTGAAAGCCTTCTTTTCTTGATCATCGTGGTAAATGGAGACTTGATAGAATCCAAGTATCTATCCAGAAAACAAAAGTATGCACGGTGAGCCAAATGTTCCAACACTTGGTCGATGTAAGGTAAGGGAAAAATGATCTTTATTGGTGGCATCATTTTGTTTTCTATAGGCACATGCACCAACCTATGATGGTTTGCATCACCACTTCATCCCCATTTTCTCCCTTAATTATTGTCATTCCTCCTTTCTTCAGTATGACATGGATCGAGCTAACCTAGTTATTGTCCCTGATTGGGTATATAATTCTTGCATCATGCAAATTTATAACTTCCTTCTTAAGTACCTCTTTAAGCATTTGATTCAACTTCCTTTGTGAATGAACTAGGGGCTTAACATTTTCTTTTAAGTTTATCTTATGCATGCAGAGAGCTGGGTTTAACCCTTTGATTTTCTCAACTTAGTAACCTATTGCTTTCATGTGGTGTTTAAGTTCATTTATCAACTTCTCCTCTTTCTCTTCTATTAGGGAAGATTGTATGATCACAAGATTCCTTTCTTCATTATCCAAACCTCATATTTCAATCCTTCAAGGAGTTGCTTAAGCTTAGTCTTATGCTTAGGTGCCTTCTTTTCTTCAGGTGATTGTTCTAGAGATGTGTATGTTCCAGTTTAAATTGTCTCTTCTTCATCGACGCTTCATTCTTCTTCTGGCTAGATTAGATAATCAAGAATCTCAACAACTTTTGAGTCTTCAAAGCCATGGTTTGAGTTGTTCAGGCCTCTCATTAGTGGATCAATGATAGCTTGTTCCTCTTGTACTTCCTCATATAATTGGTTGTAATTATCCATGAAGTAGACAGACTCGAATAGGTAGGGTCCCCTCATAGCATCTTGACCTAAAAGTCAATGTGATCATTTCCTACTCAAAGAGTGATCATTCCTTCTTCTACGTCGATCAAAGCCCTCCTAGTGGAGAGTAAGGGTTTCGCAAAGATCATGGGGCATGTTGGGTCCTCAACAATGTCAATTACAACTATATCACACCAAATGAAAAAATCATCCCACGAGGATCGAGACATCTTCCATGACTCCCATTGGCTTTGTGAATGTATGGTTAGCCAACTAAATCCTCATCCCAGTTTTCACCATTTCAGTGAGTCTCGGACTCTAAGCTAATGTGAGAGGCATGAGGCTGATGCTTGCACCCAAGTCTGCAAGTCCTTGTCTTACTTCGATGTCACCGACATTGAAAGGACTAGTGAATGCTCTAGAGTCCTTCTTTGTGGGCATTTTTTCTTATACAAAAGTGTTGGACAGTTCAGCTAGTTGCACCATCTCCACATGGTTTCCCCTTCTCCTTCTCTTAATTAGATCCTTGAAGAACTTAGAATAGGTGGTCATTTCCTCGATAACATCCAAGAATGGAACATCTAGGTGTAACTTCTTGACAGCTTCCATGAACATCTCATACCTTTTCTTCAAGTGAGCTTTGATCAATTTATAGGGGAAGGGAACTCTTAGAAAATATGGGTCTTTATTTGCAAAAACTTCCTCGACAGGGTCAGACTTCTTTGCTTTTTTAGTTTTTTTTCCTTTGCCCTTTTCTTTAGCTTTAACTTTCTTAGTATGCTCTTCCTCATTAGGGTCTTCCTCAATTGTAATTGGTTCATGTCATGACTCAACATTTATTCTTTCTTCAAGGATACTCTTGTCATTTCAATTTTCCAAAGTTTTTTTTCAAAATGAAGTGGCAATTTTCACACTCTCACTGTTAGATGGGATCCTTCCTTGTGGGTTCTTGATAAATTCAAACAATTTTGCTAGCTGGTGATCATTTTGTTTTTTATTGTCTGCATGTCCACTATTTGAGTTGGCATCATTCTTAAAACACCCATATGGGTGATATCTCTTAGAGTCAGTTATTCATTTGCAGTTGCTTGCCTCTTTGCAAACTCAAAGAGCTCAGACAACATGTCAGTTTTGTTGTTTCTCTTACTGTGGCTCTGATCTTGGTCTTGCATATTTGAATTTTTGTTCTGGTGTTGACTCTACCCTTGACCTTAATAGTTGTTTTTGTTCTATTGATGATTTGTACTACAAGTTAACACAGCTTGTCTCTCACCTCTTCTGAATCTAGGTGGTCCTTTATATGAACCACTAAGTTGATGAGAATTCTCGACACCATCCTTGTTCCCATAGTTGAAACTAGGGTGATCTGGTCTCTTGAAGTTTGCATGAGAAACATTCTCAGTTTCTTCCTCATCGTTATCCTCCTATGGCTTAGTGTAGATGTAGTTGTTGATGTCATGGCCTCCTTCACCACATGTAACACATTTCATGATTCTTTCTATGAGTTTCATACCCTTTCTTCCAGAGTCCTTTAGTTGCTTAACATTAGTGTCTATTGATGTGGGATTTTTATCGCACTAATAAACTCAATCGGGGTTGAAATCCCCGAGCTTTTACCAAAACCAAAGTTCAATAATACCACCCACAAGCGGACGAGTCTTATCACAGTATAGTTAAGGATCGAACCCAAAGGGCAATGCTTTTAAGAATCCTTGTCAGTCGAATCTAGCTCAACTAAAACTTATATTTAGAACGATTGGTTGATTTAAGGTTAATTAAACTAAATGCAAGAAAGTAAAAGACGAATTAAGGTTGGATTTAGATCAAAGATATGGAATCGCTGGGATGGTATCAGGTTTCACCACCGCTACACACGCAAACACATTCAATCGCAAACAATCCAAGCAAGGTATATCAATTCAAATAGATCTGTTGTAGAACCCCCGTTACGAGCGTTAGGTTCGCGTAAGCATCACCTTAGGCATCAGATGTCTCGTCACCAACCGGATCACTTACTTACGGCTCTGAAGATACAGAAATCCAACGAAGGTTGTGAGCCCCCTATACAGGCGTTAGGCACACAGAAGCATCACTGAAGGCTAGATGGCTCGTCCCCTCGCAGATCATACACTTACTACCTCGAAGAAATCCCATTCTATTTCTAGTTTGGGAGTCAACCACATTAATCGATAAGTAAGTAGGTGATAGATCTACAAACTAACATCGATGATAAATAAAGACGATACAAAATCCAACTAAGGTTATGGTCCTCCCTGAGGGATGTTTAGACCACAGAAGCAGCACCGTAGGCTAGATGTCTTGTCCCCTCATGGATCATACGCTTACAACCTCAAGGAATCTTATCAGAAGTTCTTGTCAAAGAGTCAAACTTTGTAAACTTCCATTCTATCCCACATATAGAAGATTTCACAATATAGGAGAGAACAAGATGAAAGCAAGTAGAAAATCAACTATGAACATACCAACTAATAATGAAATGGAAAGTGATATACATTGCCATGGAGAGTTTAATAAAATAACATGATTTGCATGGGTAGAGGGGCTAGTCCCCACACCCCAGCGAAAAGGTACTACTCGCTCATGATGCGAGAAACAAGAAGAATGAGAAAGAAAGAAAATCCTCCATGAACTCAGTGCAGAAGGTAGTCGTAGCTCGGTGAAGTAGATATAGCCTTCTACTTCATGTCGGAGCAGATCTAGACACGAATGGGAGATGCCAAGACAGACCGGATAGTCTCCCTCACTCCGTCTTCCTTCTCTCCTTAGCCTCCTTAGTTGCAACATGGTAAGTAGGTGAATGAAACTGGCGTGGACGACACTAGATTCAGATCAGACCTGTGTATAGGTAGCCTGTTGGCATCCCAGAACTGATGCCAAAATGAGGACCCTTGGGGGTCTATTTATAGGCTTGGATGGGAGCTTCATGTTTTTGGCGTGAAGCAACTCAAACGGTTTTGAGACCATTTGACGTCCAAACGGTCTTGAGGTCTATCTTCTTTCGGTCTTCATTCGGTCTTGTGAGCAAACGGTCTTGGGACCGAATGGCACCAAACGGTCTTGGGACTGAATGGCACCAAACAGTCTTGAGACTGAATGGCACCAAACGGTCTTGGGACCAAATGGCACCAAACGGTCTTGGGACCAAATGGAACCAAACGGTCTTGGAACAAAATGGCACCAAACGGTCTTGGGATTGAATGGCACCAAACAGTCTTGGGAACGAATGGTCTTTGCTTATGTGTGCTTACCGGTCTTCGTCCAAATGGTTTAGATGTGTTCAAACGGTCTTTATCCCAAACGGTTTTAGAGTATCCAATCGGTTCTATGTCCAAATGGTCTTGAAACATTTAGACGATGTCTGGTCTTGAGATCGTTTAGGTTCATGCAGTCTTGAGACTGAATGGGCTTAAATGGTCTTGACACCTTGTGGGTGAATATCTAAAACCGAAAGGTTAGAACTGTTAGAGCAGACCGTTTGGTTAAGGTCAGAAGTGGGAGGTTCTTTGGTGAGATCAATGTGATGATATAACTTGGTTTAGACCCGTACCAAATCAATATCAATTTGATAAAAAAATCATAATAATTGGATTTATTTAGAGAACATGCAATATGTGAGATTTAAGAGATAAATCAAAAGTATTGAATCAAATTGGTTATAAAAAGGATGACTGAAAATTAGGATGAACATACATTCATCAAACACCCCGAACTTAAATGTTGCTCGTCCTCGAGTAACGCAAAATCTGAAACAGTCGCCAAGTAAATATTTTCGATCATGTGACTGCTTCATCTTCACATCATGATTATTTCTTTTCCGCTTAGTATGACCAAGCATCCCAACTTCCCGAGACCATAGAACACGTCATATGGTATCTTCATTCCTGAGTTCTCTTTCCAACCTCACTTCCTCCTTACTTTTTTTTCAGCGACAAGCCTGTCAATGAGTTTTGTAAGAGTCCAGAGATCCCAGTAGAATGACAAGTGTGCATCTGATCTAACACTGGTGTTTTTTAGGGAATTGAAGGCTTTAATTTTGCCTTTAGGTAGAAAAGGGAGTGAAGGGTGGTATGGAATGAAGAAGTAAAATCTCTCCTCTATTCGACTCGAGATTTTTATTATTTTTGCAATTTCATTTATTGCATATTTTTTGTGTGAATCTCTCCTCTATTCAAATCGAGATTGCAATTTCTTTTTGTGTGCGCTTTGGCATCCTTTTGTTTGCAAATCTCTCCTCTATTCGACTCGAGATTGTCTTTTTTTTGTGGTACGCCCCTATTAATTTGTGAGGGGTATGGAAGAAGCGGATATAGAGGAAAGTGGTGTGCCACCTCGAATTTCGGGTTTGGCACAATTTTGGCTATTTTTGTTTCTTTTTTATTGATGGAGGGGTATGTAGATGATAGAAGAAGTGTAGAAAAGGGTTCAGATCAGAATGCAACTTGATTTACAATTCCATGTACTGGGTTGTTCTCTTTGTCAAACTCTACTCAAATAATGACTTGATGTGGATCCGATAGGGATTCCATGTTGTTGTTCCACTAGTCAGTTAGGAAGAATGATGTGTTTGGTCCTTATCAGTTCGATAGACACTTGCCAATTTTTCATAAGTATCATGACGTTAGGAATCATAAGCTTCACAAGATGATTTCAATCAAAAGGCTTGTTTCGAAAAGTGGTCCTTTTGAGGATTTACTTCGAAAGGAGGATGCATAGCAGATTAGTTAGTGACTTTTAATGAAACCAGGAAGTGTCAAAAATTCATCAAGTATCTATTCAATTTCTTTGAGAAACATTAAAGAATTTTGAAATTTTTTATCAAGAATGTGATAGTGAAAACTTAAGTATGAAAAGGATGGGTGTAGGTGGAAAGTGAGGTACGTACCACCCACCCTCCACCCCGAACTTAGAGATTTTATTATATCTAGCAAACCCTAAATCCAAGATGGAGGGGGAAAATCATGCCAGAATGACCACCAGATGTGGTTGCGTTCCAATCAGCGCGCATCCTCTTATCTAAAAATCTCAAAGGTAAAGAACAATTAGATCTTAAAATAGCATCTTGTGATGCTAATTTTATTTAATGAAAAATTAACTAGAAGGAAAAAACAAAATTTAAGAAACATTCTAATTTGAAAAGAAAAGTAAAACAAATTTATCGATCGGGTTGCCTCCCGACAAGCGCCTTTGTTTTATGTCGATGGCTCGACTGAATCCTTCAGCTTCATGGTGGATCCTTTGGATTGGTGAGTTCCGGCATTGCTTCAGTGCCTATGTCAATAGAGGTGAAATATCTCTTTAAACGGTGACCATTAGCCATAAATTCACCTGACTTTTCGCTCCATAAAGAGAAGGCACCATGTGGGGATGTGCTCTTGATGATGTATGGTCCAGACCAGCATGAGCGGAATTTTCCTGGGAATAACTTCAACCTTGAGTTGAATAGCGGAACTTGGTCTCCCACTTGTATGTCTTTTCTTTTCATATGTCCATCATGCCAAAGTTTTGTGCGTTCTTTGTAGATTCGTGCATTCTCATAAGCTGTCATCCTGAGTTCATCCAGCTCTTGGAGTTGTAGAATCCTGGCTTGGCCTGCTTCTTTCATATCAAAGTTCAGTTGTTTAATTGTCCACCATGCCTTGTGTTCCAGTTCGACTGGAAGGTGGCAAGCCTATCCATATATTAATTGAAAAGGTGTAGTCCCAAGGGGAGTTTTATAAGCAGTTCGGTAGGCCCATAATGCTTTGTTGATTTTCACCGACCAATCTTTCCGATTGCGGCCTACTGTCTTTTCTAAGATACTCTTGAGTTGATGATTAGAAACCTCCACATGTCCACTTGTCTGTGGGTGGTAAGGTGAGGCTACCTTGTGAGTAACACCATACTATTTTAGCAATGCTTCAAAGCTTCTTTCAAGAAAATGGGAACCCCCGTCAGATATCACCGTGCGCGGGACACCAAAACGGGAAAAAACAATATCCTTGAATAGTTTGATGACTGGTTTGGAATCACTAGTTACATTTGGTATGGCTTCAACCCATTTTGAGACATAGTCCACAACCACTAGGATGTATAAAAATCCATGAGAAGATGGGAAAGGACCCATGTAGTCCACCCCCCAAACATCGAATATTTCTACTTCTTGCCATAGATTCAGCGGCATCTCATCTCTCTTTGTTATATTGCCTGATCTTTGACATTTGTCACATGATAGGACAAAGTCATAGGAATCTTTGGATATGAATGGCCAGAAGAATCCACATTGCAAAAATTTCAAGACAGTCTTTTTAGAGCTCATGTGTCCTCCCACTGGTCCTGAGTGACATTGTTCCAAAATAAGTTGAGCTTCTTCTTCGGCGATACATCGTCTATACACACCATCAGCACATAGTTTGAAAAGGTATGGCTCATCTCAGTAGTACTGTTTCACATCATGTATAAATTTCTTCAGTGCATTTCTAATACATTGAGGATGAATAACCCCAACAGCGAGGTAGTTCACAAAATCCGAGTACCACGGTATAACTTCTGAGACCTTCATTAGTTGATCATCCGGAAGGGAATCATTAATCGGAATCTTCTCGGTGTCCTGAGTGTGGATGTGAATGAGGTGGTCTTCTATGACATTCTTTGTACCTTTTTTATCTCTGATCTCTAGATCAAATTCTTGTAGAAGGAGAATCCATCTTATTAACCTAGGTTTTGCATCTTTCTTTGCTAGAAAGTAACGAATGGCAGTGTCATCCTTGTAGACAATGACCTTTGAACCAATTAGGTAGGATCTGAACTTGTCAAAAGCATACATGACTGCCAGAAGTTCTTTCTCAGTAGTAGCATAATTCCTCTGAGCTTCATCGAGGGTTTTTGATGCATAATAGATCACATAATGTTTCTTTTCTATACATTTCCCTAAAATAGCACCCACATCATAGTCATTGGCATCACACATAATTTCAAAAGGGTGGTCCCAGTTGGGAGCTCTGATTATGGGTTTTGTTGTGAGAGCATGCTTTAGTGTGTTGAAGCTTTTGACACATTCTTCGTCAAAATTGAACTATCTTGGAGTAACAAATTTGTGTTAAAGCATGCTTTAGTGTGTTGAAGCATGTAGTAACAAATTTGTCATTGGCTTGGTTATCTTGGAAAAGTCTGTTATGAATCTTCTGTAAAATCCTGCATGACCTAGGAAAGCACATACTTCTTTTACATTTGTTGGAGTAGCCAGTTTAGAAATCACTTCAATCTTGGCTTTATCTACTTCAATTCCTCTATTGCTGACCCTATGGCCGAGGACAATGCCTTCCTTTACCATAAAATGGCACTTTTCCTAATTCAGCATAAGATGTGCTTCTTCACAACGTTTGAGGACAAGGGAGAGGTGCTTCAGACATGAATTGAATGAATCTCTGTATACAGAAAAATCATCCATGAAAACCTCCATAATTGTTTAAGTAAGACCAACAAATATGGAAGCCATGCAACGTTGGAAAGTTGCGGGTGCATTGCAGAGGCCAAACGATATTCTTTTACATGTGTATGTTCTGAATGGGCAGGTAAAAGTATTTTTCTCTTGGTCATCTAGATGTATGGGTATTTGATATAATCCAAAGTAACCGTCAAGATAACATAAATATTCTTGGTGAGCCAACCTTTCTAGGACTTGATCAAGGAAGGGCATTGGAAAATGATCTTTTTGATTTGCCTTGTTCAATTTTCTATAATCTATGCACATCCTCCACCATGTGACTATTCAAGTGGGGATGAGTTCATCATTTTCATTCCGTATAATAGTTTTTCCACCCTTCTTTGGGACTAAATTCACTGGGCTTACCCATGGCGAATCTGATATCGGATAGATTATTCCAGCTGTGAGTAGTTTAATGATCTTGCGATGGACCACTTCCTTCATATTTGGATTCAATTTCCATTGATGCTCAATAGTAGGCTTGTGATCTTCCATCATAGGGATCTTATGCATACACAATGATTGATTGACCCTAGTTAGGTCACTCATTTTATAATCGATGGCTTCCCTTCTGTTCCTTAATTCCTTCAAGAGTTTATCTTCTTATTCAACTGTTAGATCGGAATTATAATAACTGGGCGAACTTTGAGATCGTCTAGAAATACGTACTTTAGTCCTTCAGGCAAGGGCTTCATTTCGGGATCCTCTGGTTTTTCGCATGTTTCTTTTGTAGTTTCCATAGCTTTGAGTTCTTCACTAGTGGCTTCAACATCTTCTTTAGCAGAGTTGAGGGATTCGATGCAATCCCTTACTTGTTCCTTAATTTATTCATCAACTGAGGGGTTCGTTAGAGAAACTACCAAAGGATCATCTGATTCATGATGCTCTTGAGTCAGAAGTGACATTTTCTCAATGCAGTCTATCAGATAGACTTCTTCTTGCATACTTGGTTTTCTCATACTTTCAAAAACTTTAAATTCGAGAGTTTCTTTGCCTAATCTGAGTAATAAGGTGCCAGCTTCAAATCAATTAGGGCTCTTGTAGTGGCGAGGAACAGATGACCAAAGATGAGAGGATATCTGGTGTCTTCTTTTATTTCCATAATGACAAAGTCACATGGAACATATGTGTCCTTCCCTACCTTGACCGGGATATCTTTGAGGATTCCTAACAGACATTTTATCGAATTGTCTGCAAGTTGTATAGTTAATCCAGTAGGAAGCAATTATGCAAATCCTAATCTTTTGCATAGGCTAAGTGGCATATTATAGATGCTTGCACCAAGATCTGCCAATCCTTTGTTGCATGATGAGTCCCCAATGTGACATGAAATTCCAAAGGATCTCGGGTCTTTTTGTTTCTTGGGCATCTTGCTCAATATGATATCAGATGTAGTTGTAGCTAGTTTTACTATCTCATACTCTTCGGTTATATACTTCCTAGTGAGGAGTGACTTCAAGTACTTTGTCCATGCCGGTATCTTGGCCAGAGCATCCAAAAAGGGTATATCAACATGAAGCTTCTTCATAGCTTCTTTAAATTTATTGAATCTGGTATCAAGCTTGGTTTGCCTTAGATGAGTTGGAAAAGGTATACGAGGTTTGTAAATAGGGATATCAGGTTCTGGAGTCTCAGTTTCTTTGTCTTCTTGAGCAGGCTTCTCAAAATTTCCTTTTTCTGACTTATCATCTTTTGATTGAGTCTCTTGTGTTGTTGAGTCTTGGACAATCACAGGTTCATCCTTGTCTGTAATAACCACATGTGTCTTTTCAGGGGGATCCGAATAGTCTTTCCCTGACCTAGTGGTCACTGCCTTCAACTATTCAGGATGCTTAGGATTGTTCTCGGGTTGGCCAGCAAAGACTCCAGCAGGTGGTTTTATGCTAGCTGCGAGTTGAGCTAATTGAGATTCAATAGCCTTCTGCTGAGCGTGTTGGTTAGCTATCATGGTTTGCTGAGTTTGTAACATCTTCTCAATGGCTGATAGATTGTCATCAAGAGAAATTGGACCTTCTTGCTATCCTTGTTGTTGATTAAGATTCTGCAACTGAGAGTTATTGTAGTTCCTATTCTAAAAGTTCCCCTTGAAATTTCCTTGATTCCTAAAATTCTATTGTTGATTATACTAGAATCCTGGTGGGCCTCTTGGTTGATTGTTTGAACTAAATTGATGCGAGTTTACTGCTCTAGAGGGGTTTCCATATTGAAACTCGGGATGATTCCTATTCTGGTTCGTATTGTAATAACTTTGACCAGGAATAGTGTTGATAACATTAAGATTTTCCGTCTGATCAATATCTCCTTGGCCACATACATTGCTCAGAACAACATCATAAAGAACATTGCATGATAAGGTGGAATGATCGCTTCCTTTACATGCCTCACAGAATAGGGAAGCGGACTTGACTTGTTCTGGTTGTCGAGTGGATGAGCACCCTCTTCCAATTGCAGCAAGTGAGGATTCAATATGGTCTTTCTTGGCAACTAATAATTTTAGGGTTTCAGTGATAGATTTGTACTCAGGTGTTGCTTCAGCCATACCCACTTTCAACACTCCTTTACCTACAGACCTTCCCCAATTTTCTTGGTTTTCATCTCCAAGGGTTACTACCCTCCATGCACTATCACAGCTTTGACGCATGAAGTTTCCTCCAGATGAGGAGTCTAAAAATCTCTTAATATCATCATACACACCCCTATAGAAGATCTTGATGAGTTGATTCTTAGGAATGCCATGGTGTGGACACTTTTGTAGAAGCTCCTTATATCAGTCCCATGCCTCAGTAAGGGTTTCTCTAGGGGCTTGAGTGAACATTGTTATTTTTCCCCTAATTTCATAAGTGAGAGATGGAGGATAAAACTTTTCCAGAAAAATGTCATGCAGTTGTTCCCACGTGGTGATAGGTCCACATTGTAGAGAGTTGTACCAACGTATGGCTCTATCAGCAAGAGAATACTTGAATAGATGGAGTCAGATGGCATCGTCTGTGGCATCCAACTCACAAAAACAAGATTAATTAAGTGGAAGCAATCATTTGCTGCGGATTACTGAAAATCTCTAAAAATTAAAACCTTTTTCAAAGAGATCCAATCATATGAAAACTCTTTCAACAAGAACCAATGTATTACATTTACATCTTGGTTCATAAGTACATATCTTGTATTATCTCTTCTCGAGGGTTACAACATCAACTGCCTTATTAAAAGTTAAACACAGACATCATAAGAACCTTGAGGCATTAAACCAAAATCTCAAAATGATTCATTAAAAGCACTAACTATTAACTCTGAGGACCTGAGAGTACAAAGACGACACATAGGACTTCTATCTATGAACATGACAGACAACACACTCCACCTGAGCTATTGCTATTGTACCTACTACTTTTGAAGTTCTTCCTCTGCAAGATATTCTCAATCTCCTCTGTGCCCGTCCACTAAAAATGTTGGATCCCACGGGGGTGAGACAATTGAAAATTGCCCCAGCGAGAGATATAACTCTCTGCCAAAAACATTATTATTGTAATTTATAATATAAATCTGAACAGAGGATAAGCAGTTTATATCATTCTCATCTTTAACTATTGCAACTATCTGTGATAGAGTTGTAAATCATCTATTCTCTTTATAAGGAATAGAAAGAACATGTATATTATTTATCTATTGTATTAGCTCAACATCTCATGCTTTTCTCATGATACTCATTACTCTGATATGACATCCATGACTCTTTCTTATTTCTATCTGATGGCTTTAGCCAATCTACTAAATAGATATTGGTTTATACTGGACATGAGAGTGTACATCATCATGTCTTATTTAGGCATTGGTCCATACCAATCCTGTATAAATATTCCAAGCATTGGATTATACCGATCTTGTGCATCTAGTATGAGCATTGGACTTATATTGTTCCTGTGTATCCATTCCAAGTATTGGACTATGCCAATCCCAACTATTCCAGATATTGAACTATGTCAATCCTGTAATATTATTCCAGGTATTGACCTATGTCAACCCTATGCAATTATTTCAGGTATTGGGTTATTACCAATCTTTTGCAGTTATTCCAAGTATTGAACTATGTCAACCTTGTGAAATTATTCTAGGTATTGGGGTATTACCAATCATATTGACACGATTTTACCGTGCGTATAACACAAGTGCACGCGTCAATGTAGTATAGGCCCTTGTGAGGCCCGAGTCGAACTCAGGGACACTAAATTATCGGTAGACTACTACTAACTACTAGCAATCAGCTAGACCAATTAAAAGGTTATGAGAGTTGTTGTAAAATAAAAGAAAATAAAATAAAACATAGCAATCGATTAAGTGTTTAGTTTAATCAATTCAAATGGAGATCTTTAGGATTGCGGTTTCACCGCGGGTTTTCATTGTATGAATTTCCACATAGTTAATCAGATTCATCTCTCAATCCGGGTAGTGGCCTATAGTCAGAATTGTTCACTGTCGTGATACAATTCACTACCTAAGTCTAAGTCGATTCCACCTTCGTAGTAACCTATACCCTAAACTAGGTGCATTAGAATCGACCTCTAGGTTTCCACCATTAACCGTACATCACCTTGTTCAAGGGATTTGTTAATTAATGTGAATTTCATCTCTTTTCAACCGTTAATTATTCTTTCAAAGCAATTAAGGGAATTAGTTTATCATTACGGTGATCAAGCATAATAATATAATTGAGAAAATGAAATCATACCATGGATTTAAGAGACAAATTATGAATTACTATGATAAAAATGTCATATAATGCTTCCCCGGGCTACTCCCGGTCCTAAAGATAAAGGGGATTAGCCCTGCATGTTCATCTCAGAGCAAGACATTATTGAAGAAAGGGGGAACATGGAGAAAAACGTGGCTAAAGTGATGAAACCCGTGAATGGAGAAGATCCAAGCATTCCTCGGCGTAGAGTGCGCGATCTATAGCCTTTTTCCAGTGGAGAACGTCTTCTTCGGCTCTCGGAACGGTTAGGGTGTGCTTTTGGGATCCGTTCTTCTCTCCACACCTTCTTAAGACGTGTGCAGCGGCTAATGACATCATATATCACTCCTGGCTGCCATCATTAGGTATTAACACTGAGTTAGGTCGCCAAAATATCACAACCATTGGATTTAGGCTGATCTGAAGCAAACTCTGATCTGACGGTGTTGATACCATCGACGTGGGTCGATGGTATCGACACCTCACGATATCGACAAGCCTTCTTTCTTTTATGTCATCCCGCCTGATGCTGACTCGATACCATCGACGCGGGTCGATGGTATTGACACCCTTAGGCGTCGGTTTATCCCTTTTCCATCGTTGAAGCTATAAGTGCCGATAGTATCGACTTTGGTGTCAATAGTATCGACTGGCTGGTCACTGGCAACCTGATGGTGACTCGCTACCATCGACTTCCCAGTCGATGGTATCGACTCTGCGCTGCTCCTTGCGGCTGCTTGCCTGTGGCTATGTCGATAGTATCGACTGATGTCGATGGTATCGACAGCTGCAGATATGTGTTTTTCTTGAAATTGCACAACAAAACCAAATCAGTCGAGATAAAACCTATAATTATAATAATTTATGCTCAAAACGATAAAATAAGAGAGATTTGACACTGAGAACGATCATAGACTAAAGTAAGTGAATTATGCAATATTAACCACCAAAGTGACCAATAAACACATAAAATGCAAGTAAAACAAGTCTATAAATGTGACTCAAAATCATCGCATCAAACTCCCCTAAGCTTGAACATTTCTCATCCTCGAGCAACAAAACTCTAGAATAGAATTGCGAGGGTCAACTAAAGAACAGATTATCCAACAGACTTCGCCATATGATCCCCGCCAGACCTTCACATTTTGGCCCTTACTAACCACAGAATGATAATTACCCTAAAGGCCACAATAATCATCCCTAAAAGATATCTACCTCAAAATTGATGAACACTATCACATAAGGCAGTTAACATAATAAAATCCTCCGGTCCAGACTCGGTGCATCTTGTGATCTTCTATCTACGTTGCTCACCCTAACTACCATCTACATGGAAGTAGCTCTCCTGGTATTAATGAGTGAAGAGAAAATCACAGTGGCCTACCAATTCGAGCAACGGGTGGATGGAATAGGTGGTTGTGGATGAAATGGAAGCATTATACGGTTTTAACATGCACAAAAACAATAATGACCTAAATGATGCATATGCAAATGAAAATGCCCTAATGCCTACATTTGGATGGAATGATGCATGCACTATCATTCCGTCTCAAGGTGAGATGGAATATCTACAAAACTACACCATGTGCTTATTCTTCTTAGTATGCAAGTGAGAACATGTTCCCTTCTCCCTCTCATTCCTACTTACTTCTCAATTCTCTTTTCTTCTTCTTTTTTCAAAACTTTTTTTTCAACTTTTATTTTTTTTCAAGCCATTATCTTCATAGCTGACAATGAATTATTTGTCAGGCTCACTTATTGCTACATAACTTATACATTTGAAGCATTCAGAAGGTATGGAACAAGTTCATCACCTTTAATGTTTCAGAAGACATAAGATGCATGATGTACTATATGCACAAAAATGTGAATGCAACTACAAAATGATAGTTATGCAACTAAATGACACGCACCTAAGGATAATGTGCATTTATAACTATTCTATCTTTTTTTTCATTTTCATGCACAAATATGTGAAAATAGTTGCAGTGAAAGACCTATCTACACGGGATGCAATCAAAGAGATGAAAACCGTAATGTACTTCCAGTTCTTATGGTGGAGTATGAAAACAATGGGGTGGACAGATCACAAGATTAATTGACTGAACCTTTGGAAAATATTATGTGTCCCTCCTTACTGACCTGTGTAGTAATTAAGAGGTTTCTCTCTCTTATTTCAAATTAAGTTCTCATTAACATTTGGTCAGTTTAGGCTCAAACAACTAATTATGTCCACTTTTCATGAATCATAGGAATGTACAGTTGTAGTTTCCTGTTTTAGAGTTGACAAACCCAATTATTTTCTTAAGTCATGTGCTCAAAGTTGAACAACACAAGCTTGCAAAAGCACTAAAATTTTTTGAAATTTACCCCTAATTCCCATGTACAAACAACGAGATGACACATGACATTAGACATCCACAATTACGCTAGATAGAGTGTGGATCCTACAAACAAACTAATAACTAAGAAAAATAAATGACAAAAGACAAAGCAATAAATGATAAAAACTAAGAAAAATAAAGGATAGAAATTGTTCCAACACCCAACTCCCCTAAGCTTGAATTCGACTATGGCCTCATAGTCAAAAACAACCTTAAAAGGTGGAATAGTGATATCGATCATTCTACAGGTGGAGGTGGGTACTGCGGGGCTGTGGGGTCCCAAGATGGGTACTGCCCCTGGAAGCTCGGATCGTACTGGGGAATCGGCGGAGGTTGTGGATACCCCCCAAAATAATTCTGGTTCCAGTAGTTGTCGTAGAAGGGTTGTTGCTGCATCTCCATCCTATGCAACCTGTCGTGGATGTTCTGTTGGTTGTCGAGGAGGAGGCGCTCATTCTCATAGATGGCCTGCTGGTTAACATAGAGCCGATTGGTAGTCTCCTGAATATCTGCAAATGACGTTGTGTGTCTGTGTTGCGTCTGCTGGATATCCTGCAGCATTGTATACATGCCCTGCATAGAAAAGGCAAACTCTCCTTGCTGAGAGGGCTGAAGTGGCGGAGGCTGTGTAGATGAAGATTCACCCGGGTGGAAGCGGGGACGCTTCCGGGGTGCTACTCGTGCCTGAAGAGGAGTGAAAGCCTCCTCTTCCTCTTCATGCTCGCCGTCGTCATTATCATTGTTGTCATTACTGCCATCTTCATCTGAGTCATCGATGGCGATGATAGGCCACCAGAAATGTTGATCTCCCTCGATGTTGAAGATGGGGTCGGGAAGCGCACATTCTTGATATTCTTGATTGACTTGGCAATGCGCATAAGCCAAGCCATCACAGAGCAGGAGGAGGTTGGAACTGTGCAGATGATTGAGGTTGACCTTGTTCCTGTTGGAAAGTGGAGTAAGCTGGGAGAAATCTAACCCAAGGAAGAGGGCCAGCGGTGTGATGAGCCCTCCAAAGTGGATAGGAGCCTTCCGTGTACTCCTCTTCACTGCCAACATGTGCGTCAAGAAGAAAGCGCCCCAATTGCACTCATCGCGCTTCAGCAGTTTGTGTAGAAAGAACAAATTTGTCTCCTGGAATTTGCTAAGAGACAGGTCGCCGTGAGAAAAAAGTGTGATACAGAGCATGTGGTGCAGAATCCGCACAAACAGATGCTCGAATTCGGCAACTGTAGTGTTGTGGTAGCTCACGGATTTGCTGGGAGGTGCAGTCACCAGCTGGGCAAAGATATCATCGTAGTCTGTCTGGTTGTCTAGCCTCCGGTGCTGGTAAGGGTCATGATACCAGTTATACACCAAATTGAACTGGGTGAGAGTGAGAGTGTAGTTGTTGTTGTAGAGTTTGAACAACACACACCCCTTCTTCCACTCTCTATCGGTGGCGATCAAGTCATTGGGCACAACATTGATGTCCAAGGATGCCATGAACTCTGCCACGAGCTCCTTGTAAGTCGGGCATTCACCGAAGAATGGCTTGTCGTCGGCGTGGTACTCCAACTCATCGAGCATCCTGCCCGTGTGTCTCGTCTGTCCCTTGAGAACATAGGCAAGATTGGGCTTGAACCCAAGGTAACGAACCATGTCCCGGTCAACGTAGTGGGTGGGCTCAATCTTCCTCTTCAGCAGCTCCTCATACACCTTCCGGATCTCCACGGAAGGATGGACAATCCTCGGACGAGGAATCGATGCAGGAGGCGGAGGAATGAATTTAGGGATTTCCATAGGGGTCGCGCATGAAGAAGATGCTCCGTCTGTCTGCACCATTGTCGCCGAGAAAAGGGAATAGAAGATGGAGCTTGGTGAAGACTCAGTGAAGATCGCGATCCTTGGACGCTCGTAACAGGCCTCCGGTCGCACAACAATGCTCAGTGCACAAGTAGAGGAAGAAAGCTTTGAAAGTGTGAATAGAATTGACAACCACCCCTCTCTTTTATAACTACGGTTGTCGCTGCTGTGGACCCGTCGATACCATCGACGCGGGTCGATGGTATCGACACCTGTAGCACAATCTGGTCTTCACGAGTATCGACGGTTGTCGATAGCCTGATGTGGGGTCCCGGATCAATGACACGTCGATACCATCGACGGGTGTCGATGGTATCGACCCATCCCACGGATCGACTTCCTTGATGTAGCGATCGTCGTTGATTTCCTCTCGCGGATCGGTGACATGTCATGTCGATATCATCGACAGATGTCGATAGTATCGACTCTTCTTAGGGAAAACACCCTCGCGAGGCTCGGCCGCCGCTTTCTGCCTGTAACTGGGTCGATACCATCAATAGGCCCGTCGATGGTATCGACTTCACTGAGACAAATTTTGTCTAAAAATCTTCAGGGATCTCACGAGTATCGACACCCATGTCGATACTATCGACCCCGTTCTGGCGATTCACTGATGGTAGGTTGATACCATCGACGAGTCTGTCGATAGTACCGATTCAGAGAAATTTTTGTAGCCGCCTAACTGTGTCGATGTCGATACCATCGACACAATGGTCGATGGTATCAACCCTGCCTCAGTCTTGCACACTGAACAAATGATCAAGGTATCATTTTTACACTAAAAATAAAATCAAACCAAACTAACTTGTAAATGTGAACAAAAATAGATGAAACCACCAATGGTTGGTGAGAGTGTTCCTAGGGAATCACTCGATAGTTTGAACTCAACTCGATCCTGACCAATCCCTAATGTCAATGTACCTCTCCCGATAGCCGTGATAACATCAACCGTCGCTTGAAACGGCCTGCCCAATAGCATCTCACAACCTTTAAGTTGTGGCATGTCCATGACAATGAAATCCACCAGGAAGATAAACCTATCAACTTTGACAAGCACATCCTCACACACCCTGTATGGCTTCACGATAGATCCATCCGCCAACTCAATAGTCATAGCATATTTCTTTAGTTTCTTCAACCCAAGCTTTTGAAACATGGACAGTGGCATAAGATTAATGCTAGCGCCTGAATCGCACTGTGCATATGAGAAGTTATGGCCGCCTATAGAACATGGAATGTAGAAACTTCTTGGATCTTTCCTCTTTTGTGGTAAACTCCCATGGATAATTGAGCTCACCATCTCATTCACCCAGCAAACATATGTGTCTGTTATCCGCCTCTTCTTGGTGATTATATCCTTGATAAACCTCCCATATGCAGGAATCTTCTCTATCATCTCCACTAACAGAATGTTAATATGGAGCTTCCTGAACATCTCCAAGAACTTCCTGTAATATCGATGTGCTTTCTTCCGCCTCGAACAATCCAGAAAAGACACAACTGCCTCCTTTAGACGCTTATGAGGTGGCACATATGGGCTTGTCGGGGTCTCCTCCCCTAAGCTTGCTTCATTGTCACCCTCTGGCGTAGGCTTTGATACATCATTTACCACTGGTGTAACTCGTGGATGCTCATCTTTCTTAGTGGTTGTAGCTTCACCGTGAAGTATGGCCTTCACCTGCTCTCCTTGACTAGGTGTGGGAGTGGCCGTGATGGATTCTTGGCGGGATTTTATGAATGGGAAATATCCACCAGGTAGTCCATAATGACTGCGAGGATATGGTATTCTCAGTGTAACCTCCGTGTCAAAGACTGGTTTGTCTTTTTCCTGGACCTCCACCACCGGGGGCTCTGCCTCCTTAATTACAAATATATATTTCACTTGATGATGTGCTTGAACAACCTCTGCATTCCCAGCTGGTCTTTGTTGATTTGCATGCTTCATGGCTGCGACTTCATTGGCGATTTGAGTTACCGTCGCCTCTAATGTCCTCATCTGCGCTCCATGACTTTGCAATGTCTGCCCAAATTTAGTCAAAATTTCACCTTGGGACTGCAACTGCTTACTGTACATACTCATCATCTCTTGATTTTGTTGTACCACTTGACTAAGCAACGCGGTGCTTTTATCCTCTGTCGTTGATTGTGGCTTTGCATCTAGATCTTATAGGAAATTGTTTGGATCTTTCCATGAGAATTTCCTATCCTTCCTCCAAGCATAATCATTGTTTCTATAGCCCAGTTGTTGCATAAATTTGACTTGGGCTTCCTCCTCGGATTCTTCCTCTTTCTCCACAAGCTTCTTAGCTATGAGATCTAATTTGTCATTCAGCTCCTTGATGGCCCTGGACTCACCTACAACTTTAACTTGCTCTGGTGCATCCCTACCGCCCCAAGACTATTTCTTTGCCATATTTTTTAGAATTTCCCAACACCTTGTACCTTTGTTGTTCAGGAAGAACCCTAAACCTATAGAATCTAGGTTACTTCTATCATGCTCAGAAAGAGAAAAATAGAAAATCTTGACTTGTTTCTCCTTGTCAAGCCCATGATGTGGGCACCTCCGCAGCATTATTTGGAAACGTTCCCAAGTCTCGGAATACGTCTCCCCAACTTTCTGGTTAAAGTTGTGGATCTTTCATACAAGATCGTTGGTCTTCTCGGGCGGAAATAACCTCTCAAAAAATACCTCAACCATGTGATCCCATGATTCCACATACTCATCATCAAGATTATGTAGCCATTCTCGTGCATTTCCCGCCAGAGAGCTGAGGAACAGCTTCAAGTACAACGTCTCCTGTGGAAACATGTCTATCTTGATCATATCACAGTTCTCCACGAACTGGCTTATATGAGTGACCGGATCTTCATTTTTAAGCCCGTGAAATGCATTTGATTTGACCAGATTTATTAGTGTCGGATCAATCTTATATATTGGAATGTTGACCACCTGCTTCTTTATTGGCCCCTTTGATGCTGATGAGGAAGAAGCCTTTATCTTCTCCCATATTGTCTGTTCTTCTGCCATCGCTTCTGGTTCAAAATCCGAATCTTTTTCTTCTGGTTGGTCTTCAATGTAGTTCTCCTCGTTGTTTGGTCCCAACGGTGGAACCTCTGGTGATAGATGTGTGTAGTCTGTGCTACGTGTCCTCACCATGCACTAGTACGTGCAAAATAATAATTTAGGTTCAGTATCGTGCTAGACGATTACTAAATATGAAATATAAACTATAAATTTAAAAAATGATAAAAACAAATAATAAAATAAAAAGTGGCCTAGAATGGCCGCTTGCAGCACTCGTAGTGCCGACAATTGTCGTGTCCCCGGCAACAGCGCCAAAAACTTGACACGATTTTACCGTACGTATAACGCAAGTCCACGCGTCAATGTAGTATAGGCCCTTGTGAGGCCCGAGTTGAACTCATGCACACTAAATTATCGGTAGACTACTACTAACTACTCGCAATCAGCTAGACCAATTAAAAGGTTATGAGAGTTGTTGTAAAATAAAAGAAAATAAAATAAAACAGAGCAATCGATTAAGTGTTTAGTTTAATCAATTCAAATGGAGATCTTTAGGATTGCTGTTTCACCGCGGGTTTTCATTGTATGAATTTCCACATAGTTAATCAGATTCATCTCTCAATCCGGGTAGTGGCATGTAGTCAGAATTGTTCACTATCGTGATACAATTCACTACCTAAGTCTAATTCGGTTCCACCTTCGTAGTAACCTATACCCTAAACTAGGTGCATTAGAATCGACCTCTAGGTTTCCACCATTAACCGTACATCACCTTGTTCAAGGGATTTGTTAATTAATGTGAATTTCATCTCTTTTCAACCGTTAATTCTTCTTTCAAAGTAATTAAGGGCATTAGTTTATCATTATAGTGATCAAGCATAATAATATAATTGAGAAAATGAAATCATACCACGGATTTAAGAGACAAATTATGAATTATGATGATAAAAATGTCATACAATGCTTCCCTGGGCTACTCCCGGTCCTAAAGATAAAGGGGATTAGCCCCGCATGTTCATCTCAGAGCAAGACATGATTGAAGAAAGGGGGAATATGGAGAAAAATGTGGATAAAGTGATGAAACCCCTAAACGGAGAAGATCCAAGCATTCCTCGGCGTAGAGTGCGTGATCTACAGCCTTTCGGCGGTGGAGAACGTCTTCTTTGGCTCTTGGAATGGTTGGGGCATGCTTATGGGCTCTGTTCTTCTCTCCACACATTCTCGGGACGTGTGCAGTGGCTAATGATGTCATAGATCACTCCTGGCCGCCGTCATTAGGTATTAACACCGAGTTAGGTCACCAAAATATCACAGTCATTGGATTTAGGCTAGTCTGAAGTAAACTCTGATCTGACGGTGTCGATACCATCGACGCAGGTCGATGGTATCGACAGCTCATGATATTGGCAAGCCTTCTTTCTTTTTTGTCATCCTGACTGATGTTGACTCGATACCATCGACGCGGGTCGATGGTATCGACTTCCTTAGGCATCGCTTTTATCCCTTTTCCGTCGCTGAAGCTATAAGTGTCGATAGTATCGACTTTGGTGTCGATAGTATTGAATGGCTGGTTGTTGGCAACCTCATGGTAACTCACTACCATCGACTTCCCAGTCGATGGTATCAAATCTACGCTGCTCCTTGTGGCTGCCTGCCTATGGCTGTGTCGACAGTATCGACAGATGTCGATGGTATCAACAGCTGCAGATATAAGTTTTTCCTAAAATTGCACAACAAAACCAAATCAGCCGAGATAAAACTTATAATTATAATCATTTATTCTCAAAATGATAAAATAAGAGAGATTTGACACTGAGAAGGATCATAGACTAAATTAAGTGAATTATGCAATATTAACCACCAAAGTGACCAATAAACACATAAAACGCAAGTAAAACAAGTCTATAAATGCGACTCAAAATCATCGTGTCACCTGTGCAGTTATTCCAGGTATTGAACTATGTCAACCCTGTGTTATTATACTAGGTATTGAACTATGTCAACCTTGTGCAATTATTCCAGGTATTGGGTTATTACCAATCTTGTGAAGTTATTCCAGGTATTGAACTATGTCAACCCTGTGCAATTATTCCAGGTATTGGGTTATTACCAATCCTGTGTAGTTATTCTAGGTATTGGGATTTCACCAATCCTGCATTATTATTCCAAGTATTGGGATTTAACCAATCCTGTGTTATTATTCTAGGTATTGGGATTCAACCAATCATGTGTTATTATTGCAGGTATTGAACTATGTCAATCATGTGCAACTATTCCAGGTATTAAACTATGTCAATCATGTGTAACTATTCCAGGTATTGAACTATGTCAATTATGTGACATTATTCTAGGTATTGGGATTTAACCAATCATGTGTTATTATTCCAGGTATTGGGATTTAACCAATCCTGTGTTATTATTCTAGGTATTGGGATTTAACCAATCCTGTGTTATTATTCCAGGTATTGAACTATGTCAATCCTATGCAACTATTCCAGGTATTGAACTATGTCAATCCTGTGTAACTATTCCAGGTATTGAACTATGTCAATCATGTGACATTATTCTAGGTATTGGGATTAACCAATCCTGTGTTATTATTCCAGGTATTGGGATTTAACCAATCCTGTGTTATTATTCCAGGTATTGAACTATGTCAATCATGTGCAACTATTCCAGGTATTGAACTATGTCAATCATGTGTAATTATTCCAGGTATTGAACAATGTCAATTCTGTGACATTATGTCCCATGTCTTTTTACATAGCACTGGGTACCTCATTCTTCTACTGACATTTAAAATTTGGCCATGCTAATATGCTCAATCACATTCTTTATGTAAAACAAGTATCCCTCTCTTCTCCACACTTGTATAATCAAGGTTTCATCATTATTATTGTATTCTTTTATTATAATTATTATGTTATTAGGTTTCCCTTTTCTTGGTTTATTAAGAACATTATCATCTCTTACATTGGGCTTTTATAAATATCTTAGTACCTCCCACTAGGTATCAACTTACTCATTTGGTTCACAAGGCCTATTAAAATATCTTGTTACCTCTCACTAGGTAACAACCAATCTCATGGCTCATAAAGCACATTTAACATCTTGTCACCTTTCACTAGGCAACCACCAATCTCATGGTTCATAAAACACATTACATCTTAATGTAATGATTAAGACAACACTCTTTATATGTTACTCATCCAAGTATGTTGGATTTGAGATGCATCAAGGGATATAATTCTTAAAGAGATGGATGTGATATTTATGATGTCTTGATATATCACTTCCCTCAGCACTTTAAACTTACTTGATTTTATTGATTTATATTGTATTAAGGTATTTCTCATCTTAATACTTCCATATACTAACCTATTCACCTTTGCTATGAAGTGCATAGATCATAGAACACACAAGGATTGTCCAACTATCTTCCATGATAGGGACTCATCTCAGGTTAAGGCTTTTCTTGTTATAAAGTTACCTATAATCAATCACTATTCCATTATTAGGATTAGGTTTCCCATACCATCACCCTTTATTAGGGTTTAGGGTTTCACATACTATCATACTTCATTAGGGTTAGGATTGCATATAGCATCATCCTTCATTAGGTTTTCACATCACATTCTCCATAAATAGGGTTTACTATTCATCCCAACTAGGGTTTCTCATGGCATCACCCTCAATTAGGGTTTCTCATGGAATCAACCTCAATTAGGGTTTCTCATATAATCACCCTCAATTAGGGTTTCTCATAGAATCACCCTCAATTAGGGTTTCTCATGGAATCAACCTCAATTAGGGTTTCTCATATAATCACCCTCAATTAGGGTTTCTCATAGAATCACCCTCAATTAGGGTTTCTCATAGAATCACCCACAATTAGGGTTTCTCATAGAATCACCCTCAATTAGGGTTAGGATTCATTAACCTTCTGGATTAGGGTTTCATGATCTCTTTACTGAGGATCATAACTTAATCACCACATGATTAATACTCATGTAAGAATTCCTTTCTATCATCCTTTCAACTTGTTTAAGTTTATATCAACCCTTCAATCAAGTATATATATATACAACTGTGGTTGACAAAGTGTATTGAGACATTGCTTTCATAAGCTTATACGGATTAACTCATCTAGGGTTACCAATTACTTAGTACCTTATAGGTACAACCCTAGTGATTATCTTTGGGATAAATCAGTAACAACCATAGGGTCATTTTATCTTTCATCACCTTAGGTTTCCAATTAACTTAATTACATTGAAACATCCAAACATTCTTGACCATTGATACTCCAAATGGTTTGAAACCATTTAAGCAAAACAATGATGAAACCGTATGGACAAGTCACACTTGAAACCACTTGGGTCTCTAAATATTTTGAGACCGTTTGGTCCAAACCTTCTAAAAACCGAATGGACCAAAAAGGTCTTCCATCACTTAATCAATTCAGGGTTTTCAATCATTAAACTATCTATCAATTGAACCACTGATTTATTCTTCCATTGGACCATTGAATCACCCTTCAATTGGACCTTCAATTAGGGTTTTGAACCCAATTGAACTAGGGTTCATAATCAAGAAACCATCCATTAGGGTTTTGAAATCAAGGAACCATCAATGGTTGACATTATGGAACTAGTCCAATTGAAATCATTGGGTCATCATCAAACCATGACATGACCTGACCTCAAACGGTCTTGAGGTCATTTGGATGACCTCCAAATGGTCTTGAGACCATTTTCCCCATCCCATCACTTAAAATTGTGAAATTCAATTAGGGTTTGGATCATTAGATTGATCAACAATTAAAATATTGATTGCATTATCATTTGCTATCTTTGGACCTTCAAATACTCAACCATACTCAACCCTAGACCTCCAAACGGTCTTTTTTGACCTCCAAATGGTCTTGAGACCGTTTGGGTTAATCAACCCAAAGATTTAATTCATTCAATTGCAAAAATCAACACTTAACCCGATTAGGGTTTCTAATTGGATGATTGTCCATATATTGATTCAATCAATTGGAACCATTAGATCCTCTTCCAACATGTACTAGGGTCCTGACCTCAAATGGTCAACACATCCAAATGGTCAAATCATCTAAATGGATTGGGGTTCAAGACTCTAAACGGTTTGCAAACCGTTTAGTCTCCAAACGGTTTGGTGAAACCGTTTGGACCAAAGTCTTAAAATCGTTTGCAATAGATATTTGGGGAGTTGTGTGCTTATTATGATGTCATCATCATCAAGATATAAACCCACAAAACGTGTTGTGATTTTCATGGAGATTGCATCAATCAACCAAATAAAATTTCGAGAATGAAGAAAGGATCAACAGTTGATAAGGAATTGAATGCAATAACAATATTAAGGGTTCAAGTTATAAAACCTACCTCCAATTGAGCTTCAAAGCTTCAACCTCCACGTATTTAATGATAAAAGCAACACATTCAACTATCCCAAGCTCGTCCTCAAGGTTTGAGTGAAAAGGAATGTCTAGAATTGAAGATCAAGTGAAGATAAGAAGAAATCATGCATTGATTTGTGATTTCCACCATGGAATCAAGGTGAAAGAAGGTCAAGAAGCTTACCAACAGGTTGGGGGTCGTCCTATTGTTGCTCCAATATCCCTTGGTCGTTTTTGCAAGTAAGAAATGAAAGTGGATACGAAATTCCCTTTCCAAGTTATGGATAAAGGAGCATATATGCATTTTATAAAAAATTCATTTTATGAGAGAGAAAGTAGGGGATAACTCCTCCATTTCCTTGCCACTTTCCCCCTTCCCTTCCTTGGTTACGAGGATATCTCTTTTTCCTCTTATTCCTCTCAATTATCCATGATTTAAATAAAAGCAAATTAAGCACCTTAAATCATATTATAATAGTATCCATAAGTGAGTGGATATTTCTTTTTCTTATAATAATGTGAGTGAGTTATCCACTTCCCTTAGATATTTTCGTGCCTTTGCAAGGCACATGGTCGTCCACATATATGGATTTCAACCATTTCAATTTTGGTTGAAGGGCACTTCAATTAATATATTTTGTTTTTGCATATAATTGAAGTAAAGTTCCAATTATGCTTAAATCTTGATTATTTTAATATCAAGATTCTCTCTGCTCCAAAATGATACAAATGAGACACCCCTCTCATTTTCTTTTCTCTACATGATTCCAAGAAACATTAGGGACTATTCTAAAGTGGTAATTTGCATATTGAACACTGGGTTTTGGGTAAATTGCACATTGCACCAAAACTAGGTTTAATGCATAAGCATTGCTTAATCAACTCTTTCTTGTTACTCAGGCTTTCCCAAGCCATACCTCTGCATCATCTTCATTCTCAAGATGCTTCTACACATGAGGAACATTTATCAAGTAACATTTTCAAGTTAACCCCTCACATTGGGTAATTTGCACTTTAGTCCAAACTAAGCAAACATTGTTTCAACATTATTCAATAAGGACTAAAATTGAAATATAAGTTCCTCTTGAACCTTAATTACTTTTCAAAATATAAGAGAAAGCATATAATTGTCTTTCTTAAACAAAACACCTAGGGTTAAAGCATAACACAGGTCATGGATGTTACAAATTATAAACCCCTAATAAGGATTTCGTCCTTGAAATCCCAGATAAAGGGAAACAAATATTATCCATCATCTCCTCAAGTCTTCACATAACATCTCAATGTCATGTTTATGCAAGGCATAAACCCCTTACATATGATGTCCATGCTATAAAATGTATTTAAACTGATTTCACAGTTAACCACTACAGGTGGTCAACATAAATTATCTGATACCATAATTCCTTACCTTGGTATCCATCACATGTGTTGAAAACACATCACATTTCATATTTCTTTCATACTGGGACATTTCTTGTTATACATATCTTTTTCTTGGAACCCAAGTCCAAGACAACTAATACTCTTCTAAGTATCCATCAAATAATCAATTTTAATTTATGCACACCAAGTGTTCTAAGACCAACTTGGTTGCCATGTCACAGAAAGAAAAGAAAACAAAGGATCATATTCCTCTTATCACCCTATTGTTATCCAGGGTTGTTTATTCATGAGAAGAGATTATCATCTCCTTTAAACATTACATGAACCTTCTACTTTTCGTGAGTTATTTACTCTTATTTCTTTCTTGGTTCCTTGCCATCAACATAGGAATCATATGGATGCTCACCTGTCATCATTTCTTAATATCATTTTCACCATGATTACTAGATATAGGTATTCAAACCTTTAGTTTGTCACTGATTATTGTTACCTTCCATCAGGTAACTTATCACCTCTAGGTCTTCAGACCAAGGTATACATTATACTAAACATCTTCTTTTGTTTATAAATTGATTTATAATTAAATCAAATTCATTCATATATCAATTAGAATGTGGTAGAAATATCCATGCCACATCTCGTACTTCTTTTTTTAGATTGTTTCATAATGATTACTTGATCAGAGTAATCAGAAAGATAACAATCTAGGTATGTCATACTTACCTTTCCTTCAATAAATGAATACCTGGCCAGGGTATTCAAGAACTGAAATTAGGTAGTATGTATTTGTTTTGTATTATGTTTCATATTCTTAACATCTCTTTAAATTTCACTACTTAGTATCTCATATTTTCTCTGAGTGTTTCTTTTACATCTCTTCCCTTTCTGCATGAAAAGAGAAATTTTCAAACATATAAGCGGATATCAAACTGAACATAAGTTTTCATCCTTCTTATCTATTCCTCATATCCTTAAAGGATTATATAGATAAAATAAACAACAACTACCTTTCTTATAGTAGGAAATAGAAGGTAACTCAAAATAGATAGTTCTATCTTGACAAGTCTACCTTTTACAAGATAACTAGCATCTTATCTGGCCCAAAACATGGACTTAGTTGTTATTTGTTATTGCCTTTGTCCTCTACTACCAGAAGTAGATGGACCAAATTTTGACACTTGTCTTTGTCCTCCACCATCTGCTCCACTGGACTGAGGTCCTTGTGGATTTTACATATTATGACTTGACTGTTGGGTCACCTCACTATTTCTCCTTGGACATTGTTGTCTAAAATGTCCTAGTTGTCCACATTTGTGACAAGCTCGACCCCAACTTGATGACCCCTGCATAGGTGCACTATATTGAGGTTGAATTGGTGAAGATTTTGGTTGTTTAGTATCAGTAATCATTGGTCCCTGTGACTGTGTAGACTTTCTTTTGAGTTTTGTCTCATGTTTCCTTATCGTAAACCTTTCTATCCTCCGTATAGACTCCACAAATGTGGAAAACCTCTCTCTACTTTCTAGGGCATATGCTGGGATGGACATCTCAGCATTCAGTCCCTTCTCAAAACATTAGATCTTCTCCTCCTCAGTAGTTTCCATTTGAGGACAAAATCACAAAAGTTCCATAAACTTAACCCCATATTCATTTATCAACATGGCTCCCTGTCGAATCTTCTCAAACTGTGAGATCCTTTCATCTAAGTATGTCTTTGGAAAATACTTATTGATGAATTCTCGATGAAATTCCTCCCATTCAACCTCTTCATCATTCCTTTTTATTTCTTCTATAGCCCACCAGTGTCCAGCACTACCCTTCAAAAGGTACACTGCATGTTTAACTTTGTCAGCCTCTGGGATACTAAGGATCTTAAAAGTTTTTTATAACTCAGTGAGCCAGAGATCAGCATCTGCTGGGTCAGATGTTCCAGCATATTCTATGGCTCCTACATGACGTAGTCGTTCAAAGGTGTTACCAGACCCATATCCCTCATTGGAAACTGGTGCCCTAGGTGTCGGTGTTGGCATCCGGTCTTCCATATACCTCAGTGTGGTCATGAGTTGCCCAAAAAGATTATGAACATCTGGGTTTCCTCTCATGACTTCATCAACCTGGGGATTTTCAGGCATTGGTTCCTCCCTTGCCTGATCCCTTGCACCTCCCACTGGTGCAACAACATTGCTCTCAGCAACGTATCCCTCACGTTCTTCAGACATCTTCAAGTTATATATCTTCTTCTGCATAAGAAGAAGGCACTATAAGATACACTGGAGTACACTTAGAACAGACTCAATACCTTAGTCCTATGTCTTTGTAGACTCAGCGAACCTAGAGCTCTTATACCACTAAATTATGGCATCCAACTCACAAAAACAAGATTAACTAAGCGGAAGCGATCATTTGCAGCGGATTACTGAAAATCACTTAAAATTAAAACCTTTTTCAAATAGTTCCAATCAAATAAAAACTCTTTAAACAAGAACCAATGTATTACATTTACATCTTGGTTCATAAGTACATATCTTGTACTATCTCTTCTCGAGGGTTACAACATCAACTACCTTATTAAAAGTTAAACACAGACAGCATAAGAACCTCTAGGCATTAAGCCAAAATCTTAAAATGATTCATTAAAAGCAGTAACTATTAACTCCGAGGACCTGAGAGTACAGAGACGACACATTGGACTTCTATCTATGAACACGACAGACAACACACTCCACCTGAGTTGTTGCTATTGTACCTGTTGCTGCTGAAGTTCTTCCTCTGTGAGATATTCTCAATCTCCTCCGTGCTCGTCCACCTAAAAATATTGGATCCCATGGGGGTGAGACAATTAAAAATTTCCCCAGCGAGATATATAACTCTCTGCCAGAAACATTATTATTGCAATTTATAATATAAATCTGAATAGAGGATAAGAAGTTTATATCATTCTCATCTTTAACTATTGCAACTATCTGTGATAGAGAAGTAAATCATCTATTCTCTTTATAAGGAATAGAAAGAACATGTATATTATTTATCTATTATATTAGCTCAACATCTCATGCTTTTCTCATGATACTCATTACTCTGATATGTCATCCATGACTCTTCTTTGTTTCTATCTGATGGCCTTAGCCAATCTGCTAAATGGATATTAGTTTATACTGGACATGAGAGTGTACATCATCATGTCTTATTTAGGCAATGGTCCATACCAATCCTGTATAAGTATTCCAAGCATTGGATTATACCGATCTTGTGCATCTAGTACGAGCATTGGACTTATAATTTTCCTGTGTATCCATTCCAAGTATTTGACTATGCCAATCCCAACTATTCCAGATATTGAACTATGTCAATCATGTAATATTATTCCAGGTATTGAGCTATGTCAACCCTGTGTAATTATTCCAGGTATTGGGTTATTACCAATCTTGTGCAGTTATTCTAGGTATTGAACTATGTCAACCCTGTGCAATTATTCCAGGTATTGAGTTATTACCAATCCTGTGTAGTTATTCTAGGTATTGAACTATGTCAACCCTGTGTTATTATTCCAGGTATTGAACTATGTCAACCCTGTGCAATTATTCCAGGTATTGGGTTATTACCAATCATGTGCAATTATTCCGTGTGGGTTATTACCAATCCTGTGCAGTTATTCCAGGTATTGGGATTTAACCAATCACGTGTTATTATTCCAGGTATTGGGATTTAACCAATCCTGTGTTATTATTCCAGGTATTGGGATTTAACCAATCATGTGTTATTATTCCAGGTATTGAACTATGTCAATCATGTGCAACTATTCCAGGTATTGAACTATGTCAATCATGTGTAACTATTCCAGGTATTGAACTATGTCAATCCTGTGACATTATTCCAGGTATTGGGATTTAACCAATCCTATGTTATTATTCCAAGTATTGGGATTTAACCAATCTTGTGTTATTATTCCAGGTATTGGGATTTAACCAATCCTGTGTTATTATTCCAGGTATTGAACTATGTCAATCATGTGCAACTATTCCAGGTATTGAACTATGCCAATCATGTGTAAATACTCCAGGTATTGAACTATGTCAATCCTGTGACATTATTCCAGGTATTGGGATTTAACCAATCCTGTGTTATTATTCCAGGTATTGGGATTTAACCAATCATGTGGTATTATTCCAGGTATCGAACAATGTCAATAAGAAAGAAAGAGAAATCTGCCATGAAGTCGGTGCAGAAGGTAGTCGCAGCTCAGTGAAGTAGATACGACCTTCTACTTCGTGTCGGAGTAGATATGGATTGAACAGAAGATGCCAAGACAGACTGGGCAGTCTCCCTTGCTTTGTCTTCCTTCTCTCCTTAGCCTCCTTGGTTGCAACACGGGAAGTAGGTGGAATGAAATTGGCGTGGACGGCACTGGATTCGGATCAGACCTATGTATAGGCAGCCTGTCGGCATCCCAGAACCGATGCCAAAATGAGGACCCTTGGGGTCTATTTATAGGCTTGGATGGGAGCTTCATGTTTTTGGCGTGAAGCAGCTCAAACGGTTTTGAGACCTTTTGACGTCCAAATGGTTTAGAGACCGTATGATGTCCAAACGGCCTTGAGGTCTGTCTTCTTTCGGTCTTCATTCGGTCTTGTGAGCAAATGGTCTTGGGATCGAATGGCACCAAACGGTCTTGGGACCAAATGGCACCAAACGGTCTTGGGACCAAATGGCACCAAACGGTCTTGAGACCGAATGGCACCAAACAGTCTTGGGACCGAATGGCACCAAAGGGTCTTGGGACCGAATGGCACCAAACGGTCTTGGGACCGAATGGCACCAAACGATCTTGAGACTGAATGGAACCAAATGGTCTTGGGACTGAATGGCACCAAACGATCTTGGGACCGAATGGCATTTGCTTATGTGTGCTAACCGGTCTTCATCCAAATGGTTTAGAGGTGTTCAAATGGTCTTTATCCCAAATGGTTTTAGAGTATCCAATCGGTTCTATGTCCAAACGGTCTTGAAACCATTAGACGACGTCTGGTCTTGAGATCATTTAGGTTCATGTGGTCTTGAGATCGAATGGGCTTAAACGGTCTTGAGACCTTGTGGGTGAATATCTGAAACTGAAAGGTTAGAACCATTAGAGCAGATCGTTTGGTCAAGGTTAGAAATGGGAGGTTCTTTGGTGAGCTCCATGAGATGATATGACTTGGTTTAGACCTGTACCAAATCAATATTAATTTGATAAAAAATCATAATAATTGGATTTATTTAGAGAACATGCATTATGTGAGATTTAAGAGATAAATCGAAAGTATTGAATCAAATTGTTTATAAAAAGGATGACTAAAAATCAGGATGAATATGCATTCATCATCTATCTTCTAAATCTGGGCAGTTATAGTTTCCAAATCTTTTGATTCTATAACTATTCCTTCATGTGTTACCTTTTTGGCATGTCCTCTATCATAATATAGTCCCACTTGAAGTCAAACCATATTCTTGATTATGACCATTGCCTTCTTTGGATTCTTGTCTAAGAAATCACTTCATGCTGCTACATTTAGTGAAGTTCTCTTGGCAGGAGTAAGACCATTGTAAAAATTCATGACCAAAAATCCCTTGTCATGATTATGGTGAGGGATCTCCCTTTGATATTCTTGAAACTATTTCCATGCCTCATACAGATTCTCTCTAGGCTTCTACATGAATTCATTTATCTTGTGTCTGAGCCTAAGGATCTTCTCCACCGGATAGAATTTGGTGAAAAAAGTGTATGCCAAGGGTGTCCATCTATTAATTTTCTTATTAGGTAGAGCAAGGTACCATGACAAGGCTTTATCTCTCAAGGAGAAGTTAAATCCCTTGTAGTATACAACCTCCTACAGAACCCTCTTCATCTTGATGGTGTCGCAAATGTTTTTGAAGGTATACAAATGATGGTAGGGGTTTTCATCTTGAGAATTTCTTCTAAAAGACTTGTTTTGAATCATGGTGATCATTGCTGGCTTCAACTCAAAATTCGGAGCATTAAATCTCATAATGAGGAATGGTCACCTTGATTCATTAGCACGTATGTTGCCAATTTACAAAGATAAGGGCCTCCATCATCATCATCATCATCATCATCATATGCATTGTTATGATTGTCGTTGTCATTATTGTCGTCCTCATTATTTCTCCCATTTCTACTTTACCTATCCCTATTATGAATTTTTTTCTTGTAACTTCGAAACTCACACTCCTCACTATTGCGTATTGGTATGTCATGAGGTTGGTTGATACATTTAAACTACACGTCAAATGCAAGTGTATGTATTAATGTAATATAGGCCTTAAGAGGCCCAGATGTCAAACTCAGGAAAACATTAATCCAGAAAATACTACTAACCATAATGTGATCAGCTAGGCCGATGAAAACTTAAGTGAAGGTTTAATTATCAAAAATAGAAAATAAATCTAAAATTACTAATTGTTGATCTCAATTGGAGTGACTTCCTTAGGATTATGGTTTCACCTCAGTTAACATTGCAATTAACATCATAACATTTAAATATTTCCCCTAACCCTGGACTAAGAGACTTTAAGCAAGAATTACCTGCTCTCATGGTATAATTCACTACCTAATCTAGTATCAATCCCACTCTTTACTAATTTTGTTATTAGTTAGGTTTTTTATCAAAAACTCTGGGTAATCTCTTCACATTCATAATCCACCTTTCTCAAATGGCGATATAAAACATGTATTTCTATGAATTTTCCAACCATTAATTCCCTTTTTCAAAAAAATAAAGCTCTAACTAACTACCTATGGTGATCAAGAATGAATAGTTCATGACAATCTCATATAAATAAGTTTAGAAATTTAGAGAAATTGATATATTAATGCATAAAAGTCTATTACAATGCATATTTGGGCTACTCTAGGGTTATAAGGAACAAGGGGTTTACCCACGCATGGTTTCCATTATCAAGTACATGGCAGAGAAGAAAAATTTGGGAAACATTTAGAAAACTAAAAGAACCCCTAGAAAAGATAGTCTGGGTGATTGATGAATGCATATTCATCAGGAATTTCATTTACCATCTTGGGCTCATTTTGACTTAACACATCAAATTTCACTCATTAAATATCAAAATGAATCATAATGTGCAAAATTACTTAATTGATTCGATTATCAAGGTTTTAACTGAATTTATGTTGATTTAATGCAGGTCTTGGTAAGGTTGAACAGTCAGCCGGGACCCACCTTCACTCACCCTTAGTTCTGACCAATCGGTCTAACCAAACGGTTTCATTCAATCGGTCTGAGCAATCGGTTTCATCCATTCAGTCTCAAGACCGAACAGACATGCTCACCCCAAAACCATTTGAAGAGTTTCGATCTGTGAAACCATTTGAAGAGTTTCGGTCTGCGAGACCATTTGAAGAGTTTTGGTCTGTGAGACCGTTTGAGGAGTTCCAGACTGCAAGACCACTTGAGGAGTTCTGGAATGCAAAACTGTTTGAAGAGTTCTAGTCTGTAAGACCATTTGAAGAGTTTCAGTCTGTGAGACTGTTTGAAGAGTTTCGGTCTATGAGACCGTTTGAGCTATACGTAAAGACCGCTTGCTATGAAAACTAAGACTGTGAAGAACTAATGAGCAACAATCGGTTTACAGCGACCGTTTGGAATCATGGCTGAGTATATCCCAGGTGAAGACAAAAATGAATGGAGGCATCTTGCAAACCGAGAGAGCAGACCGTTTGCTGGATACTTGTGAAGACCGAATGGAGGACTGTGTGATAAGATGACTTGCATGAAACTGATTGGCTGAAATGTGAAGATCATTTGCTACGCATGCAAACCGAGACTCCCTTCCAAACCATTTGAGAAGTTCATGTGAAATGCTCATGCATGCAAACCAAATGGAGCATTACGCAAGACTATTTGAAGTTGTTGCTATTAAAACCGTTTAAGCCAATTGCATGCAAAACGATTGGACACCAAACCGAGAGAGCAAACCGTTTGAGCAGAATAAATATCTCCCAAACCATTTAGACTAAAATCACACCAAAAGCATGAGATCCAGTCATGTGCCTATAAATAGGACCCTAAGGGTCCTCATTTGGGCATCAGTTTCGGGACACCGACCAGCTACCTGTACACAGGTCTGATCCAAATCCAGTGTCGTCCACACTAGTTTCATTCCACCTACTGCTCGTGCTGCAACCAAGGAGGCTAAGGAGAAAAGGAAGACAGAGCGAGGGAGACTATCTGGTCTGTCTTGGCATCTCCTATTCGCGTCCAAATCTGCTCCTACACGACATAGAAGGTTGTATCTTCTTCACCGAGCTGCGACTACCTTCTACACTGAGTTCATAGCGGATTTCTCTCTCTTTCTTACTCTTCTTATTTCTCGCATCATGAGTGAGTAGTACCTTTTCGCTGGGGTGCGGGGACTAGCCCCACTGCCCATGCAAATCATGTTCTCTTGTTAAACTCTCCATGGAAATGTATATAACTTTCCATTTCGTTGTTAGTTGGTATGTTTGTAGTCGATTATCTACTTGTTTTCATCTTGTTCTCTCCCTTATTGTGAAATCTTCTATATGTGGGATGGAATGGCGGTTTACAAAGTTCAACTCCTTGATGAGAACTTCTGATAGGATTCCTTGAGGTCGTAAGTGTATGATCCGTGAGGGGACGAGATATCTAGCCTACGGTGATGCTTCTGTGGTTTAAACATCCCTCAGAGAGGACTGCAACCTTAGTTGGATTTTGTATTGTTTTTGTTTATCGTCGATGTTAGTTGGTAGATCTATCACATGCTTGCTTATCAGTTAATGTGGTTGACTCCCAAACTAGAAATAGAATGGGATTTCTTCGAGGTAGTAAGTGTATGATCTGTGAGGGGATGAGCCATCTAGACTTCGGTGATGCTTCTGTGTGCCTAACGCCTGTATAGGGGGCCCACAACCTTTGTTGGATTTCTATATCTTTGGAGCCATAAGTAAGTGATCCGGATGGTGATGAAACATCTGATGCCTAAGGTGATGCTTACGCAAACCTAACGCCCGTATGGGGGGTTTTGCAGCAGCTCAATTTGAAATGGTATATCTTTCCTGGATTGTTTGTGATTGAATGTGTTTGCATGTGTAGTTGTGGTGAAACCCGATAATATCCCAGTGATTCCATATCATTGATCTAAATCCAACTTTAATTCAGCTTTTACTTTCTTGCTATTAGTTTTATTAACCTCAAATCTATCAATAGTTCTAAATATTAGTCTTAACTCGAACTAGATTAGACTGAAAAAGATTCTTAAAAACATTGTCCTTTGGGTTCGATGCTTAACTATACTGCGATAAGATCCGTCCTCTTGCGGGTGGTATTATTGCACTTTGGTTTTGGTAAAAGGTCGGGGATCTCAACCCAGACTGAGTTTGGTATTGCGATAAAATCTCATGTCAAATTCTGGCGCCGTTGCCGGGGACAACGGAATCAATTAGTCAAATCTAGTTCTTTTAAGACTAATTTAGGATTTTGCTCTTTCTTTTGACATAATCAATCATCTACTTGAAATTTGACTCTACTATGTGGTTCTCACTTTCAAAATCTTTCATTCTCAGGTACAATCCAAGGCTTAGTGCATGCACCGTTCGGATAGCCCCAGACTCACAACAAGCTTTGATCCTGAGATAGATAGAACTTTTCATCATCATATCATAGAAAATCAAGCAAGGATGGCTCAAGAAAAGGAAGTAACCCGAAGAGTGACTCAAGCCATCAATGCACAGATAGAAAGGCTCATGCAAGAAGCCAGAGCTACGGTACAGCAAGAAATCCTAGCAGCACAAGCAGCAGCACAGGTAGCAGAACTGCAAAAGGATCTTAGAGAGTTCTCAATCCCTAAAGTTGTTGATGTACATCACCCAGTCCTACCTCCTCCCATCCATGCTTCAAATTTCGAGATACGAGCACATTGGATCACCTTTCTCCAAAACAACCCGTTCTATGGAAAACAAGGTGAAGATAGTCAAGAACACCTTTTGAGATTCATCAATCTATGTGCTATGACAAAACAAAATGGAGTGTCCGATGATTCCATCCAACTCTGTCTATTCAAGTATTCTCTTGCCGATAGAGCCATAAGTTGGTACAACTCTCTACAATGTGAACCTATCGCCTCTTTGGAACAACTACAGAACATTTTTCTGGAAAAGTTCTATCTTCCATCTCTCACTTATGAAATTAGGGGAAAAATAACAATGTTCACTCAAGCCCCTGGAGAAACCCTTGTTGAGGCGTGGGACCGATATAAGGAGCTTCTATGAAAATGTCCACATCATGGCATTCCTAAGAATCAACTCATCGAGATCTTCTACAGGGGTGTAGATGATGATATTAAGAGGTTTCTAGATTCCTCATCTGAAGGAAACTTCATGTGTCAAAGTTATGACATCGCATGGAGAGTCGTCACCCTGGGAGTAGAAAATCAAGCTAATTGGGGAAGATTTGTAGGTAAAGGAGTTTTCAAAGTGGCTATGGTTGAAGCGACACCTGAGTACAAATCTGTCACTAAAACCCTAAAACTCTTAGTTGCCAAGCAAGACCATATTGAATCCTCACTTACTGCAATTGGAAGAGGACGTCCACCCCTTCAACAACCAGAACAGATCAAGTCAGCTTCACTATTTTGTGAAGCATGTAAAAGTACTGATCATTCCACTTTATCATGAAGTGTTCTCTATGATGTTGTCCTAAGCAACGCATGTGGACAAGGAGACAGTGGACAAATGGAAAATCTGAATGATGTCAACACCATTCCTGGTCAAGGGTATTACAATCTGAATCATAATAGGAACCATCCAGGTTTTCAATATGGAAACCCCTCTGGAGCAGTAAAATCACATCAATTTAGTTCGAACAATCAACCAAGAAGCCCACCAGGATTCCAGTACAATCAATAATAGAATTTTGGAAATCAAGGAAATTTCAAGGGAAACTTTCAGAATAGGAACTTCAATAATTATCAAAACAACTCCCAATACTAGAGTCTCAACCAAGTTCCTTATCAACAACAAGGAGAACAAGAAGGTCTAGCTTCTCCTGATTACAAGCTATCAGCCATTGAAAATATGTTGCAAACTCAGCAAACTATGATATCTAACCAACAAGCTCAACAGAAGGCTATTGAATCTCAACTAGCTCAACTTGCAGCTAGCATTAAGCCACCAGCTGGAGTTTTTATTGGCCAGCCCGAGAATAATCCTAAGCATCCATAACAACTAAAGGTGGTCACCACCAGGTGAGGAAGATACTATTCTGATCCTCCTATCAATCCACCGGTGGTTGTTACAGATGAGAATGAACATGTGATTATACAAGATTCAACAACTCCTGAATCACAACCAAAGGAACCAGTACTTGATGATAAGTCAGAAAAAGGAAATTTTGAGAAGCCTGCTCAAGAAGATGAAGAAACTGAGACTCCAAAACCTGATATCCCTGTGTACAAACCTTGTATACCATTCCCTACTCGTTTAAGGCAAACAAATTTGGATACTCGGTTCAATAAGTTTAAAGAAGCTATGAAGAAACTTCATGTTGATATACCCTTTTTGGATGTGTTGGCTAAGATACCATCTTGGACAAAGTACTTAAAGTCACTCCTCTCCAGGAAATATATAACTAAAGAATATGAGACAGTCAAGTTAGCTAAAACCACTTCAGATATCATCCAGAGTAATATGCCAAAGAAATAGAAAGATCTAGGATCTTTTGGGATTTCCTGCCATATCGGTGATTCTTCATGCCAGAAAGGACTAGCAGATCTTGGTGCTAGCATCTCTATCATGCCACTCAGCCTTTGCAAAAGGCTAGGGTTTGCTGAACTTCTTCCAACTTGCATGACCATACAACTCGTAGACAATTCGATAAAATGCCCATTAGGAATTATTGAGGATGTACCTATCAAGGTAGGAAAAGATTCTTATGTTCCGTGTGACTTTTTCATCATGGACATAAAGAGGACGCCAGATATCCTCTCATCTTTGGACATCTGTTCCTCACCACTACAAGAGTTCTAATTGATGTTGAAGCAGGAACTTTGCTTCTCATACTTGGCAAAGAAACTCTCGAATTCAAGGTTTTTGAAAGCATGAGAAGACCAAGTATGCAAGAAGAAGATTATCTGATCGACTGCATTGAACAAATATCACTCCTCACACAAGAGGGATGTGAACAAGATGATCCTTTAGAAGTGACTCTAACAAACCCCTCTACTGATAATTCCATCAGTGAACGAGTTTAAGAGTGTGTTCTTAACCTTGACACTACCGAAGAAGATCCTGAAGCTACATTTGAAGGACTCAAGGTTGTGGAAGCCACTGAAGAAACATGCAAAAAACCAGAGGCCCCCGAAATGAAGCCCCTACCTGAGGGACTGAAGTATGAGTTTTTGGATGATCTCAAGGTTTGTCCTGTAATAATAAATTCTGATCTTACAACCGAATAAGAAGATAAACTCCTGAAAGAATTGAAGGAAAGGAAGAAAGCGATTGGCTATAAAATTAATGACCTAACTGGGGTTAGTCAAGCGATGTGTATGCACAAGATCCCTATGATGGAATATCACAGGCCAACTATTAAGCATCAACAAAAATTGAATCCAAATATGAAATAGTCCGTCGTGAAGTCATTAAACTGCTCACAGCTGGAATAATCTATCTGATATCAGACTCACCATGGGTGAGCCCAGTGCATGTAGTCCCGAATAAAGGTGGAACAACTGTTATACAAAATGAAAACAATGAACTCATCCCCACTCGAATAGTCACAGGGTGGAGGATGTGCATAGATTATAGAAAATTGAACAAGGCAACTCAAAAAGATCATTTTCCTATGTCTTTCCTTGATCAAGTCTTAGAAAGGTTGGATCACCAAGAATATTTATGTTATCTTGACGGTTACTCTGGATTCTATCAAATACCCATACATCCAAATGACCAATAGAAAACTACTTTTACCTACCCATTCGGAACATACGCATTTAAAAGAATGTCGTTTGGCCTCTGCAATGCACCTGCAACTTTCCAACATTGCATGGCTGCCATATTTTCCGGTCTCACCGAAACCATTATGGAAGTTTTCATGGACGATTTTTCTGTATACAGAGATTCATTCGATTCATTTCTAAAGCACCTCTCCCTGGTCCTCAAATGATGTGAAGAAGCACATCTTGTGCTGAATTGGGAAAAGTGCCATTTTATGGTAAAGGAAGGCATTGTCCTCGGCCATAGGGTCAGCAATAGAGGAATAGAAGTAGATAAAGCCAAGATTGAAGTGATTTCTATATTGGCTATTCCAACAAATGTAAAATAAGTCTGTGCTTTCCAAGGTCATGCAAGATTTTACAGAAGATTCATAAAGGACTTTTCGAAGATAACCAAGCCAATGACAAATTTGTTACTAAAAGATGTTGAATTCAATTTTGACGAAGAATGTGTCAAAAGCTTCAACACACTAAAGCAGGCTCTCACAAAAACACCCATCATTAGAGCTCCCGACTGGGACCACCCTTTTGAAATTATGTGTGATGCCAGTGACTATGTTGTGGGTGCTGTTTTAGGGCAATGTATAGAGAAGAAACATTATGTGATCTATTATGCATCGAAAACTCTCAATGAAGCCCAGAGGAATTATGCAACTACCGAGAAAGAACTTCTAGCAGTTGTGTATGCCTTTGACAAGTTCATATCCTACCTAATTGATTCGAAGGTCATTGTCTACACAGACCACGCTGCCATCCGTTACCTTATGGCAAAGAAAGATGCAAAACCCAGGTTAATTAGATGGATTATCCTATTGTAAGAATTTGATTTAGAGATAAGAGATAAAAAAGGGTACAGAGAATGTTATAGCAGACCACCTCAGTCTCATCCACACCCTTGATACTGAAAAGATTCTGATCAATGATTCCCTGCTGGAGGATCAACTAATGAAGGTCTCAGAAGTTGTACTGTGGTACTCAGATTTTGTGAACTGCCTTGCTGTTGGGGTTATCCATCCTTAATGCACTGAAAATGCATTGAAGAAATTTATGCATGATGTGAAACAATATCACTGGGATGAGCTATATATTTTTAAGCTATGTGTTGATGGTCTTTACAGACGATGTATCACTGAGGAAGAAACCAAACTCATTCTAGATCACTATCACTCTGGCCCAATTGGAGGCCACATGAGTTCTAAGAAGATTGCGATAAAGGTTTTGCAATGTGGATTCTTTTGGCCAACCATATCCAAGGATTCCTACAACTTTATTCAATCATGTGACAAATGTCAAAGAATATGTAACATTACGAAGAGAGATGAGATGTCGCTTAAGTTGTGGCAAGAAATTGAGATATTTGATGTTTGGGGTGTGGACTACATGGGGCCATTCCCATCTTCTTACGTATTTTCTTACATCCTAGTAGCGGTTGATTACGTCTCAAAATAGGTTAAAGCTATACCAACCATAACTAGTGATTCCAAACACATCATCAAATTATTCAAACATATTATTTTCCCCCATTTTGGAGTGCCACGAACCATGATATCTGACGGAGGGTCTCACTTCCTTGAAAGAAGCTTTCAAGTTTTATTGAGAAAATATGGTGTAACACATAAGGTAGCCTCACCCTACCATCCACAAACAAGTGGATAGGTAGAGGTCTCTAACAATCAACTAAAGGCTATTCTAGAAAAAAACTGTAGGCCACAATCGAAAGGATTGGTCAATGAAAATCAACGACGCTTTATGGGCCTATCGAACTGCTTATAAAACTCCCATCGGGACTACACCTTTTCGATTAATATATGGAAAGGCTTTCCACCTGCCAGTCAAATTGGAACACAAGGCATGGTGGGAAATTAAACAATTGAATTTTGACATGAGGAAAGTGGGCCAAGCCAGGATTTTGCAACTCTAAGAGCTGGATGAACTTAGGATGACAGCTTATGAGAATGCTCGAATCTACAAAGAACACACCAAACTTTGGCATGATGGTCATTTGAAAAGACAATACATACAAGTAGGAGACCAAGTTTTGTTGTTCAACTCAAGGTTGAAGTTATTACCGGGGAAACTCTGCTCTCACTGGTCTGGACCATACCTTGTCAAAAGCATCTCCCCACATGGTGCTTTCTCTTTATGGAGCAAAAATTCGAGTGAATTTGTGGCGAATGGTCAATGTTTGAAAAGATATTTCACCATAGATGACATCAGCAATGAAGCAATAATAGATCTCTCAAACCCAAAGGAACCCCCATGAAGTTGAAGATATCAAGTCAAGACATCGACATAAAACAAAGGTGCTTGTCGGGAGGCAACCCGATAAATAAATTCGAATTTAGTTTTAATTTTGAACTAGAAATTTTTCCTTAATTTTGTTTTCACTTTTAAGATAATTTGGCACCAAATAAAATTCACATCACGAGATGCTATCATGAGTTCTGATTGATCTTGCTTTTCTAGATTTTTAGATGGAGGACACATGATGCCTGGAATGCAACCACATCCAGTGGTCCAAACGGCATGAAATTTCCCCTCCATCTCAGATTTAGAGTTTGCTTGGGAAGAGCAAATTTCTAAGTTCAGGGTGGAGGGTGGGTGGTACGTATCTTACTTTCCACCTTCACCCATCTAAATCAGTCTTAGATTTTCATCGTCGCATTTTTGACCAAAAGTTTCAAAATTTTCAAATAAATTTTCAAAATTTTAAAGTTTTAAAAACTTTTAAAGAATTTGAACAGATACTTGACGAATTTTTGACACTTCCTGGTTTCATTAAAAGTCACTAACTAACCTACTATGCATTTTGAATCATTATATCCTCCTTATTCGAAGTAAATCCTCAAAAGGACCACTTCTGAAAACTAGCCTTTTGATTGAAATCATCTTGTGAAGCTTATGATTCCTAACATCATGATACTTTTGCAAAATTGATAAGTGTATGTCGAACTGATAAGGATCAAACATGTCGTTCTTCCTAAATAACTAGTGGAACAACAACATAGAATCCCTACCGGATCCGCATCAAGTCATTATTTGAGCAGAGTTTGACAAAGAGAACAACCCGGTGTACTGAATTGTAAATCAAGTTGCATTCTGATCTAAACTCTCTTCTACACTTCTTCTACCATCTTTTTATCCCTCCATTTACCAAAAAGAAACAAATATAGCCAAAATAGTGCCAAACCCTAAGTTCGGGGTGGCACGCCACTTCCCTCTATATCCGCTTCTTCCATACCCCTAATTGATAAACAGGGGCGTACCACTAAAAATGCAATCTCAAGTCGAATAGAGGAGAGATTTGTAAACAAAAAGATGCCAAAGCACACACAAAAAGAAATGCAATCTCGAGTCGAATAGAGGAGAGATTCGCACAAAAAATGCAATAAATGAAATTGCACTTCATAAAATGAAAATCTCAAGTCGAATAGAGGAGAGATTTACTTTTTCCTTCCACACCACCATTCACTCCATGTTCTACATAAAGGCACAATGAATGCCACCTCTATCCTAAAAAACTCTAGTGTCAGATCAAATACACACTTTTTGTTCTGCGGGAGTCTCTGGACTCTTACAAAACTCTTTGACATGCTTGCTGTTGGAAAAAGTGAGGAGGAACTGATATTGGAAAGTGAACTCAGGAATGAAGATATGGTAAGATGTGTTTAGTGGTCTCAGGAGGTTGAGATATTGAGTCTTACTAAGCAGAAAGAAAACAATCGTGATGTGAAGATGAGGCAATCACATGAATTGAAAGTATTTTTTTGGCGGCTGTTTTAGATTTTGTGTTACTCGAGGACGAGCAACGTTTAAGTTCGGGGTGTTTTGATGAATGCACATTCATCAGGAATTTCATTTACCATCTTGGTCTCATTTTGACTTAACACATCAAATTTCACTCATTAAATATCAAAATGAATCATAATGTGCAAAATTACTTAATTGATTCGATTATCAAGGTTTTAACTGAATTTATGTTGATTTAATGCGGGTCTTGATAAGGTTGAATAGTTAGTCGGGACCCACCTTAACTCACCCTTGGTTCTAACCAATCGGTCTAACCAAAAGGTTTCATTCAATCAGTCTGAGCAATGGGTTTCATCCATTCGGTCTCAAGACCGAACAGACATGCTCACCCCAAAACCGTTTGAAGAGTTTCGGTATGCGAGACTGTTTGAAGAGTTTCTGTGATGGAGTGAATCTTTGGAATTCATGTATACTTAATGATACAAGTGAATTCATTCATGTTGAGTTATTATGAGAGTTATAAGTACTTTGGAAAAACCTTGATGAAATGAGCTTCCTAGAACAAGTTATTGAGGATTGCAGTTAGCTAAATGTTTAATAAATGGATGGATCGATTTACATGATAGTACAAATGTTACTATGTTTATTAGCCTAGGTCCATACTTATGATGAATCACGAGGTCTTAGTCCGTGTTTTGCCGCGGATTGGTGACATGGATAAATCCCAACCCAAGGACAGTACATACCAGGTTGCATGGAACTCATCTCCCTTACCTCCAACTGATATGGAGACGTGGGAGTTCTGCCAAGTAGCACCCTGTATCCCCACGATCCAGGATCGTGCGGGGTGGGGAGAGATAGAACACATCGACCCTTGAGATAAGAGAAGTAGAGTTGAGAGTGGGGAGAATTAACTGTCCCACACAACCTCCTCATGTCTCCACGGCAGTAGCAGCATAGGCTGAGAAGCATAGAGGAGGAAATCGAAGGCGTTTTGCAGAGAAAGGTGCTAGCGAGGGAGTGACCATGGCCTATCTCTCGTTGGCGTTCCAACCTTGCAGCAGTGCTTGTGTCACAACTGGATGAAGGAGACACGAGCTCCGAATCTAATGCAATCCAGATCATCCGATGAGGAGGCATGGATGCCTGGTTGTTCCAAGCTGGGGTTCTCCCTAGTGCCAGCGCTAAAACCAGGAAGCAAACTGCTCGCCGGAGCAGTCCGTTATAGGCGGCATGGTGGAGCTAAAGCAGAGCTCTCAAGCTCAACCAAGAAGCCCCATCGCCATGGAGGTATGCCGCCACTGCAAGAGCCTAGGATCAAGGGCGTCCCCCCCCCCTATCTGCTCTGCCACAGCCGCATCCCACGGCGGCGGCCTATCCGAGCCTCAAGCAGGAACCACCATAGGAGATCCCCAGAGACCGGCATGTAGAGGGAGGAAGTTCAGAGTTTTTCATGGCATCTAGGGCTACTAGAGTGGGCATGTTGATAGCTGCCTAGCTCACCTGAGGAGACCAGTCACAGCGGCGGCTCCATCGGGGAGAACGACGAGAGCGGTTCCCGCTTCGTGTGGATCGCGAGAAAGGAGAGGGCAAGAAAAGGCCCAACTGGTTCGGCCCAACGAAAGACAAACTGTGAGCCAGACGAACCAACCCAAACCGAGGCCAGAGACCGCTCAAACCAGATTGGCTCAGATGAGAAGTAGCACACCCCCCACAAGTGCCACATGGCAGCGCCCAATTGGCCCGATAAGGTAAAATCCCAGAAATGTTTAGATCTTACAAAATGCATAGTACATAGCCTGCTTATCAGAAAAATACGAACAAGGTACCATTTTTCTCAGAAAAATGAGTAGAACACATTGAAAGCATAATATTAGGATTTTGAGTAACTAATATAGTTAATATCATGTAAGATATGTAATGCATAGTTCATGAATAATAAATATCAAATGATGACATAAAATTATGGAAAAATGTCATTAAGTCTATAATAATGTTTATAGTGCTTATGATGTCAGATATGGTCATGTTGATGTACGAAATTATGTAATTTGATTAATATGTCTAATTAGGGCTAAAAACCCTAAGTAAAATGTAATAAATACTTGCATGCTCAATAAATGGTGAAATTTACAGAGTAAGCTCATATCAGTATATGGAACCTCAGTTTTAATTATGTGATCAGTTTTATACACGAAATCCATGATATGTGAAATTGACCCCTAATGCATGTGATGAAATCCTAATATGAGTAATACATGTAACTTAGGGTTAATATGTGTAAATAATAATATGGAACCTGATATTCAGATTATGTATCCTAATTTGGAATATGACATCAGTAAGATAATACCAAGACAAGGATACAAGTAATAAAGAGAATAATCCAATGAACTAAGAGAAACCCTAATGGACATAATTAGGGTTAAGATGAGATATAATAAGATGAGAACCTGATGATAGTATATGGTCTTGTTTTGATCAGGTTTGACCAAGCTTATAGTTGACATCCGTGATATGTGTTTAGTTTGATCTATCTCTTTGGAAGGTATGCCATTACCTCTTACTTGGCTTATTATACAATATGCATGTGTTATATGGTAGTAAAGACTTGGCATATGATATTGATTGAAATGATTGTTCTGGTATGATATGTTGCATGATTTTCCATACTTATTGCTATGAACACATGAAACATAAGATATCTGGTCCATCATATGATAGCACTAAACTCTTTGGTAGTACAGTGCATTGAAGTGATCTCAAACTCTTTGGTAGTAGATCACATGTGTTAGATCTCAAACTCTTTGGTAGTAGATCACACGTAAAATGATCTCAAACTCTTTGGTAGTAGATCATAAGGCCTGAAAAGCATCAAAGTCTTAGGGGCAGATGTACGAGATATATGATGGAAATATGATTAAAATATGTGTTCTCTTTTGTTAATGAATATCTTTGTGCAATTATACGCTTTTCTTATATTCTTCTGTTACTGCCAAGTATATTAGTTTTATCTTATTGCCAAGATATGATGAGAGGTATATAAAAGACACGTAGGCGTACTCAGTACAATATTCATGAAATATTGTGTTGACGTGTACCGCATGTAATCTTTTGTTTAGGTTGTGGTTATGCTCTTGAAGATCCAGGATAGTTAGAGTTGTGTGGCGACCTGATGTACAGGTGGACCTGTTGTCTTAAGATCCTGTTGTTTAGATGTAGTACATGTACATGTTTAAGTTTGATGTTCAATATGTAATATCAAATGTTGTATCAATTCATGTTGTAATTATATGTTGAATGGTGAACATGTGTGTATGGTTTTATTATTGTTCATGTACATGTGCTACTGTTTGTTCCTTTTGACTTCCTCTGATTTTCTTCTTCTTAGCCTAGTGTGGGATGTTTAAATTGGGATTATCGTTGAGGTGAGGGTTTCAATTTTGACGTCACACATCAAATTAAGTTTTAGAAAATCCGGGGACGTCACAGGTGGTATCAGAGCATGAACAATAGCAAAGCCTGACATTTTCTCATTATACAACTCAAAATCAAAGAAAACCTTGAACTTAATAATCTTTAGGGTTAGATTAGTTGTCTTTTAGAGACTAGATCTGACCTAGCCTCTAGGTTAGAACCTAGATGTCTGAGAACTAGGTCTAGACTAGTGCTTGTTGTATAGCAAGTCCTTAGATGTCATACTTTCCTTATAGTGCAGCGGTATGGGATGTTGCACTATTTGGAAATGACGTGCTTCAAGGGAAGAGAAACCCTAGACATATGGCGCTCGTTGTTTAGAGTAGCTACACTAGTCTACACCATGTTCTCAGCCTTTTCACTAGTTTTCATGACACTGTACTCTCTACTATGTGTGGGACACTCGTTTTCAGGATTTGGTTTTGGATTCCAACTGGATCGAACCGTGATAGTTTTCTCTGACGTTTGTTTTATCGGAGAAAAACTATATAATATTTTAATATGTATATGTATTATAAAATGTGTCCCCACACATGTATGAGTAGGAGGTGGTCATGCAACCAAAGTGAAAGTGAATGACATCAGTCTAGAAGAGAGTGTAGTTCTAGATTAGATGGCTAGAGCCTTGTTTGGTATATGTGATAGATGGAATAGATAGAATAAGTTTGATGATATGATCTAAGTCATATATAGATGATATAAGATAGTTTATGATGATGTATGTTTGTCTTCGAGGACTTAAGTTCAGTTTTGAGATAAGTTTTGATGACGCAAGTAACTAGGCTTTTATGAGATAAGATATGTTAAGAGTGAGCATGAGCCTCAAACTCTTTTACGAAGGAGGATCTATAGTGTTAGGACCAGTTTCGGGGTTAACTCCAGAGAGAGTGAGACCCATTGGGAGAAGGTCAAAGAACCTAAACTCCAAGATATGAGAATTTTGAGAATAAGTGTTATGATATGTCCTAAACTAGACTACTCCTAAGTGAACGAGTTGAGTTGCTCTATGCATGATTCCTATAGTCATGTTGAACCCTAGATATCCTTGGGAGAACCAAACCCTAGAGACAGAGAGAGGCTGGATATATGTGCATGTGAGTATGAATATGAGTGCCTACCATCTAGGTGAGGGAGAGAGCCCAAGACCCTGGAGGAGGTAGCTATATTAGCTTTTGAGAAGCCTCATACTCGGGTTGGTGGTTTCCCATATAGGAATCTAGTGGTGTGTATATAAGAGGAAGAGAGTTGAGAAATAGTTTTCATGGGTACAGAGATGAGAAGAGAATGTCATAGCATGTTTTGGTTTGTGCTTATGTGGCTTGAGCTTGTAACGCTATCACTACTGCCAATGAGGTATACCTGAGAACCCTAGACGGAGAGGGAAGATATGGTTGGTGCAAATGAGATACTCATAGAGTTGAGTGAGCTCAGAGAGACTGAGCATGGCACTGCCCTCATGATATGGGTCAGGAGAACCCCAATTGGGCTAGATAAATCTTTGATATATGTTTAATAAGCTACTCACATAAGTTTGTTTAGCACAACCATGATATAATAATTGTAAGGATGCAATCTAATCTTGAGACGTGGTATATAGACATGACATGATGAAAACTCTAGAGATGGTTTAGTAGTTCCTATGTATAAACGGTTAACCATATATATGAATAAAGATGATAACGTAATATTGTTGGTTAATCTTGTGATGAAATCACTAATAAATGTATCCATTTATTATGAGCAATGAAATAAGATCAGATGAATGAAATATGTTACATGAGGTGTTAATCTTAGTGCTTAATTAAGATAAAAATATAATTTGATAGTTAGCACAACCTAATGCTTATGAAACATTGACATGATCTAGATGGATAAAGCGAATTAATGATAATTAACTCCCTCCTAAAAGACATATGTTAATGTTGAATATGCTTTAACTTTTATCTCAATAAAATGTTGATGACACCTTGATGTATGGGTTAACTTGGGTTAACTCCTTGGGGACATGGTAATATGATGTTGAATAATAACACATGAATTAAGATAAGGATGCAACCTTAATATATGAGATATGGAATGACCTATTCAGAGCTTCTAAACCCTTATTTGAGCCTTCTATGGAGTGAGGTTTCACCCTTGATGCTTTTACCTCCTAATAGTGCTTTGGATACATGGTTCTAGGTAACCTTTGCGGATATGTTGCACATAGACTAGTGCCTACGTATGGAAGAAGATCCTTAGTTCTCCCCAAGAAGTATGAGTATGGTTGACTTTCGAGGATGAAAGTTCTTTTAAGATGTATATGATGTAACAAAGTGGGTTTTCTGGCTTAATTCTGAGGACGGAATTTCTTTTAAGGTGTGTAGGATGTGATGGAGTGAATCTTTGGAATTCATGTATACTTAATGATACAAGTGAATTCATGCATGTTGAGTTATTATGAGAGTTATAAGTACTTTGGAAAAACCTTGATGAAATGAGCTTCCTAGAACAAGTTATTGAGGATTGCAGTTAGCTAAATGTTTAATAAATGGATGGATCGATTTACATGATAGTACAAACGTTACTATGTTTATTAGCCTAGGTCCATACTTATGATGAATCACGAGGTCTTAGTCCGTGTTTTGCCGCGGATTGGTGACATGGATAAATCCCAACCCAAGGACAGTACATACCAGGTTGCATGGAACTCATCTCCCTTACCTCCAACTGATATGGAGACGTGGGAATTCTGCCAAGTAGCACCCTGTATCCCCACGATCCAGGATTGTGCGGGGTGGAGAGAGATAGAACACATCGACCCTTGAGATAAGAGAAGTAGAGTTGAGAGTGGGGAGAATTAACTATCCCACACAACCTCCTCATGTCTCCACGGCAGTAGCAGCATAGGGTCAGAAGCAGAGCGGAGGAAATCGAAGGCGTTTTGCAGAGAAAGGTGCTAGCGAGGGAGCGACCATGGCCTATCTCTCGTTGGCGTTCCAACCTTGCAGCAGTGCTTGTGTCACAGCTGGATGAAGGAGCCACGAGCTCTGAATCTAATGCAATCCAGATCATCTGATGAGGAGGCATGGATGCCTGGTTGTTCCAATCCGGGGTTCTCCCTAGCGCCAGCGCTGAAACCGGGAAGCAAACTGCTCGCCGGAGCAGTCCGTTATAGGCGAAATGGTGGAGCTAAAGCAGAGCTCTCAAGCTCAACCAAGAAGCCCCATCGCCATGGAGGTATTCCGCCACTGCAAGAGCCGAGGATCAAGGGCGTCCCCCCCTATCTGCTCTGCCACAGCCGCATCCCATGGTGGCGGCCTATCCGAGCCTCAAGCAGGAACCACCATAGGAGATCCCCAGAGACCGGCATGTAGAGGGAGGAAGTTCAGAGTTTTTCATGGCATCTAGGGCTACTGGAGTGGGCCTGTTGATAGCTGCCTAGCTCACCTGAGGAGACCAGTCACAGCGGCGGCTCCATCGGGGAGAACGGCGAGAGCGGTTCCCGCTTCGTGTGGATCGCGAGAAAGGAGAGGGCAAGAAAAGGCCCAACTGGTTCGGCCCAACGAAAGACAAACTGTGAGCCAGACGAACCAACCCAAACCGAGGCCAGAGACCGCTCGAACCAGATCAGCTCAGATGAGAAGTAGCACACCCCCTACAAGTGCCACATGGCAGCGCCCAATTGGCCCGACAAGGTAAAATCCCAGAAATGTTTAGATCTTACAAAATGCATAGTAAATAGCCTGCTTATCAGAAAAATCCGAACAAGGTACCGTTTTTCTTAGAAAAATGAGTAGAACATATTGAAAGCATAATATCAGGATTTTGAGTAACTAATATAGTTAATATCATGTAAGATATGTAATGCATAGTTCATGAATAATAAATATCAAATGATGACATAAAATTATGGGAAAATGTCATTAAGTCTATAATAATGTTTATAGTGCTTATGATGTCAGATATGGTCATGTTGATGTACGAAATTATGTAATTTGATTAATATGTCTAATTAGGGCTAAAAACCCTAAGTAAAATGTAATAAATACTTGCATGCTCAATAAATGGTGAAATTTACAGAGTAAGCTCATATCAGTATATGGAACCTCAGTTTTAATTATGTGATCAGTTTTATACACGAAATCCATGATATGTGAAATTGACCCCTAATACATGTGATGAAATCCTAATATGAGCAATACATGTAACTTAGGGTTAATATGTATAAATAATAATATGGAACCTGATATTCAGATTATGTATCCTAATTTGGAATATGACATCAGTAAGATAATACCAAGACAAGGATACAAGTAATAAAGAGAATAATCTAATGAACTAAGAGAAACCCTAATGGACATAATTAGGGTTAAGATGAGATATAATAAGATGAGAACTTGATGATAGTATATGGTCTTGTTTTGATCAGGTTTGACCAAGCTTATAGTTGACATCCGTGATATGTGTTTAGTTTGATATATCTCTTTGGAAGGTACGCCATTACCTCTTACTTGGCTTATTATACAATATGCATGTGTTATATGGTAGTAAAGACTTGGCATATGATATTGATTGAAATGATTGTTCCGGTATGATATGTTGCATGATTTTCCATACTTATTGCTATGAACACATGAAACATAAGATATATGGTCCATCATATGATAGCACTAAACTCTTTCGTAGTACAGTGCATTGAAGTGATCTCAAACTCTTTGGTAGTAGATCACACGTAAAATGATCTCAAACTCTTTGGTAGTAGATCATAAGGCCTGAAAAGCAGTAAAGCCCTAGGGGCAGATGTACGAGATATATGATGGAAATATGATTAAAATATGTGTTCTCTTTTGTTAATGAATATCTTTGTGCAATTATACGCTTTTCTTATATTCTTCTGTTACTTCCAAGTATATTAGTTTTATCTTATTGCCAAGATATGATGAGAGGTATATAAAAGACACGTAGGCGTACTCAGTACAATATTCATGAAATATTGTGCTGACGTGTACCGCATGTAATCTTTTTTTTAGGTTGTGGTTATGCTCTTGAAGATCCAGGATAGTTAGAGTTGTGTGGCGAGCTGATGTACAGGTGGACCTGTTGTCTTAAGATCTTGTTGTTTAGATGTAGTACATGTACATGTTTAAGTTTGCTGTTCAATATGTAATATCAAATGTTGTATCAATTCATGTTGTAATTATATGTTGAATGGTGAACATGTGTGTATGGTTTTATTATTGTTCATGTACATGTGCTACTGTTTGTTCCTTTTGACTTCCTCTGATTTTCTTCTTCTTAGCCTAGTGTGGGATGTTTAAATTGGGATTCTCGCTGAGGTGAGGGTTTCAATTTTGATGTCGCACATCAGATTAAGTTTTAGAAAATTCGGGGACGTCACAGTTTCGTTCTGCGAGACCGTTTGAAGAGTTTTAGTCTGCGAGACTGTTTGAAGAGTTTCAGTTTGTGAGACAATTTGAGGAGTTCTGAACTACAAGACTGTTTGAGGAGTTCCAGACTACAAAACCGTTTGAAAATTTCTAGTCTGCAAGACCATTTGAAGAGTTTCGGTCTGCGAGACCGTTTGAAGAGTTTCGGTCTACGAGACCGTTTGAGCTATACGTAAAGACCATTTGCTATGACAACTAAGACCATGAAGAACTAATGAGCAGCAATCGGTTTACAGTGACCATTTGGAATCATGGCTGAGTATATCCCACGTGAAGACAAAACCAAATGGAGGCATCTTGCAAACCGAGAGAGCAGACCATTTGTTGGATACTTGTGAAGATTGAATGGAGGGTCGTGTGATAAGATGACTTGCATGAAACTGATTGGCTGAAATGTGAAGACCGTTTGCTACGCATGCAAACCGAGACTCCCTTCCAAACCATTTGAGAAGTTCACGTGAAATGCTCATGCATGCAAACCAAATGGAGCATTACGCAAGACCGTTTGAAGTTGCTGCTATCAAAACCGTTTAAGCCAATTGCATGCAAAACGATTGGACACCAAACTGAGAGAGCAAATAGTTTGAGTAGAATAAATATCTCCCAAATGGTTTACACTAAAAGCACACCAAAAGCATGAGGGTCAGTCATGTTCCTATAAATAGGTCCCTAAGGGTCCTCATTTGGGCATCGGTTCTGGGACGCCGACAGGCTTCCTGTATACTGGTCCAATCCAGATCCAATGACGTCCATGCCAGTTTCATTCCACCTATTTCCCATGCTGCAACCAAGGAGGCTGAGGAGAGAAGGAAGATGGAGTGAGGGAGACTGTCTGGTCTGTCTTGGCATCTTCCGTTCATGTCCAAATCTGCTCCGACATGTCATAGAAGGTCGTATATTCTTCACCGAGCTGCGACTACCTTCTACACCGAGTTCATGGTGGATTTCTCTCTCTTTCTTACTCTTCTTGTTTCTCACATCATGAGCGAGTAGTACCTTTTCGCTAGGGTGCGGGGACTAGCCTCGCTTCCCATGCAAATCAAGTTCTCTTATTAAACTCTCCATGGAAATGTATATAACTTTCCATTTCATTGTTAGTTGGTATGTTTATAGTTGATTATCTACTTGCTTTCATCTTGTTCTCTCTCTTATTGTGAAATCTTCTATATGTGGGATGGAATGGCAGTTTACAAAGTTTGACTCCTTGACGAGAACTTATGATAAGATTCCTTGAGGTCGTAAGTGTATGATCCATGAGGGGACGAGACATCTAGCCTACGGTGACACTTCTGTGGTCTAAACATCCCTCAGGGAGGACCGCAGCCTTAGTTGGATTTTGTATCGTCTTTGTTTATCATCGATGTTAGTTGGTAGATCTATCACCTGCTTGCTTATCGGTTAAAGCGGTTGACTCCCAAACTAGAAATAGAATGGGATTTCTTTGAGGTAGTAAGTGTATGATCCGCAAGGGGACGAGTCATCTAGCCGTCGGTGATGCTTCTGTGTGCCTAATACCTGTATAGGGGGCCCACAACCTTCGTTGGATTTCTGTATCTTCGGAGCCGTAAGTAAGTGATCCGGATGGTGACGAGACATCTGATGCCTAAGGTGATGCTTACACAAACCTAACGCATGTATTGGGGGTTTTACAGCAGCTCCATTTGAAATGATATATCTTGCCTGGATTGTTTACAATTGAATGTGTTTACATGTGTAGTAGTGGTGAAACCTGATACCATCCCAGCGATTCCATATCATTAATCTAAATCCAACTTTAATTTAGCTTTTACTTTCTTTCTATTAGTTTTATTAACCTCAAATCTATCAATCGTTCTAAATATTAGTCTTAACTCGAACTAGATTAGACTGGAAAAGATTCTTAAAAATGTTGTCCTTTGGGTTCGATCCTTAGCTATACTGCGATAAGACCCGTCCTCTTGCGGGTGGTATTATTGCACTTTGGTTTTGGTAAAAGCTCAGGGATCTCAACCCCGAGTGAGCTTGGTAGTGTGATAAAATCCCACGTCAGTGATCCCCTCTGGTGAATGTGATAATTTGCTACCTTTCGATAGCAAATCCATCCAGTGTTTGAATCTCCCAGAACATGGTCTTCTTCTCCACTTTCTCCTATCCTTCCTCTCAATTGTTGTCCAATGGAATAGAATGAGATAGTTAGTTTGGATGAAATCCCCTAAGTCATAAAAGTGACTTAGGGCTTCATTAATTTCCAACCATCATATTAGACTTAATTTTTAGATCTTCTTGATCTTGTCATGTCGGTACCACCAACTAGATGTCGGTACTACCTACGCCTTTGATAGTTGTGACTGCATGTTAAGTTGTCAGTACTATCGAGTTGATATCGATAGTATCGATATTTCTTCATGAATTTTTGAGTCTTTGTTGTAATGTTGTCAGTACTACCGAGTCTTCTTTATTTCCATATACTCCATACTGAGCAAGTGTCAATATCACTGACAATAAAGTCAGTAGTATCAAGCTATGTAGACTCTTGTACATTTTCCTTAAATCCACAAAAATTAACATAAACTTTCAAAATTTATTAAATCATTCAAAACATTAAAATTACATTTCTTTGATGCAATTAAGTATCATAGGCTAATGATAGTAAATATTGCACAAATTAATATGAAAATGAATAAATAGTACATAAAAATCAATAATAAATAACATGTGAAAATGACAATTATATAGTGCATCAAACTCCCCTAAGATTAAATGTTTCTCGTCCTCGAGAAACACACCCTCAAATTTATTTGAGACAAGTCCGTAAAAGGATATAAAATATGAATTTCATTTCCCAACCATCCCCACATGGAGGTCCCAAACCGGCCTTTACTGACAACTGAACAATTAACTGCTCTAAAGTGACCAAAAAATTCCATAAATGTTTTCCACCCTTAGATCAATGAACACTATCAAGAGAGCAGTTAATATCAAGTCAATCAGGAATTCGCTTGGTGCATCATGTGATTCCCTATTCTACATTGCTCTTTTCCTAACTACTAACTACTTGGAAGAAGTTATCCTTATAAGAATGAATGAGTAGAATAATCTTTTAAGTAGCCTACCGCTAAGAGCAATGAATGGTAAGAATTAGGTGGCTTATGAAGATTCACAAGTAATATCTAAATTATTTATGCACAAATAAAACATGATGAACATATATGGTGAAGTAATGAAAAATGCATGAATTATAATGCCTAATATTATTGGGTGGAATGATGCATGTATCAAAAATCTCATCAACTGAATGAGAATGAATTAAATAAGAGATTACATCATGTGAACATTTCCATCTTTTTGTAATGAGATTAGGGTATCCTTTCTCCCTCTTTATTTCATACCATTGATTTTTTCTTTTTTTTTCATTGGCCCATTGTTTTAGCATGATGGAACATATGCTTGGGCTTCATTAACATACATAATTCATTTTTTTCTGAGGGTATGGATGTGTATCCCTGCAATCTTATTTTAGAGGAAAATAGTGTAACCACATGATATACAAATGACTTATGAAAAATGCATGCAATCTACATGTAATAGTTATGAAACTAGAATGTTATGCACATAAATTGTTTATTCATATTAACATTTTTTTCTTCATTTTGTAGCTAATGAAATTAAAGAGAAACTAACTATCATGTCACCTATTATGCCATGAAATGCAAACAAGAGGAAATGATTCAGACTACTTGATCATCTGAAGGTGGTGAGTCAAAATGAATGGAAAATGGATGGAATCACATAATTAAGAGACAATGCCTTTCATGAAATATGATATGTCCCTCTCTGATGACCTATGAATAGGGTAACCTTAGGGTTTCTTTCTTAAACTTCAATTTAAGATGTCCGTAATTGTTTCATCAATTTAGGATCAAACCCTATCTTCATCCACATTACTTGAATAATTAATATGTCCATTCATATCAAATATCCTTAAGCTGAATAGCCCATACACTTCCTCTAGGTGGTGCAACTCAAGAAATTTTCAACTAAGTCGATTCTATAAATCTTTTTTATTTTAATTTCCATTGCAAACACCAAAAAGCACATGACATTGACATGAATCATGAATTAAGCTCCACCTTTACACTAGATAGATCATGGATCCTATAACTTGGAAAAATAAAACTAAAAAGCTAATAAAGACTAAATTAAAAATAAAAGATAAGAGACGGTTCCAACTACCCCCCTAAGCCTGAACTTGACTATACCCACATAGTCAATATTCTAACGTAATAGATGGAACAGTGGTACAAATCAGAAGGGTGGTGGTGGTGGTTGTGGCATGGTAGGATCAAAAGGGTAGAATGTACCCTAAAAACTCGGTGGCTATTGTGGAATTTCTGGTGATTGTGAATAACCACCAAAGTAGACTTGGCTCCAGTAATTCTTGAAGAATAGTACAAGTAGCTCTTCATCAGCTGCAGGCATGTGTGCATGTTCTCTTGGTTGGACAAGAGAAGTCACTCATTCTCAAAGATCACCTTCTAGTTGTGTAGAGCCATCCTTGGACATCATGGATGCCCTACAGTGTAGCAGTCTTCTACTGCTATCCCTGTTGTATCTCCTACAACATGTCGTACATACACGCCATGGAGTATGGATTGCCCTCTTGTAAAGGTGGTGTAGCATAAAAACTAGAGGCTCCATGTGTACGAGGGTGCTTGTGTGGAACCTGCCTCCTTATTACGGGGATGGTGAGTTCCACCTCCTCCTCTTCTTCTTTCTCCTGCTGTTCTTCTTCCTCTTCATTGTCTTCTCCCTCCTCTTCATCTGAGGAGTTATCCACAGGCTACCTTATGAGGTGGAGGCCTTGTAAATCAAAGATCGCATCTGGGAGTGCCCTATCCTTGTATTGGTTGTCCAATGTACTGCATGCGTTCACTGTACCCTGGCATACATTGAAGAGGCTTGCTCTTTTGAATTGCTTTAAGTCTATCTTGGGAGAGGCCTTCAAAGATCTGGAGGTAGAGAGATCAAGGTTAAGGTGCATCGCTATCAGTGTGATCAGTCCTCCAAAATGGATAGGAGGAGTTGTCTGCACCATTCATTGCACGCCCATCATATGTTGGAGGACAAAAGAACCAAAGTTCAAATTTCTTCCCCCTAACTCCAACAATTTGTAGAAAAATCATAGCTCAACTCGCTAAGTCTTCCCCTATCCCTGGCTTGACTTTGTGAAGATGGTGTTAGTGATGAGGTGATGCAGAATGCAAGAAAAAGGGTGCTCGATGTTGGTGATGGAGTTTGAGTTTCAACTAATATGATAGCCTTTTGACACCTCTGCCAAAAGCTCCTATGAAGCTTTGAAATCAAAGTTGTTGGGGATGAAACGTTCTTCACCCATCGGCCACCCATATATGGCGTTGAACTACTGTAGCATCAGATGAAAGTCAGTGTTGAAAAGATGAAAGTTGACACGGCCCTCCATCCATCCATCCCCACACTCAGGGATGATGCGAATATCCAGCAAGGTAAGGAACTCGCAGACGAGATATGGGAAAGTGAGCCAGTCACTAAAGAATGGATTATCACCCACCAGTCCTTGATGCTTGCATACTTGGCACAGATTCTCGATGAAACCCAAGGAGGCGAGGAATGCACATTCACCATACTGTGTCACAATAACCTTCCTCATCATCAAGTCTTCATATATTTTCTTCACGTCAGCATCGGATGGGCGATGCGACTTGGTTTTGGAATCAGCTCAATCTGCCCAGCTGATGAAGAAGTGTTTTTCTTAGATGCATGCCATCACAATTGTACAAGAAGGGGATGGAGAGAAAAGATGCTCAGAGTAGACTTTGAACGCCCGATGATGCTTGCTCGAACTTTCTCAGAGGAGATGTGAAGAAGGTGTGAAGAAAAATTAATCAAAACCCCTCCTTATATAGAACCTGGCCAACCTACTATCAGCGCATCGATAATACTAACAGTCAATTCGGTACTATCAACTTTTCCTCCATAATTTGTGAGACTTGGTGCCATCCATCGGTACTGACAGTCCTCATGCACCAAAGTCAGTTGATGCAGATCGCCATGTGTTGGTAGTAGTGACATGTGTTGTTAGTATCGACTTATGCAACAAATCGGTACTGACGACCGTCAAATTTGAAAAATCTCGATCGTCGATGGTGCTCATAGATTTTGTGTCTGATGGGGTGGCACTACTGACTTTTGGGTAGGTAGTACCAAGTTGTTTAAATTTCTTGGTGCTTCCAAGGAGGATCTTGATGTTTCAAAACTGGAGCTTGCATTTACGTTGGTACTGTCGACTTTGTGTTGGTAGTACCGAGTCCTTATTAGTCAACTTGGCTCCTTTTCTACAAAAATTTAATGCTACTGAACCAGACGTTGGTAGTACTGAATTCCTTTGAATTTTCACCCAACCTCCCTGTGATGTCGTTGGTACTACTGAATCTGAGGTCGTTAGTACCAAGTTGTTTTGTCAACTTGATCCTTTTTCCCTATGATCTTGTTCGTTATACTGACTTGGTGGTTGATACTGCCGACTTTTACTCAGCCTGCACACCACGCAAACTTGATCAAGGTAGTTTTTTACATAAAAATGATTCAAATGCAAACTAAAGTAATGAAAACTACAAACTAGAATTGAAAGAACAAAAAATGATGGTTGGTTTACCTCCCAACAAGCACCCTTGTTTTACGTCCTAGGCTCGATGAGCAAAGCACAAAGATCTTTGAAGCTCAATGAGCTTCAAGTCCTCTTCTTTCCTAATCACATCTCCCCCAAAGTAGTGTTTAAGCTATTGGCCATTGACAAGGAATAGTTCAGCCCCATTCCTTATCTATACCACCCCATGGGGGAAAGATTTAACCACCTCAAAAGGTCCACTCCGTCTAGACCTCAATTTATCAGGGTGTAATTTCAACCTAGAATTGAATAGAAGCACTTTCTATCCTAGAATGAAAACTCTATGTAGTATATGGAGATCATGTATTTGTTTCGTTCTCTCCTTATAAATCTTGGAGCTTTCATAGGCATCAAACCTGAGCTCATCTAACTCATTCAGTTCTAACATTCTCTTTTTCCCTACATTGTCCAAATTATAGTTCAATTTTCTCAGGGCCAATTTAACTTTACGCACTAACTCTAAGGGTAAGTGACACACTCTCCCATAAACCAACATAAAAGGAGTGGCTCCTATAGGTGTCTTATAGGTTGTCCTATATGCCCCAAGAGCATCATTGAGAAACATGCTCCAATTAGTCCTATTGGTTGAGATTGCCTTTTCTAAGATTTTCTTAATCTCTCTACTAGACACCTCAACTTTCCAGTGGGTCTGTGGGTGATATAGAGTACCCACCCAATGTTTCACTCCATATTTGCTCAAAAGTGCCCCAAATTTCCTATTGGTGAAATGAGATCCACCATCACTAATTATCAACCTGGGCACCCCAAACCTGCAAAAGATGTGTTCTTTCACAAACTTACATACCACTTGGGCATCATTGGTGTGGGTTGTAATTGCTTCCACCCACTTAGACACATAGTAAATATCAAGTAATATGTATAAATTAGAATTCAAACACACAAAAGGGCCCATGAAATCAATTCCCCGTAAATCAAACACCTCAATTTCTTGAAAAACATTCAAAGACATTTCATGTCTTTTTTGAAATATTACATGCCCATTGACAAGCATTACAATGAAGCACAAAGTTATATGTGTCTTTAAAAAGTGTAGACCAATAGAAACCACATTCTAAAACCTTGGTTGCAATCCTAGAACTAGCATGATGGCCCCCAGTAGGTAAAGAATGACAATATGCCAAAATACTCTCAAACTCACAATCCAACACACATTTCCTCATAATAGCATCTCTACACTGCTTGAGCAAGATGGGATCATCCCAAATGTAATAACTAAAGGAATGGAAGAATTTCTTCTTCTCCTAATATTCCCAATCCTCTGGAAGCTCTCCACATGCCAAGTAGTTTAGAATATTTGCATACCATAGATCTTTGCTTTTCATAGTAAAGAGCTACTCATCTAGGAAATCTTTAACTATAGGTATATATATATGTCCTTTTCATCCACCCTTTCAAGCCTAGACAAGTGATCTTCCATTACATTCTCATTACCTGCTTTGTCTTTGATATCAATGTCAAATTCCTACAGTAGCAAAATCCATCTTATTAACCTAGGCTTTGCATCCTTCTCTTGCAACAAATATTTGATTGTGGCATGATCTGTCCAAATAATAACCTTATCCCCTATCAAATATTGACAAAATTTCTCAAAAGCAAAAACAACCGCCAAAAGTTCTTTTTTCTGTTGTTGTGTAATTCAACTAGGCATCACTAAGAGTTTTAGACACATAATAGGTTACTACGGGAACCTTTCTTTAATTTTGGCCTAGCACAGCCCCTACTACGTAATCTAACACATCACACATCAAATCAAAGGGTTGGCTCCAATCTAGAGCCTAGACAACAGGTGCGGAGACTGGATTCTCCTTCAACACCTCAAACCCCTTCAAACATTGCTCATCAAAATTGAATTCAGCTTCCTTTTCCAAGAACTTAGAGAGAGGTTTGGTGATTTTCAAAAAAAATATTTTATGAATCGTAGGTAAGATCCAGCATGTCTTAGAAATATCCTCACTCCCTTTACTGATGATGGTGGAGGTAGCTTGAAGATTACTTCTATTTTTACTGGATCAACCTCCATTCCCTCATTGGACACCTTGTGTCCCAACACAATCCCCTCACTCACCATCATGTGTCATTTTTTCCAATTCAAAACTAGGTGAGTGTCCTTTCATCTTTGCAAAAACCTTATCTAGATTGTCAAGGCAATCATCCAAAAATTCCATGTACACTTGAAAATCATCCATAAATACCTCCAGACATCAGTTGACCGTATCGGAAAAAATGTGAGCATGCATCGTCGAAAGGTAGCTGGTGCATTGCAAAGACAAAATGGCATCCGATGATACATTTGAAAGTTCCATAAGGACAAGTGAAGGTTTAATTCTCTTGATCTTGTGGATCAATAGAAATTTGGTCACATCTGAAATAATCATCAAGAAAACAAAAGTGTGAGCAGCTGGTGAGCCACTCAAGAATTTGATCAATAAAAGGTAGGGGGAAAAGGTCCTTCAAAGTGGCAATGTTCAAATGTTGACAAGCAATGCATACTCTCCACACAGTCACCAACTTAGTAGAAATCATTTCATCATTTGAATTAGTTGTTACCGTCATCCCTCCTTTATTAGGAACCACCTCAGTTGGAATAACCCAGTTAAAGTCAGAGATAGCATATATTATACATGCAGATAAGAGTTTTACTACCTCCTTATTTTCTACCTCAGTAATTATGGGGTTGAGACGTCATTGAGGTTGAACTATTGGCTTGTATCCTTCTTCCATCTGATCTTTTGCTGACAGAAACGAGGGGAGATTTCCCTTATGTCTTCTACAAACCATCCAAATGTTGCCTGGTGGTTTTTCAGAACCACAAGTAGCTACTCCTCTTCCTGAATGCTCAATGAATCTGAGATGATGAGTGAAAGCTTCTCTTGTGCTGCCAAGAAAATGTACTTCAAGTGTGATGGCAATGACTTCAGCTCTAGATCTGGGGGACTTGGTAAAGATGGGACCAAAGGTGGAGGAGGTGGCCCTAGATCCTCAAAGTGTCTGGTGTAGTAACACGGTAGTGTCTTGAGAAATATGACACACTCCTCCAAAGAATAGAATTAGGTATAGTGATCAACCAAATTCATAATACATGCCTCTAAAGGCAACTGTATATATGCTTGCACAAAAGCGGAAGAAGCTTCCTCTTCTATGATTGTTGGGCAATACTCCTCCTCTTCATCATCAGGATACTGAACAGACTTTGTCAGTGAGATCAGCTTTGTGTTTTCCAAAATGTCAACAACCAATGTGCCTTTGTGGACCTGTGTCATAACATGAGCCATATCTAGAAATGGCCTCCCAAGAAAAATAGACATCTTCCCTTGAACCTGCTGCAGCATATGGCACTATGCCTTCTCTTCAGTTATCTGTGCAGACTTTGGCATCTTGATTTTAAAGTGATCTTCTTAAATCCATAGTGTCAATCTTCCTCTGTCCATCTCTAAGATCATATCAGTAGTGACTTGAAATGGTGTCCCTAGTAGTAGATCGTTTCCATGATCATCTTGCATCTCCATTACTAAAAAATCAGCTAGAAATACAAATTTATCCACCTTGAGAAGAACATCCTCATAGATACCATATGGCCTGACTACTGAGTTTTCTGCAAGTTCTATGATCATGTTGTTTCTTCTGGATTCTTTAAGATCCAATTTCTTGAAGTAGTCAAGGGAATCATATTGATGCTTTCCCCTGAACCACATAAGGCCTCCCCAAATCTTGACTTCTTGATGTAACATGATATGTTAAAGCAGCCCAACTCCTACTTTTTTTATGGCAAAGTTCCCAAGATAAAAGCACTAGCCTACTCCTTAAAACCACTACATTAGAGTTATTTATTCTCCTATTTTTATTAATTACATCCTTCAAAATTTTGTCATACAAAGGAATTTGCTCAATTGCATCAATTAGAGGAATGTTGACATGCAGCTTCCTGAAACTATCTAGAAGTTTCTGAAATTGTCGGTCCAATTTGTTTGCCTTCAAACTGTTTGGGAAGAGAATTGGAGTAACCAACTTCATCTAGTGAGGTGGGACAAATACCTCCTTCTTTTTCACCTATGTCTCATGAGTTTCATCCTTGGTTGTCTTATCCCCTATTGCAGTTTCTGGCTTAGTTGTATCAACAATCATTGTCGGCCCTGTGTCACTTGTGAAATCCATTGCTTCTGGGAAAGTCTATTTGTCATTAAGAACTTTCTTGTAATTGTGAAGCAATACCGCCTTGACATGTTGATTTCCATATGGTACATCAATATTCCCTGAGAACCCCTGCAACTAGGTTTCCTCAAAGAAGCTACCTTTGTTGCAGTCTGAGAGATCTGAGTCTCTATACTGTGAATATGTGCTCCTTGATTCTCTACTTCCCTCTGGGTCTGGCCAATGAGCACTTCATTCTGGCTGACCATCTTACCAAGAATGTCCTCTATGCGGTCTATCTTGATAGAATCCCTCTCATGATATTGTGGATTTTCTTGAAGTTGTGCTTGTGATGGATCCTACTAAAAATTATTAGGGTCCTTCCAAGAGAACTTGGGGTCTTTCCTCCAAGAATAGTCATTTCCCCTATAATTTTTCTGATGTGCAAACATGCACTCCTCATCCTCTCCACCAAAAGGGCTTCCATCCTTATCACATAATTTCTTGCAATCAGGCCAACTTCCCCTACCACCTGGTCCCATGTCTCAATTGACTCAAGTGGGAGATTGTAGAACAAAGACTTGGTGTTGTCTGCCAATGAAGATGGGAAAATTTTCAAGTAGATCACAGTATTGAGTACTCTGTCTATCTTGAACATATCACAACTTTCCACAAAATTTCTTATATGTGTCATTGGATCTTTTGTGCTATGGCCATGAAAAACTTGTGACTTGAACAATGCCACCAACCTTGGATCAATCTTATAGCTGCCCACATTTATCATTAGTCTCTTTATTGGACTTAGCTGAGTTGTCGAGGAAGACTCCTTGATATTCTCCCAAATAGTCTGCTCTTCTTCTGCATCACCCATCTAACTTGGTTCTTCTAGTTCCTCTGGTGAAAGTGTCATAGTATTTGGTGGTGGAGTTAAAATCAGCCTTCCCGTTGAGTTATCAAACTCTCTTCCTTGGCGTAACAGCTTTACCTAGCTAAAGCCCTGTGGAGATGACTCTCCATAGTCATGAGCTCTAGTGTGCACCATGCACTAGTACCTGAAATTGTTGAATACAATGTGAGAACGATTACTAATGATTGACTAAATGATATTTGAAATTCAACTTTAAAACAATAAAAATAAAAATAAAAGGTGTTGCCTAGGTGGCTGATCACAACACTCATATTTTTGGATTTTTTATTTCCCCAAAAATAGTGCCAAAAACTTGATATGAGTAAACTACACGTCAAACACAAGTGTAGGTATCAATGTAATCTAGGCCTTAAGAGACCTCGATGTCAAACTCAGGGAGATGTTAATCTAGAAACTACTACTAATTGTAATGTGATCAGCTAGGCTGATGAAAACTTGATTAAAGGCTTAATTCTCTAAAGAAGAAAATAAATATAAAATTACTCATTATTGATCTCAATTGGAGTGAATTCCTTAGGATTATGGTTTCACCTTGGTTAAAATTGCAATTAACATCATAACATTAATATATATTTCTCCTAACCCTGGACTAAGAGACTTGTAGCAAGAATTATTCGCCCTCACGGTGTAATTTACTACCTTTCCTAATACCAATCCCACTCTCATACCAATTGTGTTATTAGTTAGGTGCTTGATCAAAAACTCTGGGTAATCTCTTCACATTCGTAAGCCATCTTCTCAAAGGGTGATACGAAACATGTATTTCTATTAATTTTCCAACCATTAATTCCCTTTTACAAAGAAATTAAAGGTCTAACTAACTACCTATGGTGATCAAGCATGGATAGTTCATGACAATCTCATATAAATAGTATAGAAATTAAGAGAAATTGATATATTGGTGCATAAAAGTCAATTACAATGCATAACTGAACTACTCTCGAGTCCTAAGGAACAAGGGGTTTAGCCCCACATGGTTTCCATTGTCAAGTACATGGGAGAGAAGAAGAATAAAAACATGGGTAACATTTAGAAAACTAATAGAACCCCTAGAGAAGATGACATGGATGATCCCCTCTAGCAAACATGATGATTTGCTACCTTCCATCTACAAACCCATCCAATGGAAGTGGCTGAATCTCTCGAAACGTGACATTCTTCTCATATTTCTCCTCTCCTTTCTCTCAGTTGTCGTCTAATAGAATAGAATGAGATAGTTAGGCTTGTCCATAATCCCCATAAGTCATGGAAGTGATATAGGGTGTCCTTAATTTCCAATTGTTGGATTAGACTTAATTTCTAGATCTTCCTGACCCCACCGTGTCGGTACTTCTGACGGCTTCGATAGTTGTGATCACCTACTAAGTTATCAGTACTACCGAGTTGATGGTTGGTAGTATCAGGATTTCTTTGAGAATTACTAAGTCTTTGTTGTGATGTTTTTAGTAGTATCAACTTTTGGGTCGGTCCTACTGATTCTTCTTTATTTCCATATACTCCATAGTGAACAAGTGCCAGTACAACTGACAATAAAGTTAGTAGTACGTAGTTGTGTAGTCTTGAAATTTATTAAACCATTTGGAAACATTAAAATTACATTCATTTGATGTAATTAAGTATAACAGGATAATGATAGTAAATATTTCACAAATTAATATAAAAATTAATAAATAGTGTACAAAAATCAATAATATATAGCCTGTGAAAACAAAAAATATATAATGCATCATTGGTCTTGACGTGCTACCTCGTCAGAGTGGTACTCCTCATATTCTGATTTAGTTTTAGGTGAGGGTCGATATTGCTCAACTTTGGGGTTCTGCCTCCTCCCTGATGTCATCCCCTATAAGGCGGCATGTTGCTCAAAAAAGGGTTGTTGAATTTGTTATCCACTTTCCTTGAGACTAGCTAAAATAGTTTGCACGATGGAGTTAGAAAATGGATGTGTTAAATGAAGTATTTGAGATAGTTGGAGATAGTGGATTAAAGATTGTGCGGTCAAGTCTATCACTGGACTTGAGACACAGGTGTGTGGTCAGTAGATTCAGGCTATTAATAGTATCGATTGCCTTGTCCCCAGCAATGGAGCCAAAAATTTGAGTAAATCACACATCCAAAAAGGAGCGAATCTAGAGTAGTCGGACTCTCAAATTTGTAACCCAACACTCAGGCCCCCACAATTATTATATGGAGTCTAATGTAGTAAATTGGGGATGATCCACATGGATAAGGGTAACAAGTGCTAAGAACATAGAATATGGGCTCAGTTACACCAGCCAAGAGAATATATCAAGTTTGGTATTAATTAAGGAATGATGTTACTTCAACCAACAATAAATCAAAACAAGTAAAACAAATCAAGATAACAATAAGTAAACAAAGTAAGAAAACAACTGGTGATGTAACAAGGATGGATGGGAACTTGGATCGGATTTCACCAACTAAGATCTCTCACAAACATGCAATAATCACACCCATTTTATACCCTTAGCAAGATTACAAGAAATCATCATATATGTTTATACCCTCCTCTCTCAATCTTAGGATATATCTAGATTATAAGTTTGTCTCTCTCTAGATGCCAACAACCAATCACAAATGTACCCATATGACATTAAATTAAAGCATTCCAACATTCTCATGCATTCATGCAACTTCATAACACAGATAAGATTAGCACTGCTCTTTCGAGGCACTAACAATCAAACATCACTTAATGGTAGCTAGTCATAGAAGTGAAGAATTAAGAACAAGAGTGTGGAGATAATCCTTGCCAAGAGCATATATTCATTGGATATAAGTATTTACATATTAGGAGATCCTTAGTAGCTACTCCCAACCCAAGAAAGATGTTTAGCCACTCATGGTAGCGAGTAGCGCTATGGATTTACAAGTATAATGAGACATGATAGAGAACAATGAAATAGAATGAAATAGATGAGATAGATGAACAAATATAGAGGAGAAGAAGGATGATACACCAACTGTGACACAATGACCAAGACTGGTGCATATCTCCTTTAGATCTAGATCTAGAGTGGGAGCAGGGGAGCGGTTATTCCTTCTTTCAAAGAATAGGCCAATGGAGATGGTGATGGCGTGAATCTTCTCTATGATCTCTACTCTCATCTTTAAAGATCAAAGACTAATGGATGGCTCTGGAATGCAACATCACTTCACCATCTCTTGAATGTCGTGACCTCCTTCATGGATGAAGTGGGTCTCTATTTATATGTGGTGGTAATCGACTTAAACCCCATCAGTCATTGAGATGGAGAACCTTCATCGGTCACCAACGTTGTGAGATTCGATGGTCACCAAAGTGTGATGACCATAGAGAATTCTCAGCTCTTTTGGTTGTTGAGAATGGTCGATGAGAGTGATCGCTGAAGAGGTGATCATCATTGGTCCCTAAGGTGACTTGTCCTTCGGTCATAGGGGCATTGAGATCATTGATCGCAGAGATGGCACAGAGCCCATTAATCTCTAATCGTCATGAAGTCTAGTGGTCTCCAAGAAATGCAAGATCAGTGATTGTTTGACTCGATGAAAGTTCCATTGGTCGCTAAAGATTTAGAACCTTGGCAATCACTTGGTTTTAGTCATGTATACTGCTAAGATGTGTATTTTGTGCAAAATAGAAAGAGGGGTGAGTTTAGGTAGCTACATCATAACTTGTTAAAATGATTAGAACTATCTAGATAAAACATAATATAGATGATAAAATGAGGATAAAATAGGCACTCAAATATCCACAAAATTGGATATTATCAGCATTACACTAAAACAATGTACCATCTGAAATGGTCTGAAAGACACCATATGTGATATGGCATGGGAAATGTCCTAATATGTCTTAAGGATTTAAACTTATATAAAGGAAGTAGTTTCTTGAAAAGGTTTATACACAAATCATAAAATCATAGTTTGTTGAATACTACCTTTAATCATAATTTGACAAAAAAAGTGTTTGTTACTAGGATAACTGAGTTCCAATGGAATCAGTGGGAGTAAAGTAGAACTCAAAAAGTTTGAGATCAACAAGCATTGAACCTAAGGAGGTACAAAGGGAATTAGCTGAATCACAAATTGTTGTGGAATCTCAAGTTCCTTATGTGGCACAAGACTCATAGTTCTAGTAGAACACGCCATGAGCTTGAAAGATTATGATATCTTATAACTCAATATGATGGTGAGTTGGTCATAAGATTATGAGCAAACAATCAACTAGAGATTGTTGAGGGACCAGAGTCTAAGAAATGGCGTGAGGCCATTATATCTAAAATGGAGTCCATGAACACCAATAAGGTATGACCTTGGCGGTACCACCAAAAGGGGTAAAACCCATAAGGTACAGTTGGTTTTTCAAAAGGGAAGACCAATGTGGATAAATTAGCACCAAAGGTTTTCAAATCAATTCAAGGCGTTGAACATGATGAAATTCCTTCACCAATTATCATTCTTATTGATTGCGGCTTATATATACCATGAGATTTGGCATTTGAAGATTAAAACCACATTCCTTAAAGGGAATATTTGAGAGGATGTGTACGTGATACATCCTAAAGGTTTTATTTTCATTAATGCAAATGAGGCCTATAAACTACAATGTTCAATATAGAGGTTGAAACATTCATCTCAAAACTGGAATCTTTAATTTGATAAGATAATCAAAGAGTTTGACTTTAGTCAAGATAAAAGAGGAAATATGTGATTACAAAATATTTAGTGGGAGCATATATTTATTCCACACTTTATGGAAGTAACATTCTAATATTGTATGTATTGAAACCCTGGCATGGAAAACACCTTCAGGATGAATCATTTTAAGTGAAACATACTATGTTATAGGAATTGAGATCTATAGAGATAGTTTTGGAAATTTTCTTGACCTAAGTATGAGCACATATATTGACAAGATTTTGAAAGGGTTCATCATGAAGGATTCAATGAGAGAGAATTTGTCCATGGTACATGGGATTAGTCTCTCAACAACCCTATATTCCAATTATTATGAAGAATTGAATGACATGAGTAAGATACTATATGACTTGCAATTGGATCAATTATGTATGAAATATAATATACTTGTCCCATAATCTTGTATGTGATGGACATGAGAAGATGATATTAGTTATATTCCAATGAAGTTGATTAGAATGCTACAAAGGACATCCATTAATACTTGTGAAGCACTAAGGATTAGTCCCCTGAATTTGGCATTAAGAAAGAGTTTGATATAAAGAGTGACATTAATGTAAGATACCAAAATTACAAAGAGTGATCTCAATGTAAATTATGTTTAATCTTGAAAGAAGATTTACAAGTTGGAAAGGTTCTGAACAACAGACCATTATTTAAATTCTATAACAGAAGCCAAGTATCCTGGTGTTATGAACACATGAGGCAATATTGTAAGGATCTAGAAGTTCACATAGATGAACTTATGGATGGTCCAACCATTGATCACATAGTAAAAATACTATGACAACAATGGAGCTATTGGTTAGGCACAGAATATGAGATATCATATCGGCAATTCCATCTCATATGAAATGGTGAACAGCAAAGAGACATGGATCATGCAATATAAAGACTGAAGGCCAAATGTCGTTAACCCATTGGATTAGCACTTGTGCAGTAGAAACATGATGGACATGTTTAGCTAACTAAGAATGAGATTACTAGATGATTGGCTCTAAGTACAAGTGGTATTTTGTTGGGGTGTATGCCCAGAGAGCCAGTCATATGATGATTGTGATGGAATATATTATAAAGGATTTGATAAATATAAAGGCAATCTTCTAATTTGTTCTATTTCAATCTGTTATGAGATAATGATGAGACATAATGAATGTCTAAAGAATGACATTACGTAATGATGTGTGTCTTTGGGTTGATGATCTGTACAATGAGATCATATGGATGTCAAGATTATGTACATTCTTGTTATGTCCCTAGTCAGATTTAATTGTGGAAGGCTAACAAACAACAATGACACATAAGACTAGAGTTTGTTTTGGTTGATGATACAATCTCATCAGTAATGATATGTGATATCAAACTAAACACATATATACTTATTAGATAATAGTGTATCAGATAGACCCACCTTGAGAGTGACACATAGATACCATAATTGGTGGTTATAATTATCTCTCGTAGTGAAGATGGTGATTGTGGTTCTTTGACCTAAAATCACTACACTCATCACATGTCGTTCAATGTACTTTGACATCATCTATCGTGACCTTGAATAAGGGTTGTAATAAAGGTGATGATTGAATGCATTGTGACATATGGGGATGACTATGAGTGATTTAGACGAGATTTGTCCCTCCTACTGGAGTTTGATATCTGGGTCACTTGATAAGTGAGACTGACAAAGGCATGCCCATGCACATGTGAATAAATATATGATATTGAGGTCACATATATCTCACATGGTCTGGATTGAACATTGAGAGGATGATTATTACATGCCTTGAGTACAATCCAGATATCAGTGAAAAAAGAATTATACAATCATTGTAACACCAATCACAAGTTGTAGGTCGAAGTTGTTCTCCAACTTTATGGATTACTTGGGTAGCAATGATGTGTTGCTAGACACTGCTCTTTACTTGTGCTATCATCGGATGGTTATGGACATTCACTACCAATGTAACTTGGAACCTATAAGGTCACACACACATGATACACTTGGAATAGGAGTTCATTCATGAATGTAAGGTTTAAACTTGATTTGTAAAGATTTAGGGATTCAATTTAAATAGTATTGGTTGAATAATTGACTGACCAGATAGTGAACTGACCGATTCAAGTAGTGGAATCTCAAGTTCCTTAAGTAACACAGAACCTCATAGTTCTAGTAGAACACATATGAGATTGAAAGATTGTGAATCCAACAACTCATATATGTTGGTCATAAGATGATGAGCCAACAAATCAACTAGAAGCTATTGAGAATTACAATCTGAGAAATGGCTTGAGGGCCATTATGGAGTCCATGTACACTAACAAGGTATGACCATGCTAGAACCACCTAAAGGGGTAAAACCCATAGGGTGCAATCGAGTTTTCAAGATAAATATCAACATGGTAACCTAAAAGGACATATTGGTTATAAAGTCTTTCAAAAAAGTTCAAATGGTTGAGCATAATAAAATTCCTCTTTCCAATTGTCATGCTTGTTATTGTGGTTTACATAGACTATGAGAGTTAGAATATGAAGAATAAAACCACATTCCTTATTAGGAATAAATGTGAGGGTGTGTACGTGGCACAGTCTAAAGGTCTTATAACTTCATTAATGCAAATAAAGTCTATAATCTACAACGGTCAATCTTAAGATTGAAACAATAATCTCAGAGATGGGATTCTTTGAATTGACAAGATAGTCGAAGAGTTTGGCTAGAGCCAAGATAAAAGATGAAATATGTGATTACAAAAGATTTAGTGGGAGCATATATGAATATTCCACATATGGATGGGGAATAACCCCTCAAAACTGTAAGTATTGAGACTTGGCATGGAAAACACCTTCAGCAATGAAGGATTATGTTAAACATCATATGTGATAGGAATGGAGATCCATATAACATAGTTATGGAAAGTTTTATAACCTAAGTATGAGCGCATACAATAGCAAGATGTTGAAAGAGTTCAGCATGAAGGATTAAATGAGAGAGAACCTAACAATTATTCATGGGATTTTTCTCTCAAAAACCCTATGTTCTGATTCTTATGAAGAATGGAAAAATATGAGTAAGATGCCAGAAATTGGATCTATCATGTATGCTATATAAAGTACTCATCCCATAGTCTTGTATGTATTGGACATGACAAGATGATTTTAGTTACACTCAATGAAGTTCATTAGAATACCATAGAAAACATCCATTAGTACTACTAAAGGATCAGTTGATGCACTATCACAACAAGGAAGTGTTGGTTGAAAAGGGTTACACTGATGCAAGCTTTTGAAAATGATAGGAAGTGATTGTAGTATAAAATGTATTTAACTCTAAGAAAAGAGTTATGAGTTGGAAGGGTTCCGAACTATAGACCACTAATCCAATTCTACAATAGAATCTAAGTATATTGGTGTTATGAACATAGAAGTGGGTACTATATGGATCTAGAAGTTCATATGGATGAACTTAAAGATATTCTAACCATTGATGACGCACTAGAGATGTTGTGACGACAATGCAACTACTGGTTAGGCAAGGAATATCAAATAGCATATTATGACAATTCCATCCCATCCGAGATGTAGCACAGTGAAGAGATGTGAAACATGCAATATATCGACTATAGAAAAATGTTGTTAACCCACTAGATTAGCACCTACACAATAGAAACATGATGGACATGTTTAGATCACTGAGAATGATATTAGTGGGTGATTGTCTCTAAGCCTAAAAGTGCAAGTGGGAGTTTGTTGGTATGTATGCCTAGAAAGCCAATCATATGATGATTGTGATGGCATATTATACAAATGGTTTGATTAATAAAGGCAATATTTTGATTTATTTTGTTTCAATCAGTTATGAGATAATGTTGAAACATGATATATGTCTAAAGAATGACATTACTCAATTATGTATGTCTTTGGGTTGATGACATGAACATTGCGATCATACAGATGTTAAGAGTATGTACATTCTTTTTTTTTGTCAGCCAAAACTCTGTTGCTTTTTTTCATTTTTTGTGTTTAGAAAAGTACAAAACTTTTTGGTTCTTAGAAAAGAACTAACAGTAAAGGGAAAAAACTATACAATAAGAATCCATCTGTAAAAGGAAAAAAGGGTATAAAAGAATGACCCTCAAAGCAGCTTCACCAGGGATATATAAATCTTCCTGAGGTCTCTTCAAACCCATCAAATCTAGAAGAACTATCAAAGTCAACAAGACATGTATCCTCATAAAACCACCAAACTCGACTGTCACTACATGAGTGAGAGGGGAGCATTAGCCAGGATAAACCAAGCAACAACAGATAGCAGATATCCCAAATTCACAACTTAGGAAAAAGGAGAAGATCAAAACAAGCTATGTCACAGCCAGCAAACAAGAACAAGAGCTAAGACTCCAGCCACATACTTCAGGAAGAATCTAACCATCATAAATTCAACCATCACCCAGAGAGATGAGATGGGAGCAAGACCAGCAGCCACCAAGCAAAGGTAAGAGAACCAGCGAAGGAGAAATGACCCTTGGAAACAAGGCATCACCAGGTACAAAACTACAGGCTCAATCCAGGAAAAACATATAAAACTTCATAGAATCATCAAACTCGACCATCACTCCAAGAGTGAGAGGGGAGCATCAACCAGGCTCAAAATGGCAGTTCCAAGGATAGCATATACCCAACTCAACCATCACTCCATGAGTGAGAGGGGAGCATCAACCAGGCTAAGCCAAACAACAGTAGAAAGTAGATATCCCATCAACAAGCTATGTTACATCCAGCAAACAAGAATATGAACCAAGACTCCATCTGCATACTTTAGGAGAGTCCCTCCAACACAAACTCAACCATCACCCAGAGAGGTGATAGGGGAGCAAGAACAACAACCACCAAACAAAAAAGGATACTCGACCATCACTCCATGAGTGAGAGGGGAGCATCAACCAGGCTCAAAACGGAAGATCCAGGGATAGCATAAAAAACTTCCTAAGGTCACACTCAACTTGACCATCACTCCATGAGTGAGAGGGGAGCATCATCCAGGCTAAACCAAACAACAACAGGAAGAAGATATCCCATCAACACGCTCTGTCACATCCAGCAAACAAGAATATGAACCAAGACTTCATACACATACTTCAGGAAGAATCCCTCCAACACATACTCAACCATCACCTAGAGAGGTGAGAGGGGAACAAGAACAACAGCCATCAAACACAGGTAGGAGAACTAGAAGAAAAAAGCCCTCAATACAAGGCATCACTAGGAGCAAAACTTCCAGCTAAAAACTACAAAAGGCAGCTCCAGGAAAAGCTTAAGAAACTTCATAAAACCACCAAACTCGGACATCACTCCATGAGTGAGAGGGGAGAAACAACCATACTAAACCAAGCACCAGCAGGCAGAGAGAAGACAATATCAACAAGCTCTCAAGCTCTGTCGCAGCCAGCAAAAAGAAACATGAAACAACTCCAGCCGTATACAGGATCATATCTTCAGGCTAAAAACCAATAGAAGGAAGCTCTAGGGAAAGCATACAAAACTTCATAGAACCACCAAACTCGACCATCACTCCATGAGTGAGAATAGGAGCAACAACCAGGCTAAAAAAATATAGTATAAAAGATGTTGCATCATCAGAGAAAATCTTCCATAGTACTCCTGAAGAAGGAGCCTCAAACAACCAGAAGGATGCTCAACCATCACTTAAGGGTGAAGAGGGGAGCAGGAAAGCCAATAGACCAGAATTCAGAAGATCTCATATGCATTAGTAGCAGACATAATAGAAAAACAACTCAGCCAAACACCAAACTAGATCAAGAAGAGAGAAAAGCCAGAGTTATCATCAGTAGGATCAAAGTATAAGAAAATGCCTCCATATCAAACAAGGAATACATCTTGTCAGGAAAGCACATAACTCTTCTCCAAACAAGAACTCATCAGGATGTACATTCTTATTATGTCCTTACTCAGATGTTATTGTGGAAGGTTGATAGACATCAATAATAAGACTAGAGTGTGAGTTGGTTGATGACAAAATCTCATCAGGCGTGATATGTGATATAAAACCAAGCACATAGATACTTGTTAGATAATAGTGTATTGGATAGACCCACCTTGAGAGTGACACATGGAAACCATTCATGTTAGTCATAATCGTGTCTAATGGTGAAGGTGGTGATTTTCATTCTTAGACCTAAAATCACTACACTCATCACGTCATTTGATGTACTTTGATATCATCCACTATGACCTTGAATAAGGGTTGCCATATAGGTGATGATCGGGTGTACTATGAAACATGGGGATGACTGTGAGTCGTGTAGATGGGATTTGTCCCTCCTACTAGAGTTTGATATCCAGACCACTTGATAAGTGATACTGAGAAAAGCGTGTGCATGCACATGTGAAGCAATATATGATATTTAGGTCACATATATCTCAGACAGTCTGCTCTAGTTCAATGAACATGGATTGAAGGTTGAGAGGATAATGATTGCATGCCTCTAGTTCATTCTGGATATCAGAGACAAAGGAATTAGACAATCATTGTAACACCTAACATAGATTGTAGGTTGAATTTGTTCTCCAAATTTTCCATTTACATGGGTAGCAAAGATGTGTGACTAGATACCGCTCTTTGCTTGTGATGTTGTAAATCAGTTATGGACATTCACTGTCAATGTAACATGGAACCTATAGGATCACACACATAGGATACACCTAGAAGATGAGTTTAATCATGAATGATAATTGAATTGATTACTAAATAGTTTAGGTACTTAGTTAAAGAAACTAATTAATTGAATAGACTCCCAACTCACCCGTTTCAAATGTTGAACTGACCGATTAGAGTGTTAGGTTGATTAGAAATTGCATTTGCTAAATTTTGGCTAAACCAGGGTGCAAAACCATCAGTTCACTTAGTGAACCAATCAGTTTGAGTTCATGAGATGACTGTTTCACAAAGTGAGATGTCCGGTTCAAGGTTCAATTTGATTGAATCAAGGATTAGTGTTGATGTCATGTCATACATTAATTGGATTAGAATCGCCAATACAATTGTGATTTTGAAACATGACAAAATGACCAGTTTATTGAGTGAACCGATCACCTCACATGCCCATCGATCATTTTGATCACAAACTGATCATTTCACTTGTCATAGGTTGCAATTTTTTGTGAAATTCTGGTCCCTTCCACTCCCCCTCAGACTGGGAATCCTGATCCTTACCCTCACATAAATAGAAGGGTATTAGGGGCTTCTTAGAGACAACTCAATTGCCTCTAAGAATTGTTTATCTTCTCTGGTTGTGGTAAATAAGAGAACCTGAGCAAGTCATATCCGCTATAGGTAGGGATAGCAAGGGACAACAATTGTAGGAGAGCAAGTTGGTGACTAGTGCACCTACGAGAGGGACAACTCGTTCCTGTCTATTTTGGTTAAATGACATGAGTTCTAGGTTGTCCATGTTGACTTCTCTAGAGGAATGGATCCTTTTCCTTCCAGGACAACAATGTAAGCATGCAATCTATGGTGAAGACCAGAAGCTATTGTAGAAGTTGTCCCAGTGCAACTAGTAGAAGTTGCACAACTGCAATGAGGATTAGTCACTAGACTTTCTATAATACTAGGTATGATCTCCTTAAACCATCATTCCCATTACATATTTTTTGACGTAATCTGGTTGTTATGGGTAATATAGATAGATAATATGTGTTTCTGCTACCTATCTAATGTCATATTTCCCAACATCAATGGTGAAGACTCAGGCCTTTTTACGCTCTCCTATGCGAGGGGATGCTCCCTAAGGTGTTGCAGCCACTTGTTGAGCCTCCACTGGTTGGGCCGCTACTGGGCATGAACCTCAAGGGCCAGGGAAGGGAAGGTTGGACTTCATATGTCCCTCTTGCTATCATTGCTAGCACACCTTCTTTTCCTAATAACACCTAACATGGTGCTTCTTACCATAGGTGCAACACTCAGGGTAACAGTTCTTCTGACAAGGCTTTCCTTTTCCTCCATTTCTACCCTTTCCATTGTTATGATCTCCCTACTTTCTATTATCATTCCTTGGGGTAAAAGTGCCTTTCGTGAACCCTAGATATCCCTTAGGAATGTTTTGTGTAGGCATGGATGTATTCTCCATGTCTAGGGTGAAATTGAGGCCTTAGTGAAGTTTGTGAGTTTACTCACCATCATGTGAGGTTTTATCTAAGGGTGTGGGCATTCCACAAAAAAATTCACTCTCTATTTTTCCGTCAATATATAGACAAAATGCTCCAAGAGGAGACACTTCCAAGCAAAGTTTGTCATTCACATGTTACCTTGATAAAGGATCGTGAATTGCTTTTCCTTCATTTTTGTGGCGGAGCTAGATATGAATCTTGAAGAGAAGATAGTATGAAAGTCCACCTAGACCATCGGTTCCTCACCCAGATCTCGGCCCATGATATTATTTTCCCACCATATCTTTTCTACTCCTTCAAGAAGGTGAGCAGAAAAGAGAACTTTTTTGTTCGGTAGTACCTCCAGAATGTAGAAGTTGTTTTCTACAATGAGGATCCAGGCCTCTGCATTGTCAACCGCCTCAATCTTATCTTCACCCCGAAACTTCTCTATATTCATCTTGATCATGATAAGGATGGTGGCTCCAAGATTAGGGTAGATAGGTAGTGGTTCACCATTATCATCTTCGGCAACATCTTTGAGTGCTACGGCACTAATGGCCTCGGTAATCTTCTATTGTTTCTCTAGTGAGAATACATCAGGGGTATGAACAACTACTTTCTCTATTTCTTATTTTGATTACTTTTCCCATCAAAAACAAAAGGAAAACTAAAGCAACCCATTAGTTACCTTCAACACCACTTCTCTAGAAATTCCCACATAATTCTACATGTAGAATACTAATTACCCATCCTTTAGTAATTCATCTATTTGGGATTTTCTCTCTTTATTTTCGTCATATATATTATCAGACTATTGAAAATAGTAAAATCCACAAAAAACATAGCAATGGAGAAATTGCAAAACCCTTAATTTTAAAACAAAGCACACCGAGTTTCTAATATATTGTTATTATTCAAATATTTGCATTTTAGTATGTAAATACATGTGAATAACCATGTTATAACATTGTTGGTATAGTTGAGTTAAACATGACGGGAAGCATATCCACATGGCATAATAAGAGAGGCCTAGAGTTTAGAATCGTCAGTAATCATCATCGTTTCCTGGACAATGTTGTTGGATGAGCACGTTCCCTAAAGCCGATGTTGGGTTGGGTGGCCACACCGATAGTGACCATGCATGGATGACTACTAACCTAACAAATGCTACTCAAGCACACAGACCTTTTTGGTTTCTAAATTTTTGGATGGAGTGGCCTAGTTGTGAGAAGATGGTTAGGGAGGCATGGGAATAGGGTGTGGGTGGGAATTGTGTCTTCATTGTAGCATAGAAGATGAAAACTTCCAAGATCACTTTGAAGGCCTAGTCCATAGAGCTCTATGATATTCCTAATATGTGGAAGAAGGCTACTGCTAATTTTGAAGTGGTCACTAATACCTTGAGGATTGATCTACATGATCCAGAGCTTATTGATAAAGAGAAGAAGTTTGTGGAAAGGGTGTTCCAACTAGAAAAGGTTAAGGAAGTCATGTTTCAGAAGTGTATCTATCTCAAATGGATGCAAGATGGCGATCATAACACTCAAGTTTACCATAGGGCCACTAAGAAAAATCATATGTTGGACTACATGCATACCCTCTTTAAGGAGTATGGAAACTCGACCAGAGGTCCTATGGAAGCGGCGAGTGAGGTTGTGGGTTTCTTTACATATATATAAAATCAAAACACAAATACCAATCATGGCACCCCTATTTAGGATAGAGTCACAGTTGAGGTGAGCCCAATTCTATGTGGTCTGACCACTGATGATGAAATCAGGGAGGTTGTTTTCTCCATTAGATCGTCAAAGGCTCCAGACCCAGACTGCTTTAATGGGAAGTTCTCCCAAACCTTCTGGTCGATCTTAAAATATGATACTTTTTGTTCCATCTATTGGTTCTTGGTGGGGGATCGATGATAAGAAGAGTGAATCATGTGTTTCTTAGACTTATTCCAAAGAAAAACAATGTGACATCTCTTGACGGACTATAGGTTGATCGCTTGTTGTTTGGTTTTTGAATTATTGAGAAGTTCCTGGCGAGGAGGCTAAAGTTAGTCCTTCCAGACATCATCTTCCAATCAGTTAGCTTTCATTAAGGGCCAATCCATTTTTTACAGTGGTTTACTCATGGATGAATTTCTATTAAACTTCAACAACAAGAATAAATCCAAGAAAATTTGTTTCAAGATCAATCTCTCAAAGGCTTAAGACCATATGAATTGGCAAGCACTCTCAGATATTATGGATGCCTTGGGGTTCTCCTCTTGGTGTGTGAACATGATGAAGTAGTTTGTTCAGACCACCTCCTTCTCGATCTTGGCCAATTGAGTCTCTAAAGGCTTGTTCAACGTGTCAAATAGATTGCAATAGTGGGATTCCATCTCCCCCCTCCTCTTAACCATCATGAAGGAGTCCTTGTCCTTGCTGATTAAAGATGCATAAGAGAAGGATGAGCTTTGTGCTTTTAAGTTTGTGGGTACTTTGGCCATTTACCACCTCATCTTCATGGATGATGTGCTTCTATTTGTAGCAGGCCACGATTAACATCTGATGGAGCTTCCACTTGTGTGGAGTTGCGTGCACCACTAAAAATCCTAAAGATAATAAGTTTTTAGGTTTAGCCTTACTTATACTAGATTAAAAACTCCACCCACATATGCTAGGATACGTGGAAGTCTTATCGTAGTATAGTTAAGGGTCGAATCCATAGGACAACGGTCTTGTTAAGATCAACAAGATAGAAAATGTTACAATTTCATTTAACTCCTTAACAGTTGGTATTTAGATCAAATAGTTGGTTTGGTTGTTTAAACTAAGTGCAAGTAAAGTAAAACCAAGAAAGTAAATTTAAGGTTGTAAACAATGTTAAGAAACCACTAGGATGTGATCGGCTTTCACCACCACTACACATGGATCAAAACATGCAACATAGTAACATAGCCTGCAATAGGAGTCTAAATAGTTAGTATCTTTGTAGATTTAGTTTCCTTTTGGAGAACTAACTACGAGAAGTGTGGGAATGTTGCAAATCCAGCCATCCCCAAATGAATGGTCACTTACTTTGCATCATTCCCTTTACAAAGTGCGTTCCTCAACTTATCAAGGTTGTACTTTTATACGTCAACTGATTCCATTTCATAGTATGAAAGTACAACGATGGAAGTGAGTTTACTCCACTCCTTGAAAAACACTCCTAGATACCGAAATAGATGCATGGTGACTACATACATCAAGAACCAACATTCGATCGAGATTCAAATCTAATAGTACAAACGTAGACAATTCATACTAATAGATAATAAGTAACACAAGTTGGTGATCAAACAACAAGCATTCATTAAATGATTGATGTTGAACTGAAAAGAAAGTATATCTCTATTGCAAACTCATGAATTACATTGCATGAAATGAAAACATGGGTAGTGGGGCTACTCCCCGCACCCTAGTGTATGAGACTACTCGCTCATGGCAAGAACAAAGAAGGGGGTGAGAAGAGAGAGAGAGCATCATCTCCATGAAGGAGGGAGGAAGGTCGACCCCTTAGAGGAGAGAGAGAAATGATCTTCACACTTTGTAGCTTGCTTGATGATGAATCCTCCTCTTCCCACCTTCTTTGTCGATGAGAGAGAAAGTAGCTTGGAGATGGAGTATGGATCTCAAACCGGCAGCCTCGGGGCAGTGGGTGAAGGATGGAATGGCTCTGGAACAATAGAGGAAGCCTTTGGATGTCTAAGACCTGATTCCCTTGTGAGGACCCCTTTGGGTTCTATTTATAGGATTTTGAGTGAGCCTTAAATAGTTTGGGGTATGTGGGTCCAAATGGTCTTGGAGACCGTTTGGATTTTCACACAGTTTGGAGACCGTTTGGACTCTCTCAGTCTGGAGACCATATGAGTCCTCTCGGTCTGAAACTATTTCCTTTCATTCGATCTTGGGGTCGTGTGGCTCAGTACGATCTCGGGACCGATTGATCTCCATTCGGTCTTGGGACCATTTGGCTTCATACGGTCTCAGGACCATTTGGCTTCACACAGTCTCAGGACGGTTTGACCTTTATTCGGTCTTGGGACCATGTGTTTTCATACGGTCTCAGGACCGTTTGGATTCACACGGTCTTGGGATCGTTTGACCTTTATTCGGTCTTGGGACTGTGTGGCTTCATACGGTCTCGGGACTGTCTGGCTTCACACAGTCTTGGGACTGTTTGACCTTTATTCGGTCTTAGGACCGTGTGGCTTCATACGGTCTCGGAACCAGTTGATCTCCATTTGGTTTTGGGACCGTTTGGCTTCATACGGTCTCGGGACAATTTGGCTTCACACAGTCTTGGGACTGTTTGATCTTTATTCGGTCCTGGGATCGTTCGGCTTCCATTCGGTCTTGGGACCGTTTGGTCTCCATTCGGTCTTGGGACCGTTTGGCTTCCATTCGGTCTTGGGACCGTTTGGGGGTTTTGTAATTTTTTGTGCTTTTCTGTAAGAAGTGAAAAGGCAAAGTTAATCTAATGGTATATTTACAAAAAGGTGGAAAGTTTAAGATTCTATCTAATTTAACTAAGAAGGAGTATGGAAAACTGAGGAAAACTAGTAAGATAACATCACAAAATGGGAGGTTATCACCCCCCCCCTAACTTAGAGTCTAGCTTGTCCTCAAGCTAGATAGAGCTAAGGCCTGTAGTGGGGAGGCAAATTTATTTAGTGAAGATTTCCATACTCTTGCTTCAATTATAAACCAGAGATCTCATAGAGTTTTATCGGGCTTCTACTCGCACTAACTCTTTCAGGTATTGGGAGTTGTGTAGATCTCATATTTCTTCCATATCACGTAGCACGCATTGGGACCACCTTTTCCTCGATCACATTCTGTGCATGTTTTCAACTCCAATCAGTTTTATACTTCTTTGAAAAACCTACTGGAAACTAAGATAGGCATGAGGGTTGGCTAAAGGATGATGTGTAACTCCCCCTTTTAGTGGGGGAGGGTTTATCTAAACTTTTAGGATCTCACTACGGGGCGTGACACATCTGCCTTTGTAAGGGCAGCTAAATGTATCGGTCAGGCGAGTCCTTTATTAGCTTTTTCATATACTCAGAGACCTTAGGATCTCATTACCATGCGCGACACATCTGCCTTTTTGAGGGCAGCTGAATGTACTGGCCGGGTGAGACCTTTATTGGTCCTTCATATAGGTCCTTAGGCGTGGCACAACTCTCATGTTTTTATTCAACACTCTGGCTTTTATTCTTATACTCACATGCTTAGGAGTTGGATATTTAGGGATTTTGTTTGGGCTGACATGCCTCTTTTTTTTGAAAAGAAGAAAATAGTTTTTGGAGTCTCCTGACATGCACTCATTTCAATTTCGTACTTGGTGGTCCACTTGTGAGGTTCCTTGATTTGTATTTCACCTGGTTCCCTCCTATCCTTGAGATAGTTTTGGCTGGCTTCGGCTATGATGTTAACTTGTGGAGAGTCTGGAGCAGAGTTGAAGCAAAAACATGGAAATCGAGTGTGAAAGCAATTTATTAATTCGCCATTACATGCCTAAATGCTTTTTCTGTTATTTCTTTTTGAGGACTACTTTGATTCTAAATTTAGCTGGGGGTGACCTTTTCCAAGAGTGATGTTATACTTATGTAAAACAATTATTCTATCAAAGAAATTACTAAAAAAGTCTAAATGTGAAAAGAAAGATTAAAAAAACAATGCATAGAAAAATAGGAGTGAATAAAAAGAGCAGAGGGAGAAGGGTTGAAAAATGATACCTCGCCCTTGTCCAGTGTACCTCCCCTCTAACTTATCACTCACTCTATCCTCAGAGTGTCAAAGTGATAGGTTGAGAAGTACATGGACAAGGGCATTAGGCTTCTGTTAGTCCTTTGTTAGCTCCATGCGTTCAGAGAAGATTAGATGCAAACTTTCCACATAGAGCATGGTAATCCACGCTCGTCATGTCCTCTACTGGTCTTCCAAGAACAGTGAGGGTGTACATCTAGTATAGGATGTGGAAACCACAGTCATTTGATTCTCAGAGCTGTTGGGGGCATATGTGGGTGAAGGCTGGGTGATGAAAGTGTTCTTTATCGTACGCCCTTGTGTGCTTGCTTAAAAGATCATGTAGTTTGTCAGCACATTCCTTTGCCACCTCCTCTGTGGGTGTGTTAGCTGTCACAGCATATTGGTTCTGGTTAGGATCAAATTGGGTGTTGGAACTGTTATAGATGATTGTTGTTCCTTCAGGAAGGTTTGTCCCTAGTAACATCCAGTGCTCTAAGTGAAGGAAAGGAAGCATAATGAACTTTGGAGTTGTATGTTGGAGGCAAGAGATAAGTGCATATTTGGTTCTGAAGTTCTTTAACCTTAGTAGGTCGTCCTTCATGTAAGTTGACACCATGTAAATCGTAGGATGGTTCCGTCCAAGGAGATATTGATAAGCAGTCATCAGGATCACAGATAGAAATCCTTGTAATTATACGGTTTCACAGAGGGTATCTACCATGACTAGAATATTTCCGGCTAGAAAAACGAGCTCATCTTTCTCAGCATATAGCCTAGACATGATGAGTCAGAGTTCATTTTCAAAAAGACTCTTACAAGATGCAAGGTCGAAGTTAGGAAACGTCGGTTCTATGGCAGGTAGGGGCACCATTTGTGTGGAAAGTCTGTTGATGGTGGCCCCTGATATCAAGTCGATGTCCCCTATGTCTTCCGCCAAATCAAAAGTGTAAGGGTCCCATTCTCTTTTTTCAGGGACTATGGCGGTTTGTTGTTCTTTCTCCAACTCCGTTAATGTTTGTCAGAAAGGTCACCTTTATGAACGTTGGATGGCTGAGAAAAGATAGCGAGGGACGTTGTCTGGTGCCATAGTCGGGTCCTTGAAGAACCTTCTATCACATATGAGCTCCATGATGTAACGCCCTCGTAGAGAGTGAAAATCTTCTGTGGCCAGCTTGGTGAAGGGGGTTTGTTGATTAAGCACTTATATGTGGCGTATAGTGCTGAAAGTGCAATCCCCAGATCTGTCAGTGGTTTGGACTGGTGGAGCAATGATTTGGAACCAAGGTTGGTTCCAATCATTCTTGAGAGAAGGGCAGGCAGCCCAAATTAGTTTGAGAAGCTGAAAGGGGATGCATCGTGCTTCTCTGGCTTCTTCTCCAGCAAAGTTGATTGTTATGGCCTTTAGTTCATTGGCACAAAAGTTGTACACCTTGGCATCACGGGCCACGGTGTCAACGATCATGACTAGCTAGTGGCTGGAAACTTGAAAGGGGACCGTGAGATATTGCACCTTTCGAGCGATCCCAACACGCAGCCGCTCTATAGACTTATTGTGTAAGTCTTTGTATGATAGGCTCATAGCCAGAGCTGGTAAAGCGTTGAAAACTGGCTACAGTCGCTTTGAGCTTCTGTATATTTTGATGGAGTTGGCAAGAAGGACACGGAATATAGCCATCTTCACTGTTGATTGCGGTCGAAGGATGGTGCGGAAATCTTCGCATTTCAATTTACGCTTAGTTTTTATATTCGTGTAGATGATGCCCCCCCTCTTTGGCATCGTCTACGATAGTGTTTAGGATGAAGATATCTTGGACATCTAGGGTAGAGATGGCCACCATGTCTAGGTCGTGCATCATGTTAGGTAGAGGTGGTGGTGGGGGAAGCTCTTACGGAGGTGGAAGAGAAGTCTGCACTAAGTCATCCATATAATGTTGCAGATCTTCATCTTTTTCTGATTCAGAATCATAATCGAGTCCAATATCTGTGTCTAGACTCACTTTGTCTTCCTCTTCATGGTATGGGGGAAAAGGTGTAGATTTCTCTGGGGCAGAGTGATGTGGAAGGTTTGTTGTTGGTTGACTTGTGCTAGTTCCCAATATACATTGTTGGAACTCAGCAAAGGTTGCTTCTTTGCCCCAGAGATCCCATGGCTGAGTAGTCAAGGAATTGATCCCCATATGACATGTTAACGTTGTCATTGTGATCATGGGATTTGGGATCGTTTCCACCTTCGTGGTGGTCTTTGTCATCTGCTTTCTTTGAAGGTTCTGCTCCTCAGCTGGTTCCCTCCCTAGCATGTCCTGGGTCATCAGGTTTGTCATCTAAAGAGGAAGTATCATCATTGGAGTCAGTGGAGGAGTCAGAATCTTCTTCATCTTCATCTTCTTCTTCTTCATCATCGTATGTCGCTTTATCTTTTGTTTTCATCATTGTAGTCTTCTTGCACTACCGGTGAAGGGCTTGTAGTTCATCGAAAGCCACTTGCACATGCTCATGTGTTTCAAGCAGTGTGTTGTGGGTTTCTGTAAGATCTGAATATCTAGCCTTGGCGGCGAGGAGTCGTGTACTAAGATCTGTCACTTGGGATCATAATTGGTTGATTTCATTATTTGACGACTCCTCTTGGCGGTTATGGAGTTGTGCAAGGGTGTTGTTGATGTCGTCCAAGTGTGTGCTAAAAGCAATTTGTTACTGCTTAAGCTCATACAGGGTCTCAGGCAGAGGTTGAGTTTGTACAGAGATCCTGTCAACTTGCTGAGCCAATGCTGCTTGCTAGCTTTTCACCTCAAGCACCAACTGTGGCAGTTGTTGTAGGCGGTCATCGATGTGTTCGACTTGCGTGTCCACTGCTTCCTGCCATTGGTGGATACTTGAGAGGATGCTTGGTAAGGTGCAGTTTTACTCGTCGATCTTGGCGACCTGTTTAGTAAGACCGTGCACACAAGAGAAAATAGATTGCATTATGTTAGAAGGGTTGGCAAGGAGGTTTTGGATAGGTACATTTTCATCCTCTTGACACTCGATGTGACTTAGATGGTCAACGATGACATGTTCCACTCCGCTCTTATCTTTTATTTCAAGATCAAATTCTTGCAGCATCAATACCCAGTGGATGAGTTTGGGTTTTGCATCATGTTTCTGAATAAGATATTTGATGGAGGAGTGGTATGTAGATACTATGACCTTTGATCCAATTAGATAAGAATGAAATCTTTCTAAGGAGTAGATGACGGCTAAGAATTCCTTTTCAGTAGTAGTATAACTCTTTTGCGCCTCATCTAACGTCTTGATTGTGTAGTATATGACATATGGCTTTTTGTCTATTCTCTGCCCCAGCACCGCCCCTATAGCATAGTCGCTAGCGTCACACATTATTTCAAAGGGTTGTGACCAGTCAGGCGCTCTCATAATGGGTGTAGGGATCAAAGCATTCTTCAAGGTTGTAAAGCTATGCAGGCATTCATGGTCAAAGTCAAAATCAGCATCCTTAGTCAATAGGTAAGTCATAGGTTTTTCTATTTTTGAGAAGTCTTTGATAAATCTCTGGTAGAACCCGGCATGACCCAAGAAAGCTCGCACTCCCCTTATGTCTTTAGGTGGTGACAACTTTGAGATGACATCAATTTTTTCCTTGTCTACTTCAATTCCTCTTTCGCTCACTCGATGTCTGAGGACAACACCTTCGGTCACCATAAAGTGACATTTTTCCCAGTTTAGGATAAGGTTTGTTTCCTCGCATCTCTGTAAGACTTTACTTAGGTTGAGAAAACAGTTATCAAAAGAGTCTATGTATACTGAAAAATCGTCCATGAACACCTCCATAATGGTTTCAGTTAATCCCGCGAAGACAGCAGTCATGCACCTTTGGAAGGTTTCGGGTGCGTTGCATAGCCCGAAGGGCATCCTTGTGAAGGTGTATGTTCCAAAAGGACAAGTAAATGTCATTTTTTCTTGGTCTTCGGGGTGAATTGGGATTTGGTAAAACCCAGAATATCCGTCGATGTAGCAGAAATTTTTTTGGTGGGCTAGCCGCTCAAGGACTTCGTCAAGGAAGGGTAAGGGAAAATGGTCTTTCCTTGTTGATTTGTTTAGTTTTCTATAATCCATGCACATTCTCCAACCAGTAACGGTCCTTATAGGTACTAGTTCATTCTTATCATTTAAGACAATAGTGGTTCCCCCCTTTTTAGGGACCACTTGGACAGGACTAACCCACTGAGAGTCAGAAATTGGATAGATAATACCCGCTTTCAAGAGTTTAAGAACCTCAAGGCGAACTACCTCTTTCAGATTTGGGTTCAGTTTTCTCTGGTGCTCCCTCGAGGGTTTGAATTCTTCTATAATAGGTAGTTTATGCATCCATAGAGTTGGGTTTATGCCTGTTAGGTCAGTCATCTTGTACCCAATTGCTTTCTTGTGCTTCCTTAGTTCAGTGAGAAGTCTTTCTTCCTGATCGTCAACCAGAGAGGAGCTTATGATAACTGGACATAATTTTTCTTCATCTACGAAGACATGTTTGAGCCCAGTTGGTAGAGTTTTCATTTCTGGGGCTTTGGGTACTTCTGTTGTCTCTAATATGGTGACAGATTTTAGTTCTTCAAAAGTAGCTTCTGGGGCTTTTTCAGCCTGCTCCAAGTATTACAGGCATTGCTGAACTAACTCGTTGGTTGAAAATTCAGCTTTCGGATGTTTTAGAGAGTCCTCTAGGACATCTGATGGTTCTATATTTGCTTGCTTGAGTTGATACATTTTATAAATTGCTTCAAGAAGAAAAACCTTTTCATGGATACTAGGGCTCTTCAGGCTGTTGAAAACCCTAAATTGAATGATTTCTTTACCCAACCTCAAGGTAATTGTGCCAGCCTCAAAATCAATTAATGCTCTAGTTGTGGCAAGGAAGGGTCTACCGAATATTATCGGGTACCTTAGGTCTTCTTTTATATCCATAATGACGAAATCACAAGGGACATAAGAGTCCCTCCCCACTCTTACTGGAATATCTTCAATGATTCCCAGGGGTGCAGTAATGGTGGAATCAGTGAGCTGGATGGTCATTGATGTAGGAAACAAGTTAGTGAACCCCAATCTTTTGCACATGGAAAATGGCATAATTGATATGCTGGCTCCCAAGTCAGCCAATCCATTTTTACAAGAAGTGTTCCCAATAGAGCATTATATGCCAAAGGATCCAGGGTCCTTCTATTTTTTTGGCATTTGATACAAAATGATATCAGAAGTGGTTTGGGCTAGCTTGACAGTTTCATGCTCCTCTGTCATATATTTCTTTGATAGCAAGGTCTTCAGATATTTGGACCAGGCTGGGATTTCAGATAAGGCATTGAGAAAGGGAATATCAACATAAAGTTTCTTCATTGCCTCTTTGAATTTCTGGAATCTAGAGTCTAGTCCGATTTCCTTTAACCTACCAGGATAGGGTATCCTTGGCTTATATTGTGGAACCTCTGGTTCTTTGGGACCTTGTTCCTTTTCTTTCCTTTCTTCAGCTTCTTGACCTGATTCTTCTGTTGGGATGATTTCAGTTACATCCTTGTCTTCTTGATTAACTGAGATGGCTTCAGTGAGAGCACGACCAGACCTTGTTGTAACAACATTTAATTGTTCTGGACTATGTTGATTGTGTCTTGTATTTTCTTCTGGCTGGCCAGTGAAAGTGCCCACTGGAGGTTTTAGCTAAGCTGCTATCTATGCTAACTGGGTTTCCATATCTTTTTGCTGGGCTTGCTGGTTAGCCAACATGGTTTGCTGTGATTGCAGCATCTGCCTTATCAAGGACAGTTCATCAGTCTGCTGTGGTGGGGTATTCTTTTATTGAAATTGAGTGAGTTGTTGCTTCCCTTGAGGTGGTTGTTGTTGAGGTGCTGGCAACTGAGGTTATTGTGGTTGTTGCTACTGAGTTTGTTGTAATTGCGGGTGTAGAGGAGGGTGAGTATATTGGTAGTATGTAGAGGGATTTCTTGGGTAGTTGGATCTCTAGAAATTGTTTCTAAAATTCCCTTGATTTTGGTTGTAGTTGCTTTGAAATCCAGGTGGTAGTCTGTTGGAAGATCCACCTTGTGTTTGATGTTGTGGGTTAGCAGTCCCCGCAGGATTTCCATATTGAAACATGAGATAGTTTCTCAGTTGATTTGGATTATAGTAAGCTTGTCCTGGTATGGAATGGATGGAATTTACTTATTCTGGCATCTGATCCTCAGGGTGTTCAATAATCAGCTCATATTGTGGTTGAGTTGGTTGCAAATCCATCATTACATTGTATAGGAGACCACATGACAATGTGGGATGATCAGATGCATGATAGGCCTCACAAGTTCTTGTAGCTTCTTTAGCTTGTTGGGGGTTCTTCTTTCTGTCATACTCCCCAAATGATGCTTCGAGGGCTTGTTGTTTGTTGGCTATGGTTTTCAAAGCTTTGGCTATGGCTTTCATTTCCATAGATTCTTCAGCTTTACAAACCTTTAGAACTCCTCTTGTGGTTTCCCTCCCCTAATTGGATTTATTTTTAGCTCTGAGAGTGATGATCCTCCAAGAATCTTCGTAGTTCTGTCTCATAAAGTTTCCTCCAGATGAGGAATCTAAGAACTTCTTAATTTCATCACTTACTCCCCTATAAAAAGTTTTTATGAGCTGATTTTGTGAGATTCCATGGTGAGGGCATTTCCTCAAGAGTTCCTGGAACCTTTCCCATGAGTCTGCCAGTGACTTCCCGGTAGTTGAAGGAATTGGTTGATTTGTCCTCTGATTTGGTAGGTTAGTGAAGGGGGAAATAATTTCTCCAAGAACTTTTCTTCCAAGTGAGCCCAGGTGGTGATTGGCTCCCCGTCCAAAGAATTGTACCAGCTTAGTGCTCTTCCAGACAAGGTGAAGTTGAAGAGTCTGAGCATGACTGCATCCATGGTTGTTCCAGCTTGTGGTACCAACCTACAAAGGGCTTTGAACCTCTTCAAATGGTCTATGCAGTCATCTCCGGCACTTCCAGAGAATGAGATGCCCTGCATTATTTGGATCCATTGTGTCCTAATCTCAAAATTAGGAGTCTTGATGAGTGGTGGTTGGACTGGATGGTTGTCTTCCTAGTTCTTGGGAACAACATAATCACATAATTGCTTGCTTCTTACCAATAGTTGAGCAGCAGTCGTGGCTGCTTCATTCTCAGCACGGATGCGGGCTTGATCTTCATCCCGTACTTCATCCTGAACTTGGGCGCGAGTGTCGGCAATGAGTTGTGCTCGCTAGGCTGCTATGGCAGCGTTGACCCTTTCCATCACTAGTGCAGCTTGGCGTTGATCTTCGACCATTTGTCTGGCTCTTTGATGATTAAGTCTAATGTGGCGGTGGAAGCTTCTCTCTACCTCAGAGTCGTACTCTAGATCATGGGAGAATTCGAGATTATGTGATGGTTGCATACACATATTCTACCTGAGTAGAGCAAGAAACACACTTTTCAGATGATGCAGGATATATGATGAAATCAAGAGAATATGGGGTAATGTTTAAAGAAAAAGTGTAAAACCCTAACCAACTAGCAAGATGATAAATTAAATAAAAACGTTCTGTTGTCCCCGGCAACGGTGCCAATTTTTGATGGAGCTTCCACTTGCGTGGAGTTGTGTGCACCACTAAAAATCCTAAAGATAGTAAGTCTTTAGGTTTATCCTTGCTTATACTAGATTAAAAACTCCACCCACGTATTCTAGGATACGTGGAAGTCTTATCGTAGTATAGTTAAGGGTTGAATCCATAGGACAACGGTCTTATTTAGATCAACAAGAAAGAAAACGTTAGAATTTCATTTAACTCCTTAATAGTTGGTATTTAGATCAAAGAGTTGGTTTGGTTGTTTAAACTAAGTGCAAGTAAAGTAAAAGCAAGAAAGTAAATTTAAGGTTGTAAATAATGTTAAGAAACCACTAGGATGTGATCGGCTTTCACCATCGCTACACATGGATCAAAACATGCAATGTAATAACATAGCCTACAATAAGAGTCTAAACAGTTAGTATCTTTGTAGATTTAGTTTCCTTTCAGAGAACTAACTACGATAAGTGTGGCAATGTTGCAAAGCCAGCCATCCCCAAATGAATGGTCACTTACATTGCATCATTCCCTTCGCAAAGTGTGTTCCTTGACTTATCAAGGTTGTACTTTTATACGTCAACTGATTCCATTTCATAGTATGAAAGTACAACGATGGAAGTGAGTTTACTCCACTCCTTGAAAAACACTCCTAGATATCGAAATAAATGCATGGTGACTACATACATCAAGAACCAACATTCAATCAAGATTCGAATCTAATAGTACAAATGTAGACAATTCATACTAATAGATAATAAGTAACACAAGTTGGTGATCAAGCAACAAGCATTCATTAAACGATTGATGTTGAACTGAAAAGAAAGTATATCTCTATTGCAAACTCATGAATTACATTGCATGAAATGAAAACATGGGTAGCGGGGATACTCCCCACACCATAGTGTATGAGACTACTCACTCATGGCAAGAACAAAGAAGGGGGTGAGAAGAGAGAGAGTCATCTCCATGAAGGAGGGAGGAAGGTCGACCCCTTAGAGGAGAGAGAGCAACGATCTTCACACTTTGTTGCTTGCTTGATGATGAATCCTCCTCTTCCCACCTTCTTTTTCGATGAGAGAGAAAGTATCTTGGAGATGGAGTATGGATCTCAAACCGGTAGCCTTGGGGCAGTGGTTGAAGGATGGAATGGCTCTAGAACAATAGAGGCAGTCGTTGGACGTCTAAGACCTGATTCCCTTGTGAGGACCCCTTTGGGTTCTATTTATAGGATTTTGAGTGAGCCTTAAACGGTTTGGGGTATGTGGGTCCAAACGGTCTTGGAGACCGTTTGGATTTTCACACGGTTTGGAGACTGTTTGGACTCTCTCAGTCTGGAGACCGTTTGATTCCTCTCGGTCTGAAATTGTTTGCTTTCATTCGATCTTGGGGTTGTTTGGCTGCATACGGTCTCGGGACCGGTGGATCTCCATTTGGTCTTCGAACCGTTTGGCTTCATACGGTCTCGGGACCATTTGGATTCACACGGTCTCAGGACCGTTTGACCTTTATTCAGTCTTGGGACAGTGTGGCTTCATACGGTCTCAGGACCGTTTGGCTTCACACGGTCTTGGGACCATTTGACTCGGGACCGTGTGTCTTTATACGGTCTCGGGACTATTTGGCTTCACATGGTCTTGGGACCGTTTGACCTTTATTTGGTCTTGGGACCATGTGGCTTCATACGATCTCAGAACCAGTTGATCTCCATTCGGTCTTGGGACCGTTTGGCTTCATACGATCTTGGGACCATTTGTCTTCACACGGTCTTGGGACCGTTTTATCTTTATTCTGTCCTAGGACCGTTCGGCTTCCATTCGGTCTTGGGACCGTTTGGTCTCCATTCGGTCTTGGGACCGTTTGTCTTCCATTCGGTCTTGGGACCCTTTGGGGGTTTTGTAATTTTTTGTGCTTCTATAAGAAGTGAAAAGGAGAAGTTAATCTAATGGTATATTTACAAAAAGGTGGAAAGTTAAATATTCTATCTAATTTAACTAAGAAAGAGTATGGAAAATTGAGGAAAACTAGTAAGATAACATCACAAAATGGGAGGTTATCAACATTTCAGAAGGCTAAGGTGCATCCTTACGAGGTTTGAAAACCTCATAGGTTTGTATATTAGAAACATCAAGTCAAAGGTGTTTCCTTCCAGGTCTTGTGATGCCAGAAGAGGTAGACTAAAATTGGTAGTAGCGATGAAGGAAGTGCCTTCCCTATAAGATATTTGGGTATCCTTATCTTATGGGGAGAGGATCTTGAAGAAAGTATGTCTTGATTATTGACAATCTTCAGGAGATGGTTGATAAATGGGTTGTTTTTTCCCTTTCATTTGCAGGAAGAGTTTTCCTCATTAGAATGGTCCTGGTGACAAAGATTGCATTTTGGAATAGACAAGTGTAGTTGCTTCCCTTCATCCTCGATAAAGCTCGATTGATTTGTTGTTTCTTCATGTGGGGTGGGAAGGGCCATGCAGTGGCATGGGAAAAGGTGGCTAGACCTTTTGATTTTGGAGGCCTAAACCTTCTTAATCCATAGAGTTTTGCAGTCCAGGCTACCCTTAAAATGATTGATGTGTTTGTGACACAACCATCCTCCCCTTGGGTAATTTGGTTGTAGGAAATATATGGTACCTTGTTGGATTTCAACTTTAAAAGAAAGTCTCAAACATACGTATGACTTCCTCCTTGATGATAGAAATTGATTATAGTTCTTCAAATTTTACAATGGAGTCTTCCTTTATGTTGTCCAAATGTAGTAGAATTATTTCATGTGTATGTCATTTAGGTAGTAGGCTCTAGGGTTAACATGGAAGCTTCCAAAGGGTCATCAAAAGTAGGTGTATTCTATTACAACTGCCTTTGAGACTTTCTTATACCTAGAATTTGAGTGTGTTTATGACAAGACTTTGTGTCATGTGTTATCTTCAACATTGATAATGGACCTAGTTGTAGTGAGGAATGGAAATTGAAACTGAGTGGATATCAAAGATCCTACAAACTTCCATGATGACAAAGCCATAGGGAACATACAAATTTCCCCCACTTTCATAGGGGCATCTTATACAATCCCTATAGAGTTGTCCATAAAAGAGTCAATGAGTTGTATGATTATACTAAATGGAAACATTTTTTTGAAGCTGAGCTATTTTCATAGGATTTAGGCATGATAGAAATGATTTATCCCAAGTTGGATATACCTATTTGGCATGTGTACTTTTCAATGAAACATGATATATCAAAGGATATGAGACCCTTATGCTTGAGAGGCATCTTGTTTTTAGTTATGTAGATTGCATTTTTTGGCTTCACAATCTTGTATTCTCTATAGTATCCATATGGGTAAGAAGAACTTTAAAGAAATAAAATTGGGAAGGGATCTCTTCTCAAGCATGGAGGAAGGAAATATTGACCTTTATGTTCTTCATCACATCCTTGGACTTTGTGAATTTCAAGTCTAATCATTTTTTAGCTAATCATGTCTAATAAGGTGGCTATGGCTTGTAGATCATAATCATAAGTATAGAAGCACTTGGTGTGGCTACTTCTAATCCCACTTTGTTGATTGAGTTTCTCTACCGTTTAGTACTAGTCATTGCATCCACTATCATTATTCTTGGGTTTACTTTTTCTTCATATTCACAAATACTTCTCTTGTTTGTCACTAGGACTATGTGTTTGGTTAACACTAGTTTTGATCATGTTCTTACAGTCGTCCGTTGTTGTTAAAGCTTTAGATTGTTCTTTGGATAACCCACTAATGAGCCTAGTGGAGGGAAAATGTTGGTAGAAGTCTCATAATCCTTCTAACTTTCCAACATATTCTTCATAGTATCAAAGTGGACTTGATCGTTAGAGGTTGGAGAATTATACGTGTTGCTTTGTCTTAACGATGTTTTCATGGATTATTGAGATTCCATCCTATATTATAATCATTTCCTTGAGTGAAGTTATTATGATGTGTCCCTAGTTGAAGTTATTCCAGTGAAAAAATTGATTTGGTTGAAAGGTAGGAAGATCCTAGTTTTTGTTTTTATTATATGCATGTATGATTTGATAAGCATTTTCATCTCTGTCTAGGTTCCTATATCAAAATAATGGATGGCCCATAGCTGATTGGGGGTTATAGTATTGGGACTAATGAATGTTCATGGTAGCTTCATATAGGAATTTGCACTCTAGACTATTATTCTCTTCTGTGTTGTAGATTTGGCAGACCTCTCATGTTTCTTTGACTTGTTGAGAGAATCAACCCCTTTGGACGTACCATTAGAAAGAATATTCAAGGTTTTCTTATTTCAAAAGAGTTTCTTGAAAGAATCTATGAACATCATCGTCACTTATTTATCTTCTTTTGTAGTGACATTTAGAACTCTCTTGCGGCTTTTATACCCCAATTAGCCTAGTTTTCTGCCTCCAAGATCACATTGTTCCCCACATTATCATAGATATATAGTGTAAAGTTTCTTTCTCAATTATCATCAAGTAACTTATTCATATCATCATCCACTCAAGTCTAGAATGTTTCAATAATATGTATAGAGGAAATTCCATGGTAAGGGAATTTGGGTAGAAGCTTAATGTATCACTCCCAAGCTTTGAATAGTGACTCGCATGGGAGTTGTAAGAACTGGGTTATCTACCCTCCAAGTTTATAGTTGAAACATGTAATAAGAAAGAACTTCTCTAAAACTTATTATGAAGTTGCTCGAAATCTTGATGGTGTCGGCATTTAAGGAGTTATACCCACCCTAGAATTGTGATAAAGTAGCATAATAGATGCATCTAGATAGCATCTTTAGTCACACCTTCTTGTTTTCTCAATCCCAAGATTCAATTGATTATATAGATTATCATGTGTGTCCTTGATGATTCTATTAGCAAATTATGTTTTATCACCTACACCCATTATGTCTTGAATTCATAACTTGGTGCCACAATGAGTGGTTGGACAAAAAAGTGGAAACCATTTTCACCTCTAGGAATGGAATACTTTCATAACACCCTTTTTATTTCTACTTCTTCTATTGCTCTTGTCTCTTATTGTACTACTTCTCTGGCTTCTTCCATGATTCTATCTCTTTATGAATTGAGTGTGCCTTGCATTTTGTGGTTGATCTCCTTGTCTGCCATCCTAGGTTTTAGAGCAACCTACAGTATGTTCTTTCAATCTCAGGGTCAAATCCTATTTTGTAAACAACAATAGAAGAATTTCATATGCACCAAAGAAGTTTCTTGGGAAAGGTATACAGCCCTAGGTAAATGGATGGAAGAGTGTTGGAGTCAAGAATATCTATAAAGTAATCATGGTAAAAAAATTCCTAACCAATTATAATTTGATTAAATATATCAAAAGTTTCATTTTCCTCCATAATGGTTCCAAAATTTGATGTGAGTTTTGCATATCACAAATTCACCATGGTAGAACCCCTAGTTTTTACCTTATCTAATGGCATAACAAATCTACTACAAGGTAATGGGTCTTATTTTAATATACTTTAGGATTGAGTCCTAAGGACAACATTTTTAGAATTAATTACAAAATTACCAAATTGGCTTATTTTATCACAAATGATCGGTTTGATTTATATACTAAGTTGCAAGAACAGAAAATTATACATTAAGTTTCTAGTTATCAAATGGATGGAAACATCATGATGGATGGGTTTCACCACTACTACCTATGTTTGTTCTTTCACTTCATCATAAACAAGAATTAACTATCAAATGTTGGAGGTTGGTAAATACAATCTTTTTAAAATTAGGATTTTTCCTAGACATATATCACTCTAGTCTCATTGTCGCATTACCTATAAGTCACATAAAAATTTCTAGATAAAACATTAACCATAAATCACATATAACTACGAACTTTGTGTTGGGAATGTGATCATATAACTACGAACTTTGTGATCATATAACTACAAACTTTGTGGATGGTCTTCCTAGGACATCCAAAGGTCATGATTCCATTTGGGTGATAGTTGATAGAATGACCAAGTCAGCTCACTTTTTTCTAGTCAAGATGATGTATACAACAGAGAAGTTGGCACATATTTACATGGATGAGAATGTTTGTTTGCATGGTATTCCAATGACTATAGTATCCGACATAGGTCCACGGTTCACGAGTCAATTTTGGGAATGTTTGCATACATCTATGGGTACAGAGCTAAGTTTTAGCACAAATTTCCACCCACAAATAGATGGCCAGTCAGAGAGGACCATTTAGACATTAGAGAATTTGTTGAGAGCTTATGTCTTGTAGTTCTTGGGAGTCGAGATGTGCACCTAAGTTTGATAGAGTTCGCCTACAAAAACAGCTACCAGCAGAGCATAGACATGGCTCCTTATGAAGCTTTGTATGGGAGACGTTGTCAGTCACCGCTTTGTTAGTGTGAAACATGTGAGTACTAGCTTTGGAGTCCTGAGCTAGTATAGTAGACTATAAAGAAGATTAAGGTGATACAGCAACAGTTGAAGGTAGTTCAGGATAGACAGAAGTCATATGTTGATCATTGTCATAGACCGCTTGAATTCTAAGTTGGAGATTGTATGTACCGTAAGGTATGTCCTTGAAAAGGTGTGTTGAGGTTTGGTAAAAAGGGTAACTTGTCTCCCAAGTTTATGGAACCATACCCTATTTTGGGACATGTTTGGAAGGTGGCATACAAGTTGGAGTTACCACCAGAGTTGCACAGGTTGTACGATATCTTCCATGTTTCCATGTTGTGGAAGTATCAACCTGATAAGAGTTGATGTTGCGATCAGTGGAGGTTGAGTTGGAGGAGGATGTGTCATATGTTCACGGTCTTGTGTTGATCTTGGATAGGAAGGTGAAGAAGTTGAAGAAGAAGGATATAGTTTTAGTAAATTTTTTGTGGCATCATCATGGTGTGAAGGAATCCACATGGGATTTAGACGATGAGATTCATAGGAAGTACCCGTCTTTGTTTGCATAGGATTTTGGGGGCAAAATTCTTGTTAGGGGTTTATGGTTGTAATATTGCTGACCTTGTTTTTTGGTTGAACATGCCTACTTATCATAATTATATTTTTAAAACCTCAATCCAATCTTTTGATGTTCTTTGATATCATGTGACAAGCTTATGTTTCAAGTTTGGTCCAATTTAGACACTGTTTGAGCTAGTTATGCATATATGTGCTTGTTTTGGACTTAATTGCAATTTAGCCATATTTTATGTTTTTCTTGCAATTTGTCACATGTGTATTGTTCCTCACATGTTTACACATCATTTTTTACATATTTATCTTTGGGTTCCTCGTCACACCTTGGTTTGAGTGGTGGCAGCTAATGTTGAGATTAGGGTTTGCATGGATGCTCTAAGTTGATGTTTGACCTTAGGTGTTGACCACCTTGTTTTTGACGATTTCCAAGTTTTCTTTTGGCTCTAGTTTTTGGCTTTTAATGAACTTTTGTTCGTTCCATCTATCTTTGTGGTCGATGAGGTTCATTACTTCTCTAGGTCGCCAAGAATCCCTAGGGTTAGCGACCGTTTGCTTTTCTGGTCAGTTGGTCACCTAAGATTCTCAATGGTCATTTGCTTTTCCTACACCAATTTGGTCAATGGTTTTCCTTGGTGGGGTCACCATAGTTCAATTAATGAGTGTGGTTCTTTCATGGATGAGATCTCTTGGATACATGGCATGTTTAGCTTGACACCAAACCCTCTTTCCCTCTCTCCAACCTTATGTTATATAAACCCCTATCTTTGCATGCAAATAAGCACTTACACACCTATATACCTCTCTCTTCTTCTTTGGTTGCTTGGATCTCATCCCCACTTGCTTGGTTCTGAAGGAGGAGCTCAAGTTTGAAGAAGGTGGGTCGATCTTCCTTACATGTTGATCTAGGGTTTGGATCTACCCTTCTTGTGGTCGTTTGGTGCTTCCTTGGTCTTCTTCTTGGTCTTAGTAAGTGAGATCTCCCTCTTTACCTACATTTTCCTTGCATCCCTACCCTTCTTATTTCTCTTCTTGGACAAACCCATGGTGCCACATGGTAGTGCTTGAGTTAGAGCTTGAAGAACTTCTCCTTCTTTTCTTCCTAGACCTAAGGTTTGCTTCTTTCTTGGAGGTGGAGCTAGCTTGGCCAAGAGGAGTGCTCAAGCTAGGGTTCCTACCTTTCTTCTTCAAGCTACCTTTCTGTTTGAAGTTTCTACATCAACTCTAAGGATATTTATATAACTTTATTCATGAGTATTGCTTACTTCCTTCTTACATGGACATAATCTTACTCGAAAAGTGTTGTTCCAAGTGGAAAGATAATATCATTTGCCTAGGGTTTGTGTTTACATGGTAATATTGAGTAGATAACTCTTCTTGGATGAACCTTAATCCCTTGTGCACAAATTATTCTTATTTTATGGAAGTTTGATCCTTGCACACTTGTGGAAATGATTGGTTTTGTTCTCTTAATCAATGGTTTTACTCTCTCATATGATGGTTTTTGAATTAGGTTTTTGGTTGATATTCTTTCTCTAGTGATGCAACTTGATGACCTTTCAGATTCTTGATGATAACCAACCTTTTTGATCTCATGTGTTCGATGAGATTTTGTTCTCTTTGTGTGTTCGCCAAGGATTCAATATCTATATGTTTGATAAGGTTTTTACATTCCCTAGTGGTCCCTAAGTTTTTTGTACCACCTATGGTCACCAAAATTCCCTCATGTGGTCACTGAGTTTTGGACCTTTAGCGTTCAATGAAGGATTTGTTTTCAATTGGTCTCTAATGGTTGATGTCTTCTTCTATTACCAATGTCACTCAACCTCATATTTCACTAGTGTTTCCCAACTTTAGTGGTCACCAACCCCACCTGACCCCTATCAGTCAATGACACATCTTACCTTTAGTGGTGGATAAGAATTTCTAGCTTGATGGTCTCTATGTTTCCTAACTTACGATTGGGGATTGATGATCCTAAGCTTTCACGATATGAAGATGTTTGATTAAGTAACCCTAATTTTTGGGTGCTTTTTTACACTTGATCTAATAGGCTTACCTTCGCCCTCGAATGAATACAAACCTAAGGTTTTAGTAAAGTATTGTTTGTCAATTTTAAAGCAACTATTCTCATGAACCTAACCCTAATACTAGTAAGTGATGATGATACATTGCTTCTTGTGTTATTAGTATGATGATAGAACACTTTCTATATCCTAGTATTTATGTAACCCTAATTTTTTTATCTTATGAACATCATGGTTGTTGAATATAATGTTGTATCAGCTTGTGCATCACATGTATGGTGATGGTATGATGACCCTTGATGAGGCATGGAAATATAATGATGTTCTTGCAGGGAACACTATGAATATTCCCTAATTGAGATGTTATCCTCCGTATGATGTGACAAGGACTTGTATCCTATGATGGTATGGCAATTTATATGGCTACATGTATGGCAGCAAATCAATACCATATGATGATGTGATATACTTTATACTTCATAATTTTATATTTTTTGAAGTTGCAATCTATCCGTGTTTTTGTAGAATAATTTTAGGGTTTGTATGTAACTTGATTGATGCAGTTAAAAAGTACTCAATTGGAATTAATTAATCAAGTGAATCCCTAATCATGCAGTACCCTATCCAATAGATCCATTCCTGTGTCAAAACTTGTTGGATGGTGAAATGAGTATTCCTAAGGGACACTCGAAGTGAATATTGTTGAGTATGTGAGGTGCTTGATACTGTGTGGGTCCTTTAGGGTTTATATGTAACCTGATTGATGCAATTAAAACATACTCAATTGGAATTAATTAATCAAGTGAAACCCTAATCATGTAGTGCCATGTCCAATAGATCCATTCTAGTGTCAAAACTTGTTGGATGGTGAAATGAGTATTTCTAAGGGAAACTCAAAGTGAATATTGTTGAGTATGTGAGGTGCTTGATACTGTGTGGATCCTTGTCATCCTGGTCTCAAGATTTTGAGGATTGTTGCGGTCATACCTCGATAGGAGAATGGTTGTAGTCGTATCTTAGGTTTTTTATATATGATGAGATGGAGGACAACTGTGTTTGTACCTCGGATGTTTGGGTTTTGTATACCCTGGTTCACTAGTGTTGTGGCCTATATACCATGGTCGGACTAGGCTATTTTGCAGCTAGACATGTATGTCACTACAGACAGCTTGTACTGACTAAGGGCGGATGATATAATAGGATTCTGGCTCTCCTACACCTTTATGGCACTAATTTTGACTTAGTAGTAGTCAGTTGGAGTTGAGTGGTATACCTCAACTCCTCATGGCTTAATAAAAGATGTAATCCAGTGGTATAGTATATCTACCTAGGGTTAAACATGCTTCACGTTAGGTGTTAACCCTTGCCTTATTTCTTATAATGTTTAGTTGTTATATAATGTGGTAAAAGAAGTCAATTGTATAGAAAGTGGTAGCCTTACATGTTTCCTTATACATTGTACTAGTCATGATTTACCTATTTTAGTTACTAGCTTGTTTGACCTATTTAATCTATTCAAACTAATTAATCTTCTCAAACTGCTTAGTTAGTTGAATCTGCTCATCCTATTTATTAAGTTTACTTGTTGTAATTAATAACCATTGGTCGAGAGTTATATCTATCACTGGGACATGGGTCTCACCTCATGGGTCACCACATCTTTTTAGGTGGACGTCAGCGGTGTGGTCAGGATCATGGTGCTGAGGAAGAGTAGCTTGGAGAGCAATAGAAGCAAAAGGTTGGATAATAATAGTAGTTGTAGAGTCTAGAGTCATCCATGTACTCTCAAGTTCGGGCATATGATGTTTTGTAGATGATATGTATATTTATATGTGGTTTGGTAGTGTACCTATGTTTTTTAGATGGCATGTATATGTGGAACATCTCTTTTGTATACATGTTGTGGATGATGCCACTGGATAGGCATGTAAATACCTGGCATGGTATGTGATGTGATACAGGTTATTAGATCTTTGTGGAATGTTTTGCGGACATGATAGTAATGTTGAAATAGGTTTTAATTTATCCATTCCTCTAGTAATGTGATTCGATTATTTGTTGATCACATGTTTTGTTTTGAGTAATCTCATTTAGTGTGGAGGGGTGTCACATACAAGGTAATTAAGGAAGCTTTGATGGAGGTCTAGAGCAATGGATAATGTGATGGATCAGGTGTTGCTTGAGTATTCAAATGTAGTAGTTCTTCTATGTCAAAGCAAGTAAAAGAGATGCCTTGCTAGGAGGTTGGTGTTGGTACTTATAGGAAATACCTAGGGTTCAGGGTTCTAATTACCAACCACCTATAGTAAATGTGTCATAGCATTCAATGCATCAGAAGGAAACGGTAAGACAAGAAGATCATGTGTTAGGCATGGAATGTCATGATACATAACGCATCGGCCAATGTGAGTCACTTTGAGGGGTTGTTGGTGTTTGTTATCATTTTGTTTTGGGGTTGATATACCATGTTGGATGAAGATTTGCATGGAAAAATTGATTGGTGTTGGGGTTGGTCGCATCAAGTAGCGGAACGAGTCAGGCGACGCAGTGTGTCAAACCTACAGATTGCATGGTTTAAGTAAAGTGTTGGGTAGTTTTCCTCTTTAGGTTAAGTTTCAATGATGTGATACTTCAACTAGTAATCCACTTCAAGTTTGGTTTTTTCAATACAAGGTATCGGGAAGTGATCTGCATTAGGAAGGATGTGCGGCAGTAGAGTTGTGTCAGTCAAAACAGCCAATCGGTCAGCATGAACATTAGTCGATGCAACACTTTGGTCTACGTGAATAATGGAATGCTTAGGCTGATGGAACCTTGATTGAAACGAGTATTTCATCAATGCAATACATCAGTGACTAATCATGGTTAATTTATTTTTTACCTTTGGAAAAAAAATTGGGATAGGACACTACCCCACACCTTGAGAGAGACTACCACCTCTTGACTAATGTATGTTGAAGGGAAATGAGACCCCCATCATGTGTTGGTGTTCAAATATCTAGCTCAATCATGTCATGAAATTTAAGAAATTACATCAAAGCATCTAAAATGGCATAAAAATAAGGAAAACTAAATAAATCTTATTCTAAACAAAATGAAAAATCTATGAAAAACTAAGCTAAAAATGCAACTAAAACTAGCTAGAACAAGCGTCCATAACTAAATTAAGGCTAAGTCTAATATAGACAAGTCATTTAAGGTTACTAGATGTTAATGTTTCAAGTTTGTCTTAATTTTTGTGTTTTGAGAAATTATAAGGTGTAAATGTGATGTTCATGCTCTGATATTGATTATAACATCCCTAGTTTTCAGTACAAAAACTTGTGAATTCTACCTAGGGCATCGACATTTCATACATAGGAATAATGATATCACTTGTGCACAAATAGCTACACAAACATATAAAAATATACAACACACCTATTTAGATAAGAATAACTTGAGTTCATTATAGTTTTCATTACATATTGAAATTTGAAACTAAACATATGTATCACTATATCTAGGATGTACAACAATTTTCCACCTAACATGTGCTCATTCTACAAGTATCATTGTTCCTATATCCATAATATATATGACCTTGAACATTAAGATAGGAAAGTAAGTCATCACAAATATTTTGAGTATGTGGTGCCCATAAAATACATAACTACTAAAATAGAAAGTATAATTGCATGGTTTCAAGTTCTAGCTTTGCAGTGTTTATAATGAAAGACATAAAAGAACATCAATATTTGAGAATTTCACTTTGATACAAACCATGTGTCTCAATTGATATTTCAATTTTACTTTCAGTATAGATTGGCCACTTTACCTTACACCTTATAAAGTAAGAGGAAAAGGAAAGTCCTTCAAATTCAACATGACACCACAACACTCCAATAGGTGAAGGGAAAGGACTTTGGTCATATATTACATTCTAGTTAATTTTAGTTTTTCAAACAATGAGGTAGGTAATGATGTTCATGGAATTTTCCATCTCAAGATCACATTTTTGGTTTATTAACCCTCATCTTCAGTAGTGATCGATGATTGTCACCATATTAGTCAAGAAGGGGTTTACAATATCGATTTTTAATGTGTTTCTTAGAATATCTCGTTATTAGTAGTAATACATGTTGACGTAGATCATGCATTGAAGTAGGTGGATATTGTTGTGTATGTATTTTAATTGTATGTCCCCAGTACAATAATACTTTATGGACAATAAATGACCCTTCCCATTTTGCATTGAATTTACATTGGGTGTTTGGGTTGAGGTACATGTGTATCACAAGGGCACCTTTTTGTAAATGGAGAGGATGTAATTTCTTGGAGAAAGATCAAGACATCCTTGACCAGTACATTGTTCATGGTATAAAACATTAGACCTTCATTCTTCTTTGGTATTGAGTGTGTACCTGTGACCTTAAACCAATGTATGTTGGGGATGTTTTCTTCTTGGTTTATGCACACAGAAGGGACCTCCATTTCTACTATTAGAATGTCTTCAAACCCATAGATAAGAGAGTCAGGTTTCATGCCAATTGGCATGTAGATATATGTTTTATGTCCACATAATGTCATGGGTAGTTGTTCATTCTAGTCCCTAGTGTACTCTATGGTCTTCTTGAATAACTAGATGAGGTTTTCTTTGACCACTTGGTTCATCTAATGTTGATAAGGAGATGTCACATAGTGTATGATGTTGAAAGAATTAAGATACACATGTATTGATTTCATAATACAATTAGTGTTATTATCAGAGAAGGCCTCACTTGGAATATCAATTTGGTGATGACATTTTTGCAAAAAGAAGTTGATGACTTGTGGGTAAAATATGATAGAGACTGGGTTTGGCTCTACCCATATGGTGTAGTAGCCAATCATGACTAATATGAATAATTGATCATTTTAGGCCTTTGGATGGATCTTGTTGATAATGTCAAGGCATGTCCATGTTGTAAAAGTGGATCATAAATGAGTGGATGTGCTCAGTGTGCAACTCAAATATTCATAACTTGTAGATGTGTTGCATACAATCTGATTACACCATGTTCTAGTTGCATCAAGGAGTTGGGTGCTCTTGGTGAGGGAAATTCCTCCCTTATGATTACAATATATGCCTTCATGGATTAATTGCATGATGCTTTTGGATTTGATTCGTCAAGGCAATGTATAAGTGACTAATTAATGGTATATCAATACAGTGTGTCTACTCCTAGGACATAGTTGACCTACATTTATCATTTATTTTGTTGGTTGGATCTAGAGGATTCCTTGGGGAAGGGAGTGTCTTTGAGGAACCGCTTGATGTCATGAGACTAGGCTCCTTTTCTGTTGAATAGGTTGATTTGGTATCCATGTAGTAAGTCATTTAGGCTAATGTTTTGACTTTGACTGTAAAGTTATATATATCATGAATACTTACCTATGAGGCAAGGATTACCAATGCATCAGCATAGGTGTTCTTATCCCTCTTGTAGTGAGTGAATTTAATTTATCAACCTCCTTTTCTAGTTTGGAGAGGAATTCCTTCTATGGGACAAGATGCTTCTACTTTGTCTTCCACTCAAGATTGACATGGGACCTAATTATTAGAGAATAACTAATGACATCGAGCTTTCAAAATTCCTATCTTTTTGGCCGCTTATGGGACTAAGATACATGTTTTGGGGTCATTAACATTATCGGTGGCATCAAACTATAGAATTCAATAAATGGGGGTGTATTCTCCAATAGGATTGATGAGAAATACTCCTACTTTGTTATCATGTTGGCTTGAGGCTTCATTAAAGAACATTTTCTAGGTGCCATCAGGGTTGGTCATGTTAGTCTTTGAGGATTTGATCATGTTAATATCAGTTGTAAGTAAGTGAAACTTTTTCTCTCTTAGAGAATTTTGGGGTTATTTTCCAGTTGATTGGCTAAATCCTAAGCTTTGAATATCTTCATGGTGACATATGCTACGTTGAACTCATAACACAAGACTTGTCACTTGGCACATTGCCTAATTAGGACCAGATGGTCACATAAATAGCACAATGGAAATGACGTTCTATCAAGAGCACTAGATGGACAAGAAGTAAAGTTGAAAATTCTAGGTAGCATGAGCCAAAGAGAGGTAATTCCAACCAGTGTACATCTGCATTCCATTTTTATGAAATTCTTGGACATATAATAAATGGAATGGCCATCATTGTTGATTTTCTGCATAAGGACTCTCCCATTTATTCTTTTGTGATTAATATCCTAAATATTAATGTATGACCTTATACTAGTTCTTGACCATGGGTGGATTGAATAAGTATTTCTTCAAATAGTTAAACACTATTTGACATTTATCATTCCAACAATTGGAAGAATTCTTATGTGGTAGCTTGAAAATTGGTTCACACATTGGTGTATCCTTAGGATGAATCTGATGATTCATTGGAGTCTTTTGAGAAATCCTCAAATCTCTTTATTCATACAAGGAGAGATAAACTTGATGACCCCTATACCTCACTTTCTAACTATGTAGCCAACTAGGTGTCTAGATGTGATGATGAAAGTACACTTAGTTGGATTTGATCATAAGAAAAACCAATGCAGTATTTGGAACATCTTTTCCAAATAGGATATATTATCTTCCTCTAGGTTATACCTTCTACATAGAATTTAGTTTTGTTTTATATGAGGTCATAGAAAAGGGCTACCCTAGCATGCTAATAGGTTGAACCTTCATTCTTGAGTCTGAAAGGCTTAAATTCATAAGTAAGTACACTACACTCATAGGTGAAATCAGTTTTCTCCATGTTTGATGATTCTATCATGATTTGGTTGTATGTAGAGAATCCATCCATTCGGTTGAGAAGTTCATGCCTGGATGTGTTGTCCACCATTAACTGATATTTGACAGAGGGACACCCTTTGAGATGCCTTTATTGATGTCTTGGTCCATGATGCATATTCAGATATATTTTTCTTTCTTAGGGACTTACACGATATCGTCTAGTCATGTTGGATATGATATGGAGCATGTGAAATCTATATCATATTGATTTTTCACTTTTTCATGTATCTTTGATCTCATTCAGTTTGGATGCATCTAGCCTTCTATTTGATGAGATACATTGCTAGTGTGGTCAAGATCCATGTATAGAATTTGAGTCGTCAAGCCATGGAATGTCGGTGTAGCTCTAGGTGAGGACCTTCATGTGTTGATATAAGAGTTCAATGAAGGTTAATTTGGAAAATGGTGGAAAGATGGGTTCAAATTTCACAAGATGAGGAGAGAACATATATTGATGTTGACAATTTTTGTTTCATTGTATTGGGGAACATCTAGCTTTCTTTAGTCATGTATCTAGGGATGACTATCTCTCTAGAAGTTTCATCAATAAGAACATTTGCAACGTCATCAAATAGTTGATGTGGAACTATGTGTTTATTATGGGAGATCACTAGTTTGGAAGTAATGAGATTTAACAAAAGTTTTAACAATGATGGTAGTGGGGTTTTTGTGGGACTCAAATTAGGAGTCTGGATAAAGAACCAGGTTGGGAATTTCTCTTCAGTCATTGCTTTTTTAAAATCATCTTACCAAAGAAGGCATGTTGGTTTGAACTTCTTTGAGTAGTTGTTGAGGATTCCATTGTTCTTCATCTTAATAATGGTTGTTGTGGTAGCTTGGAGCCATTTTTATGATGGAGCAGTCTTCAGTGTGACCCTCATGGAAGATGTTGGTTTATATTTATTTTTACTCTTGTTAGTGGTTGAAATAACACAGTGTGTGTTGTGTTTTATTTCCTTTTTGATGTTGTTGTCGTGTGTGTTGTGTTTTGTTGCTTAGTGTTCCTTCTTTTATGTTTGGTCTGGACAAGTCTTTCGCTCTTAATCCTTGTCCTGTCTTGTGGTGTCTTAGTAGTGGTCTTGCTCTACTAGTCAGTCTATGGAAAGGTTATGGTTCCTATCAAGACTTTTGTTCCAGTGTTTTCAATTTTAGTAGATGGAGTTTCATCTATACAAGTGATACCCTTAATCGTGGAAGAATTCCGATTGAAAGTTGCTTGGTCCAACTTGATGGGGACGAATTCAAGCAGAAGCATCACCTTTTTATCCGATTAAACTTGTATAACGATTGTATACCTCTTTCTACTAGGCTACCAACTTTACTTGGATCTTTTGTCTGTGTAGATGTCGTATGGCTTTTTTAATATGATGACTATGTTTGCCTTCAAAAAAAAACACAGTGTGTGTTCTCACTTTAAGACCCCACATATAAAATGTGCATATTTCTATCTTGTGGCAGATTAATAGCATCTCAGTGAAGGTTTAGGGGCTTCATTTTTGTTTTGGGTCAAGGTACTCCTAACTCATCTCTACTGCGGTTGGATGATGGTAGGGAGGCCAATTAGTGAGGTGATTCCTCATTCACCTTGGGGGTCCTTTGTATCCATATGTGATGGTAATGTGTTTTCCCATCTATCATAGACACACTTTTGATAATGCCCATGTGTATCCTATCTAATTTGTGACACAGTTCAATGACCTTATCATTTAGTGCCTATAGATAGCAGTCATGATTGTGTTGGATAGAAGCAAACAAACAGAAATGTTTTTCTATGTAATTAATCATCTCAAATAGCCATGAATGAAAGTGTAAATTGAGATTCATGGATCCAATAGTGACTGCTATTTCTAGAAAATATATGTTGATAGTGATGAAAGTGTTGCCATGTCTAAACTAGAGGAAATCACAAAGGTAAGAGGTAGGATCTTGTTCTAGTGTATCCATGGGTATCCTATAGCAAGTTGAAAGAAATGTTAATCTCTATGAATATGCAGGTTTATACACATAACTTTGGACCCACTTTCATTTCTAGTTGAAACTCACCCATAACATCTTTTAGGGAGCCATCAAAGGTGGCTAGTGTTGTATTGGTAGGCTAAATTTTAGTTTTTTGACATTGGGCATGAGGAAAGTCTTCAATGGGCATACATTAGGACCTTCACCATTATTGACAAAGATGTTCACCTCTATATCATTGTGTTTGATTGTTATGTACAATGTTGGGTTGGAATCAAGAAGTGGTCCCGTCTTTTTAGTGAATGATGATCTTTGTCTTGTGATAGACACAATGGTGCCATCCAACATCTCAACTTGTATTTTTTCAATATGAATGTGTGATGTGATTAGGGAATTCTACAAATTTTAAATGAAACCAAATTAGATCCTTATCACCGGTAATAGTATGGGTCACAAGCACCATTTGGTTTGAGTCCACGGAGCACCAAAGCAATTCAATGAGAACAAAGCCCTAACTAACCAAGTGAATTGATTAAAAATAGTTATTCAGTTGATTTAGTCCTAATATTATACTATAATTATCACTAGTACTAGTATCATTCAAATGATTAAGTCAAGAAGTATATTTGGTATCTAGACACCTATTAATCACATGATGCATAGATATTCAAAATATACATAACTCTCTCTCTCTCTTATCCAGATCTCACGCGACATGAAACTTAATGGTATTTGCCTAACAAATGCATAGGTAGATAGAATTTACTTATCTCTCAACAAATAAACCTAACATAAGACTTAAGCACCCAGAGATTTATTTGGGGGGTCATAAATCCACCTTTTATTGAAAAATGAGACTATAGCATGTATAAAATCTATCCACTCTCATGAAATAGAAGTTTTCACTTTAAATCCTCCACTAAAGTTCCTCTTCACGCTACAAATTTGGAGATGTAGAAAGATGCAACCACCAATTCTCATGTGAAATAAACAATATTTAGAGAAATAGGATAGAAAATTCATGATATTAAAGTTTGACTAACAGGTGCCATTTAGGAACAAAATACAAGGGAGATTTCTTGATGGTGAAGAGTGAGTGCCACAACAAATGTGAACATCACAAAATTAAGAGTAATTATGGAGTGACATGAAGAAAATAGAATTCATGGAGGGAAGAAATGAGATACAAATACTTTAGACACATTGTCCTCTACAGGAGAGTTGCTCTAAAAAATTTCAAGGTCCAGATATGGATATCTACCTCCAGCCCCTTCTTTTTTCGTTGTTTTGTCTTCTACTCCTCTAGAGTCTCCTCATGTGTTCCCAAAATGACAGATTTCCCTCAATAACAGATTTCTTTTTTAGTTTTTTCACTTATGCAAGCTTGCACTTTGTTCATGGGGTCATGCACATCATACACCTAGGAATTTTTTAAGATTGAGCTGGTAAACCACTTGGCACAATGTGTGATTGAGGTGCATATTGTGTAGGAGATCATGGGGAGTTATTATTGGTAATATTGCATAGTGTTACAAAGGTTGGGCATGTTGTGTGTAGCGGTGATCACCAATGATGTTTTTACTATGGTGTGACATGTCTTGCACTTGATGGTGCATATTATATTCATTGGAGTTGTTGTTGGCAAACTGGGATCGTGAATGATGTGCATGGGAGTACGCACATTGTTATGGTAACATGGCGAAGCTATGTAGGGTCCTAGGTTAGTGCACACCATCCAACTAACTGTCAAGTCTTGACAGACTTTGTGGGTTTTCCTTGTTATGATGAGGATGCCCTTGGTTCCAGATGAACCAAATCTTGTATCATTGAATGTAAACACCTCAATTAGTCCAAAACATAGAAAAACCATACTTCATCCTTTAAACAATTATAGTCTAATTATGTATCCTAAACATAGAATTTAAGTCATTTATTGCATAAAATTGGGGCATAAAAAGCAGTATGAACTATGTTCACCAATGTGCCTTTAGGATTTTCAATATTCTTGATATGAGTATCGAGGATCTTCAGATCATGTTTCACATGAATATGTTTGTGAAAGTCTTGTTTATGTGCCTTATTATGGCATAGGATGGGTAAAGTCAAACGTTGTGGTGGTGGGTACAACTATGCACCCTTTCTTGCTAATATGGGTGCACAAGAATTTTGGTAGCAGAGGCACCTAGTTGAACTTGAAAGATAATAATATCTTGATTCGCATCGTCAAATCAATAACCGTGGTCTTGTGTGTGAATAAGTCAAGCATTGAATTTAAATTCTTTTTTTCATAAAAGGTGACTTTTTTCTTGCCTCTGTTGTTGGTAGATTCTGATGGCTTTTATTCTCTATAGGGTGTCCATTGATATAGGAGCTTAAGGGGGGCTTGATAGTTTCTATTTGTACCAACAATACTATTGTAGGTGGTTTCAGTCCCACTGGTGTCATGCCATAGATATGGAGCCTCAGTATGTTTTTTGGTTGAGACAAAGGTCCCAACAATACATGTCAATGTGTAAATGGTGTTGTCTCCATAGCAAGGATCTCAATGTAATTGTTGGTCGCATCCTTTGTCGATGTTGTTAGTGTGACTGTACAAATCTTATTACAGGCTACTAGGTTGTTCCAATTGATCAAACTATGGGAATCTTTATAGGTTTTTGCACGTGTGACACCCTCCATTGTCCAGGTACCTCAATGACCTCAATAAACATAGGGTGTCATGACACAATGAACTTCTTTGACTAGTCAAAGGTGTAAGAATTGTCTTTCTAGAATTAGATCAGTTGCTTCTGTAGGTATTTGCATTTTTTGTGTCATCACCCTTAGCTTGGTGGAAGTGACATAAGACATGAGGATTGTAGTTTCTTGATGGGTGTGGTGGATAACCCTTCTGTTATGGGTATCATAAATTCTCCCATAATTATGTGAGGATATCACATTATAAGACCTTGAAACCTTTGACTTTTTTAAGTATGGAAGGTCATTTTGGAATCTTCATAAACTATTGATCATGTGGTAGAATCTTAGGTTGCTGTGTAGAGGAAATCGTTTGAATAGTTAATGGTTGTTCTTATTGTTTCTCTATGTATTTCATATCTATCATCTATTGGGTGTAGGATATTTGGTAGAATACAATGCACACATCCATCCTCCAAAGTAGAGTTGATGATCTTGAAGGCTTGCTTAGGTTATATATTTCCAATTTAACCAGCATATTCATCCTATCGATCTTCATAAGACAATAAATACTCCTTTATTCCTCATTCATGACATTGAACCTAGATAATCTAGTATTTTAAGGGGCTTCAAGATTTTGTGATTAGTGGGGCCTCTAGAAGCTCATCTAGTATTAGTGTAATAGTTTACATCGTGCAATGGTCATTAGTAACCATGAGTGTGATTATGTAGATAAGATCTTGGACAACAAGAATGAAACCCATCAATGAGATGCTCTGAGAACAATGATACTTGTACTATGTGGTTTTATTGAAGTTCATGGGGAGCGGGTAGGGAGTGGTCATTACATTGGGTACTTGATTACCAATTAGATTATCAGGATTTGTAGGTGCATTTATGAGGGGTAAACTTGTGGTCATTGCAATGGGTACTTGATTACCAATTAGATTCACAGGAATATGGATGTGTAGGTGCATTCATGAGGGGTGAAGTTTTGTTGTGTTTGATGAAGGTTGTCATGTCAAACCAAACTCTCAAAGGAGTCTCCAGGGCCAATGTCAATGCATGGTGTATTAGTGTTGGATTAGGGGATACCATAGTTGGAAATGTAGGCAGTTGTACTGATGAATAAAATATGTTTGGATATTGGCATTCCTCAAAGCAATGTTTTGGTGTAAATTGCCTTTCATCTTGTACCTGAGTTGTCTGTTATTGTGGTTGTGTGAAGGTTGTTAGTATAGGGGATCATATTGTGGTAGTTGTATCAGATTGAACCTTCTTGGTCATCACAAAACATACCTGGATGGAAATGGTATCGATAGCTTCTATTACTAGTTTTACACCCATCTTGTTGTTGGACTTGGAAGTGATGTTAAGGGTGAGTCTAATGTTTTTGTAGATCCTTCTTATTATTTTGATCTCTATGTTTGTACCATCTTGAATAAGATTTATGAAAATTTAGCATGCAATATATGCTACTTTAGCTAATAATGTTGGTGAGTCTACTTGATTACAATGATTATATCTTCCTTATATATTTTCTTTTTATCAATTGTATAGCAAACTCTTTCTATCTTCCAACAGACTGGGTGAATGTTTTCACATCTTTTGTTTGATGCTTTTTAAAATGTCTCTAGTTGGTAGTTGGTGAATGTTCCATGTGCATTGAACAATGAAACCATTTTATATTTTGTCCCAATTCCCATACCCTAAACCCTAAAGTTCAGTAGTATGTGGGCCTTTCAGAAGTAGAAAAATTTATTGAGATATTCAATTTTATCTCTATATTTTTTTAGTTCTTTTTCTAGTGACTCTAGCATTATATTATCCAGTTCTTTAATGTTTTTGTTGTTCCTGCTATTTTTAATCACTTTTTGTCTTGGGCCAAACACTTTTTCTCACTGGTTAAGATTTCTAACAAAAAAAATAGTGTGAGAGTGTATTCAGTGCCCCTGCTTTGCTCCCTGAATCCTCGATGCTTCAGACAGGCCCAGTTCCACGAAATGATTGACCATCATTAGAATAGGACCTGAGAGGTGCTATTGTTGGTGATGCACGTCGTTGATAGATTGACTGGTATGGTCGAAATGGGTTAGATGGCAGTGGGCATGAATTCTTTGAAGGGGGGATTTGAAATGCGTCATTGCCTATTATAGGTGGTTTTGATATATGTGCATTTTCTTCCTTGATGGATCAGTCTAGACAAATATATCCAGCTGATATTTGGATCTTTAATCTTCCATTGGTTGGTTGAGATACCTGAGGTGCACAAGGCATTGGGAAGAAATCTTGCATGTTTGGTGGAATTGACAGCTTATCGAGTTGGCATCCCAAACTGATAGTTCTGAGGATATAATGACATTCACTGATACGACACATCAATGATGTTGGGATGAAATGATGCATTAGTGGTGGTGGAGTCATTGTCTTAATCACTATTAGAACTATATGAATTAGTCTTGGTTCTTAATTGTCCTTTTAGTTTGTCAGCCATAAGTCTGGCTAGGGTACGTATAGGTTTGGGAGCCATAGAGTTGGATATTTTTTGTTGAAGAATTACTTATTCCATAAGGGCTTTTGGTAGACAATTGGCCTTGTTCCTCTTGAATTTGACATCCTTGGCATTCATATTAAATTATTGGATCACTGTAATCATGGGGAATGACCTGACATGTAGCTCCATACATTATTTTATGACATGAAACTAATTGTGTACATGAATGGAGAAAGTAAAGGAATTATATTTGAATAGGACTGCTAGAACCTTGTGATGAAATTATCTTTATTACTCCATACATAAGTTCTAGGGTTTATAGGTTCAAGAAAGCTCGCATATAGATAGGTGTCATGAGTACCCTTTCTTGACAAGGGGGATTCAAAATAGAGTGTAGAATATGCTTCAATTAATGTTACTCCATGTGTGGTGGGCAAATTTCAATAAAATACATGAACTAAGGAGGTCAGCAAATTAACTTTTACCCTTTCATGCCAAGAGGGTGAGATTAGAATCCTTGATTGTACTCACAGATTTACATTGGGGACAATAGATAAATTATATATAAAAATTTGCACCTCTTGCGATGAATAGTTTTCATCCAATGGTCTTAACTTGACTTTGTAGATGACGGGGATATGCATCCAAATGGCAGAATGAAATATTTTTTTCAATATAGATCATTCCATGATGACTTATCTAACATACAAATCCTTTTCCTATTGTAGATGTAGCAGTGTGTAGTCATTCTCCCTTGGTTGGAAGTTGAATGATCTAATTATGTGAATTATCATATACACACCACTTAATGTGAGGTGAGGTTCCCTTTCAAGAAACCAGGTATTCTCTCCTTTTGTCTTATGTCGGCAATGAGGAAGTGTTGATCTTTCCTTATTTCTCTAAGGAACTCATTTAAAAATAATCAAGGAGTCAAAATCAAGACTGAAGAATTTTCGTCAACATGAATTTTGGAAATAGGAAAGGTGAATGTCTTTCTTGTCATGAGAACACTAACATTTCATCTCTTATTCTAAGAAAAAAGTAGGGGTTTGTATATTACTATGTATTAGACTCAAATATTATTTGAGATTTTAAGGTTAGTGTGTTGATATGATGTCGGGCATAGGTTTGAGCTCCTCAATGATCATGGCAACTGTATGAGTATACCCCAGAGAATAGCATGATTTTGTGAAATAAATATGTCTTGGCATTTTGGGATGGTTGACAAAAGAGAATTCATAATTTTATCATAATTTTTATTTTTCAAAAAATGGGTATATTGAAATCAAGAATTTATGCAATTTTAACATATTTTGGGTTCTGAAAAGGAGATTATCACCCAAAAAAATCAAAATATGGGCAGCACGACAATGTTTTGGGTTTCCAAAAACAAGTAATACCAAAATGAAATTCCCATGATGTGTTTAGGTTTTTGAAAATGATTTCATCAAAAGGTTGAGACGATCTCAAACCTGTATGGGTTTTACAAAAGAAAATGTTACCAAAAAATCAATATATGAGCAGCATTTTGAGGTTTTTTGGGGTTTTGAAAAACTTGGATATATAAACATCAATTTTTTATGTATTCCTAGTGTATTTTGAGGTTTGAATAGGATTTTACTAAAAGGTTAAAACAAACCAAAACCCATATGAGTTTTGAATAAGAGATTTTTACCAAAAGTCAAATTTTGGGCAGAAATTTAAAGTGATTTTGGGTTTTGAAAATAGAATTACCAAGGGGGTTAAAAGTTTGGAAGAACTTCGAGGCTATCTTGGGTTTGAAGAGGTTTACCAAGGAGTAAAGTATCTAGTGGAATTTTGATGATATCTTGGATTTTGAAAAAGGTTTACCAAGCAGTCAAAACTTCACTAGCATTTCAATGCTACCTTTGATTTTGAATATTGTGTACCAAATATTTGACAGCTTGACACCATTTCAATTCTATGTTGGGTTTTTAAGAGGGTGTCTCTACTATATGTGCATGCACTACAAAATGAATCCCCCTTTTTTATACCTCATGAGTTATGGAAAGATATAGTATCAACATCCCCACATCTTTCCTTTCAGTAGATGAAATGGATGTCCTTAACTTGGCTATGGGTGTAATATACTTCATCCTACATAGGTAACTATGTTCACCAAGATAGGGTATTTCCCTCAATATACCTCCCATCATGGTGGATGCAGTCAATCGTTAGTATAAGGGAGTGGGTAGTTTGGGGGTAAGGATACCCCTACTTGCATGAATTCTTTATCACTATTGATGCCTTGGTGTATTTCAATATAGTTAAAATGGGTGCTACTCTTCCCTACTTGTCACCATAACAAGAGTAGGGTTTGAAGTGCACGGTGATTCACTTTTAAACTGAAAAGCTCATTTTTGCATATATGTTGATGTGAGGGTGTATGTAAAATCACAAGATATTGAATAGGAAATGCAATAATGTGAAAGAGCATATATACTTGCAAGTGATTTTAGTTAACAAATATGGTTCCTATTGTTTTGGACTAAAAAGCAATCAAGTTCGAAAATATTAAGGGGTACATAGGAGGAGAGTACCCATATATTTTTCATCTCTCTTTTTTGTTATGTACTTTGTAACCTTTTTTCTTTCTTTTAGACAAATCAGAAGAAGAAAATATTTCTACAAAAAATAAAGACAAAGGTTAAAGTGAGGAGATTGTAAAAAATGATCAAAGACTACAAGGAGGAAAATGTAAAAAGGGCATGTAATATATTAGTTCCCTTGAAAAATAAGAATGACCACCATGGCATCTAGGTAGACATGTTCAAAGAACATTCCCCCCCCAGTCGGATTTCAATCATCTTAATTTTTATCCCTTCTCATAATTTCCTAAAATATGATTAAGGTAGGATGTGAAATGGCCGAACATCCCCTTAAATATGTAGACAATCAATGATCTTTTAAAGTAGATCTATTGATCACCAAGTATGATTCCCAATGTGGATCTATCATCTCCTCCCATGACTATGGGTCAAACATGTGATTTGAAGAGGACACATAGCCATCAGACACCCATGTGGGCTAAAAGGGGTGTATCAAGGCTTGATAAAGGTGCAAAAATGAGGACATGTGACAGACGGGGGAAGCCCTGGATGGAAATCCTAAAACAAAACAAAATCTTGACCTTGTTAATATCTTTAGTAAATGAGATGAGTATTCTCATTTAGGGTGCATTCCAAAAATTGGGGAAGTGATGGTGATGATGATGGTGCCTTATTACGATAGCATGGTATAATCAGGTTGGTATGAAAGGATAAGATAAACACAAATCTTACACTGTGTTTATGAGTAAAGTTCAGGAAAATCATAAAAAGGATGCATGTGTCTTCAAAACACGAGCGGATAAGGCATTAATGCAAAACCAAAGAAAAGGGTAAGTTATGTGTAGGGAAGGTGTTATGCACCTTGCCATGCCCAATCTCTACATTACCAATCCTAAAAAGGTTAAAAATGATTTTTTTATTTGTCACAATAACATAATGGAAGAAAAAAAGAGACATAACAATAAAGAGAGAGAAAAAATACATGCATGATAATAATATAAAATGGAAAAGGTTGTCACAATGTCAAGATATTTAGGATCATCAATCATGGGTTCTCATATCATCACCCTACTTTGAGATTGAAAGAGGATGGGTAAAAGATCTAGATTGATGCTACAACCAATCTACCTTGTTTGAATGTAGTTCTTAGTGAGAATGGGTTTTTTCCTCCTTTTTCTACCAATTATGTGGATAGGAACCACAAAGTTTCTCCAATTAGGTTTTGAAGATTATAAGTGGGGTCATAAATTTTGATGGATGGTCATTTGTCAACTTGAGGGACAAAGATGCATATTTATTTGGGGTAGCCTTTCTAAATAGGTCATGCATCAGATAGATAGGCTCTATCCATACTCCAACTAGAGGTTGGTGTAACAACCACACTTCTTAGTAACCCCCAATCAAGGAAGGCCAAGAAGCTAGAGTTGTTATCCCAAACAGGATCATATGGTTTTGCAAATAATAAAAATAATTATTAAATTCCACCACAACTAAGCTTAATGGAGGATAAAAAAATTATTTTCACATACCTTTCAATAATAGGAGATTGGAACTATACCCGAGGAACTAACTATAATCATACACACATTACTTTGCCTAATTCTTTTCAATGTCATCTTTTAATGAACATCCATGTTTCATGTAACTACGTAATTTCTGTAAATGTCGACAAACAAAACATCAGTCAGTATAATGAATTATACTGGTATGTGGGGGCAACATAACCACAACAATTATTTGTTCTTCATGACTTCTCAACCATTTTTACCTAACCTTTGGTATACCCTCTCTTAGGGTTTTGTCCCTACAACAGACATTAGGCTACCTCTCAATCTGGATCTAGGTACCTCTTTGGTCACCTCTCAATCTGGAGCTAGGTGCCATTAGGTCTTCCCAACCTGGGGCTTGACCACTTATGACCTTCTCTACCAGGGGCTTGGTCAGACCTTCCCAACCTAGGGCTTGGTCCTTTACTCATCTTTGCATTCATATATCCCATAGGTGGTATGCGAGTTTGAGCAAGTTATTGATATTATAAGGTGATAGTTATAGTCACTTTATAGATTGTAGGAATTAAAGTTCATCCAAGCATTGAATTTCAAGAAATCGATAAAACCTCAGAAATCACCATGAAACTAGATCGATTAGCCATAAGTGTAACCACATACTTGATTTGGTAGCCTCAAAAACAAACAAGGTAGCTAATCCAATCAAGAAGTCCAATCAACCAATCCAAGCAATAGATCAAGCAACTTGATCCTAAAAACATATATAACACCTAATGGTTACAATTGCATCCAAACATCTTTTATTGACTTGGGATTCTATTTTAGGATTTCTAAGCCCTTTTAGGGTTTCCTTAGGGTTTCTTGGTTTCCAAGCTTTCATTTTCCAATTTTACCCTTTTTAGCTCCACAAACCCTAAAAACACTTTTCCACTTAGAAAAACCCTAATTACTCAAATTATCCAAATTAAGGGTCTTTATATGAAAATTAGATCAAAAACATCTTTTTCATACCTTCTTGATTGTTTTCCATTATTAAAACCATTAAACCTCACAATAACAAAAATTAGGGTTTTTAAATCCATTAATGCACTTTTATCATCATGAAATCCTAATTGGACCAATTATGCAAAATTATCATCCAATTTGATCTAATTCCTCTTTTTAAGTCAAAAGGCTAAACTTTGCTTAAAAGAAATCAAGGAACACCATTAAATCCTTAAATATTCAAACTTAGGGTTTTACATTCATTAAAATCATTAAAGGTAGCACTTTTACATGATTTTCGATTAGCAAGAAGATTCAGGCCTCAAACTTAATTTTATTGAATTCTATGGATTTTTCTGATCAAAAACCATATAATATGCCTTAATGTGATCATCCTATCATTAGTTACAATTTTTTATAAGAAAACTAATTTCTCAGCCAATTAGGATTTTGTGATCATCCTATCATTAGTTACAATTTTTATAAGAAAACTCATTTCTCAGCCAATTAGGATTTTCTGCCTATTTGATCAAGTTATTTTAAGCCGCGCCAGTGGGGCCAGGCCTAAGTCAACCGGCTCGCACCACAGCGGCACCCAGGGCCCACGAGGAACTCGCCCAAGCAACAAAAAAATGCAAAAGGACCAAGTTATCCTTACCTACAAAGAAGAGAGTCGAGGGAAGAGGTGTCTTTTGCTCAGGAGTTGTCTTCCTACTACTACTCGTTCCTTTGTGAGCAGTAATAAACCCACCAGTTGACTCTCATCATTAGATCATGGGAGTGGCAAGAAAAGGAGGAGCAGCCTTTGTGAAGGACATCCAGACTTGCCCATGGTCTTCAGTTTCTTGACGAAGGCATCCAAATGCGGGTCGAGGAGGTTTTTTTCCTCACCGGAGATGGTGGTGCCTCCTGGGTTGCAAGAGGGGACTCATGGAAAAATTGGAAGCTGAAAAGGAGTCGTGCAATCGAGTAGGTACTCGGGGATGGGTGTATGAGTTCACAGAGGTTTCATAGGGCCCCCTTATATAGATGCTCATGGAGGTAGTGTGAGAACTCGTTACAGTAAACGAGATTAGTCAAAACATAAAGCACAATTGATCACTAATTAATCACATACCCAAAAATATGGGTAAATTAAAACTGATTTCAACATCAACACCTACTCAGAAACATTTGCATAAGATCCCAACATCTTTCTTTTATCCATACTATGCCAAGAATTTGATACAAATTGATCTATCGCCTTAGCCACAACATATATGCATGGGAGAACAATATTTGTATATGCCACACAGATAAGCATTAATATGATAACAAAAGTTTGACTCGTTTGAAACACCATATACAAACTTTTCCTGCCCAGACCTGAGAGTACAAGGACGACTCTAGGACACACTAGACATCTAATCAACTTTCTCAAAGATTCATTACTATAGCTCCTCTTTGCTGCCGCATGTTTGTTTTCGTCACTTTTGATTACCTAAAAAAATGTGTCGAACCACAAGGGTGAGAGCCATGTCCCTGCAAGATATATAACCTCCAACAACGCTTATTGATTACAACATTTTATATAGTAGATAACTAAGTAGTTGGAGTATTTAATAATCAATTGAACATATTGAAAAATTCAAGTATGTTCAAGTATACTAAATAGATTAAGTAAATCATCTTAGCAACAAGTATGATCATCAATGCATATATAGATAACAAATAAATCCATTCCTCTTCCATTTGAAGTACACCAATAGTTTTCCTCCAATCTTTTCACATATATAATCATCGAGACACGATTGTAGCCATTTTCAATCACACCAAATGTATGAGGCATGACCATTGACATCCTCCACAACCTGAATTGTGGATGACAAGGATATATCCTCAACTTTCCACCCCTACATACTCAACAGTATGTGCTCCAAGTTTCCCTTAGGAATACTCATTTCACCATCTGGCAAGTTCTAACACTCAGATTGATCTATGGCACAGGGCACTACATGATTAGAGTTTTACTTGATTTGTTATGCCAATTGGGTGAATTAAGGCTGCATCAAACAAGTGGTCATACAAACCCTAATTCACTTCTAGCAAGCATATAAATATCACAACTTTTAAAAGATATAAAATGTGTGAAACATAAATTCTCATCTCATCATCACATGATACTATTCACTTTCCATTCATGAGACCATACTAGTCATCATACTATCACAATATATAAATCCTTTTTACAATATCACAAGGTATCAACCCTTATCAACATAAGAGGATTACACCTCATTCAGAGCTCAACCATGCCCAAAGGTCATTTAAACCATCATACTATCACAGTATATAAATCCTTTTCACAATATCATAGGGTATAAACCCTAATCAACAAAAAAGGATTACACCTCATTCAGGGATCAACCATGCCCAAAGGTCATTAAGACCATCATACTATTCCCTATAAGATCATCATTATCTTTGCATGCCTTATAACAATACTCAACAACATCACTTACGTATAATACACCGGATCAACACAATATTGCATTAATGAGCTAGGTAATATTCATAAACAATCATAGCAGGGTTATAATAACATTAAGAACATTCCTTTATTATGCCAACATGTAAGTAATCTAGATATGATTAACCCTCATCATATTCATAATGCACATGTTTAGCATAAGAAAGTATCAACCATGTGGCTATGATAACCACCAATTAACATATTAAGGTTATGATCATATTAAGAAGGTTATTTCACCATCATTCCATCATATAATAATGTTAAACATGAATACTCATATTTATCTATTTGAATTAGAGTTGGGTTCAACAAGATAAATTATATTAATGTTACTAATCAGCACTTATACCCAAACCCTAACTCACGACATCCCCATTGGATCATGGATGCATGAGGTGAATCATCACCATCACATTTCATACTATTCTCAAGTATGAACCCACACACAAATCAAGGTGTAACCATCAGGTTATAGCAAACTAAGGTTTCAACAACAATAAAAGAGTTCTCCATGATTATACTAGTCATTCAAGGACTATTCATACCCAATTACAATCATTTAGTTATATTTAAGCTAGGTATAACAAGCCATACCTCATTAGGGTTACATATCAACACAATATGGTTGTCATCCCTTCTATTCATATGAGTGAATAGGTAAGACTACCTTATTAATGGTAACCCTCCATTTGTTCCATCATCATTCAACCCATATCACCATACCACAATGTCACCTAGAACCATTGGATGTTTAAAAGGTAAGACCATTTGTTGTTTACATAAGTAAACACCTTGGATAAACCACCTATGAAGTCATTGATTTGTGCTCTAGAAAGATTCACCATCTAACCTAGACATTCGTTGATTAACAATATAAAAAGTTTCATTGAGAGTAGGATAAAACCAACAATCAATTGTTCATGTAAAACAAGCCGTCCATTGTCAACAAGTAAGCTCCTTAAGTTGATCACATAAAGGAAACCATCTAAATCACATTATTAGGACCAAAATATTACATTAGCCATCATTCCACTTTATTGAAGGAATAAACATTAGATCTTGACCATTGGGCCAAGTTCATGTGTTAAAACCATCAATTATAGTATAGGTCTGACCATTGCATCAAGTGACCCAAGAAACAATTGATCTAAGGCTTAATTGATGCTACAACTATATGATTAACTCACTATATGGGTTTTAGATACCTGATCCATCATCATTAGTGACCATTAAGTCACCATAGGTTGTTAGATCAGCACTATATTCATTAATCAACATCAAATATTAAGCTAATGTCATCATTGATTGATAACATCAGTAGGGTACTTAATGGTTGATCATTAAACTTCTAATTGATCCAAAACATAACCTAAGGGGGTGACCATAGGTTGTCACCATCATCTGACACCTTTGATCTCAACCATCAATTGTCATGAATACAACACCATAGGGTTGTTGCAATGGTACCATCATTGGGTCAAGGGTTTATAGAAGAAATCAGCTTAAAACCCTAAAATTGACCATTGGTTGATAGGCGCTTAGCACCATAGGTTGTCAAACCAACCTGATCCAAGTCATATTATACCTTAGGAATAATGTACACATGACCACAGGTTCATCTAGAACTGAAATCAGAACATGAAACATTATAAAAATTGAAATCCAAGTCAAGCATAGCTTTTTAGTGCATGGATCATAATTTAAAAGCAAGAACATGAGCTAGCAAGCTTATGGTAATCAATAAACGTGGAGAAAGTTATAAAAATTGTCACTAATTAGAAGATAAACTCCCAAACATAAGAAAACTCGAGTAGGTAGGGTACAAAATCCAAGCATAAGCTGTGAACTCATCCATCTAGCACCTTTCTTCATCAAATGAGCAAACCCTAAGCATAAGGAGCAAGAAAGGTAGGCTTTTAGAGCTTTAGAGAAATTTCTACCATGGAACAGAAAGGTTCCTACTTGTAGAAAGGTAGGAGGAAGTATAAAAAAGAAATAAACAGAGGAAAGAAGGGGATTCTTACTCTTTTAGGTCAAGATTACTAGTAGGAAGCTTTTTAAACCATAAAAGGAAGTCAATTGCAACCCTAGATTTTTTTCCCAAGAAGATCCCCTCTTTCTTCTTCCTTGGATAGGAAATTCGCAGAAGCACAGAGGGAGAACGAGGTTCATAAGAGTAAGTGGTGGAGAGAAAATGGCTCGTTTGGGTGCTTAGGGATAAGTATATGTAACTTTAAGATAAAGAAAAAGAAAAAGTTGAAGTTCTAGTATCTTTCCAAGTGTCCATCGCCTTAAACTATTAAGAATATACAAGAACACACATAAAAATATCCCCCACAATCCATAGAGACATTCTTATCCCTTGTTTCTTGAATTGCTAAGAAAAACCAATATTTCATTAGTTGATAGCTACTAAAGGTAGCTCATCCATGAAGGGGTAAACCCTAAAATACCCTTGAGGAAAACACCTTCAAACCAAGATTTAAATAGGCACCCCACAGTTCAAAAATCTCAAGAATGATGAGAGAATATCCAAGGAACATAATGCAAGTGATAAATTGCAAAGAAAACCTCTCAATTGGGTAAATTTTAGAAAAGTCAAAAATGTACATAATATTACATAACTTGTTGAAATAGTATCCAAATTGGACCAAATTGAAACTTAAGCTTATCTTATGATTTCAAAGAATATAAAAAGGTTATATTAGGATTATAAGAATTCAATTATGATAATTAAGCTTATTCAACTCATTAAGAAAGTTTAGGGGCCTTACCGGTAGAGTTGTGTCTGGGATCAGATTTGGGAAAACCCACATTTGTCCTCCAAAGTAGTTAGAATCTAGGATGGTTTTGTGTAGTTTCTTTCCACAGACTCGTTGACCAAGTTTACAAATTCACACATCCACTGGGTGAGAAGAGATCTGATCGGGAAAATCCTGGGTCTTATTCCTTATTTCCCTTTCCAACTTGGGGTAGGTGATAACATAGCCACCGCTGGATCTCAGATCCAACAGCTATCATGCCATGCTCTAAAATAAAAGCCAAAAAAAGCATAAATCCATTTGGAAAATAAACGTGACATTTAAGGATATTCCTCTTATTGGGTGATAAAGAGCTCTCTACTCATTTGATGAAATGCCTACAAGAGTACATTGTATTTCTATGCTTTTACATTACTTGTACAATACTTGGACTCCAAGTAATGGGTCGGGCTTATCTTGTATAAATACAATACTCATAATAACAAGGAAAGACAATGCCAGTAGTAAGTGGAAAACTCTCGCTTCCCTCTTTGAAAGGAACAGTGCCCTAGTTCTCTCTCCAACCTCTCTAATTTCAATTGCTTCCCCTCTCACCCCTCTTCTCATATCTATGTTTTCAATCTCAATCTTCATGTGGTATCAGAGCTAAGATTCCATTGTCATCTATTATCATGCCTTCCTCCTCAGTTACTGGACCTTCTTTGAAGACATAAGCAATGGAGTCAAAGTATCCATATCCTACTGGCATTAATGTCTCAAACTTCTTCTCACTCAAGCTTTCCAGCTCCAACTATATCTACTGGGAGGTTTAGGCTTGAGTGCTAATCGAGAGAAACTCACTCAAATCCTTCATTGACATAACCAAGAAAGATCCTGAGAAGATCATCATAGATGATGAAGGTACAATCACATCCAATCCCGCATATGTGCTATGGATGAGGATTGACAAGCTGATCAAGGGATGGATCATGGGGACTCTGACAGAGGAAGTACTTAGAGTTGTGGTAGGACTGACCACATCTACTCAGATCTGGAGTGCTCTCACGAAAAACTTCTACAAATATACTCAGTCCAGAAGCTTTGAATTGACTACACGACTAAGGCGGATCTAGAAAGAAAGAAAATCTATGACAGATTACCTTCGAGAATTCAAGCTCATCTACGATCAACTCCATGCAATAGGTAAACCTCTGCCTGATGATGACAAGGTTTATTTTCTCCTCAGTAGCCTTGGATCCGAGTTTTAGATATTCACTGCCTCGATGATGAGACCTCCTCTTCCGTCATATGATGAAGTAGTCTCGCTGTTGAGAGACCATGATATGTGTTGGTCATCCACATAATCCTTTTCTAGTCCTAATTTGGCCTTTCTGGGACAACAATCAAGTTTTGGACCTTGGAATCCTGGAAGAGGGAACTATCGAATGCCTCCTCCATCTTCTCAGCAATACAATCCTAATCTAGGTCTCCTTGGATTTCGACCTTCAAATCAGTTCTCTTCTCAAGGGCGTGGTTTCAATCAAAGCATTTGATCATCGACTGGTCACTTCGACAATTCCCTCCGACCCCCTGTCTTCTGTCAGATTTGTGGGAAGAGAGGACATGAGGGCTATCGGTGTTGGCATCGCTTTGATAGCTCTTAATCCAGAGGTCCCTAGGACTCTTACTGAAGATGCAGTGACAGAACAAGCAAAGGCAATGGCAGCTCTACAGGTGTCTGAGTCGAACAACTTCAACATCACTAAATGGCAAGTGGACTCCGGTGCCACCAATCACATTGCTCAGAATGCAGGTATCCTTAGTAATGTTATTTCCTACAAGGGATATGCCTTCATAATGATTGGTGATGGAACCTATCTTCCTATCACTTGCACCGGACGATCTCACATCATACAAGAACATGCCATACCTCTTGAGAACATTTTAGTTGTTCCTTCCATAAAGAGGAACCTGCTATCTATTGCTCAGCTGACCCGTGAATTCCCTTGATATTTCATTTTTCTTCAAGACTCATTTCTTATACAACATTTGTAGACACACACAACTCTAGCTCAGGGAATCCTTAAAGATGGAATGTACTCAATCACATCTGGTAGGCATAAAGCTCTTCTCTCGATCAAAGGTCATACTACAACTTCTCTCACCTGGCATAGAAGACTTGGGAAAACACACAAAGAAGTATATCAATACCTAGAATCTAGTAAACAAATAAGTTCATCAAATAAGCAAATAGATTTCTACAATAGTTGTCAGCTAGGCAAAAGCCATAGACTGCCCTTTTCAAACAATCATGTTAAAAGTAATGTCCCATTTGGACAAGTCTATTGTGACTTGTGGGGAAAATCTCATGTAATATCTAAAACTAGTTTCTGCTATTATTCTTTGTTTGTCGATGAATACACTGGGTTTTCTTGGTTTTATTTGTTGAAAGCAAAACACGACTTGTATGATCATTTTGTTTTCTTCTATAAAATGATTGATAATCAGTTTCATGCAAAAATTCAAGTTCTCATGACTGATGGAGGTGGAGAGTTTGTTAACCACAGAATGTCAAATTTTCTCACAGCAAATGGCATTGTCCATCATCTTTCCTATCCACATACTCATGAATAGGTAGGTTTGGTCGAAAGAAAGCACAAACATGTTGTGGAATTGGGGCTCACTATGATGCTAGATGCCAAAGTTCCTCTCATTTTTTGTCCTGAAGCCTTTTCATCTACAAACTTCATCATAAATCATTTTCCTTCAAAGACAAACAATCATATATCTCCTTTGTTTTGATTGTCTACAAAGAAACCTAATTATGATATGTTACGAGTTTTTGGGTGTTTATGTTTTCCATGTCTAAGAGATTTCAACAAACATAAACTTCAACCACAATCTCTTCCTTGTGTCTTTCTGGGGTACAGTGATAGTTACAAGGGATATAGATGCCTGCATATCTCTAGTGGACGCATTTACTTTTCTCGCCATGTAGTGTTTAATGATAATGTGTTCCCATTTATAGAACACATTCCACAGAATGTATCCTTGGGAGAGTTATCTATTTTCTCTGATTTTATTCAAACACTAGATGAGTCTTCAGATGCTGCTGATTCATTAGAACCCACACCAGTAACAAGCAAAGATTAAACTGCAGATGTAAATATACTTCCAATTGTTACAGTTGTTCAGTCTTCTAATGTGGATTGTCAATCTATTGATGTATGTGTACCAGCTCAGCAAAATGATTCAATCAGATTATCTAGTACATGTACAAATATCTCTATTGAGACTATTTCTAATCCAAAGGATAATGTCACACACATTCAAAATATTCACATTGATCAATCTGTCCTAGAATGCACGAATTCACTACAAAAGTCAAGTCGTCTCAAATCTAGTACAAATGTTCATCCTATGATTACCAGATCCAAGGCACAACAACTTCAGCATACATCTCCACATGCAATGACAGTTCAAGTAGTTCCTGACATACCACGATCTGTCAAAGGTGCTCTTCAATGTCCTCATTGGGTTCAATCCATGAAAGAAGAACTTCTAGCACTTGAGCATAATGCCACTTGGACTTAAGTTCCTCATCCATCTCATGGTCATGTGGTAGATTCCAAGTGGGTGTTTAAGTCAAAGTTAAAAGCTGATGGCAGCTTAGAAAGACTTAAAGCATGCCTGGTGGCCAAAGGTTATAGACAAGAATAAGGAGTAGACTATATTAAAACTTATAGTCATGTTGTCAAAGAAACCACCATCTGAGTTGTTCTTACTTTAGCCACAACCTTCCACTGGAAGTTAATACAGATTGATATTTGTAATGCCTTCTTGAATGGTGATCTATTAGAACCTGTTTTTCTTGAGCAACCTCTAAGTTTTGTTAATACGCAGTTCCCTGGATATGTATGCAAGCTTAATAAATCTCTATATGGCCTCAAACAAGCTCCACGTACCTGGTTTAATAAACTCAGTGACTTCCTTCTTGAGTTTGGGTTCATTTGTAGCAGTTCTGACCCTTCTCTGTTTGTATATTCTCATCAAAAAGATATTATATATCTTCTTCTCTATGTTGATGACATAATACTCACTGGTAATCATGTGAAGTTTCTTGCACACTTTCAAAACACCCTGAGTGATACCTTCAATCTTTGAGACCTTAGAGCCCTATCCTACTTTCTTGGTATTCAAGTTTCTGCCTCTTCTTCTGGTCTACTATTAAGTCAGGAAAAATGCATTCTTGATGTTCTTCGCCAAGCTGATATGGTTGACTGTAAACCTGCATCCACTCCTATTGCTCTCAATTTTCACAAAGTTTCTGAATCTCCAAGCTTTTTGGATGCTCAACTGTATAGACGAATAGTTGGTTGTTTACAATATATTACCATCACTAGGCCTGATATAGCGTATGCAGTCAACACTGCTTGTCAATTCCTTGCTTCAACATCTCAGTGTCACTTCCTTCTGGTCAAACGCATCCTTAGGTACTTGAAGGGATATCTCTCTTATAGCTTGACCATTAATCCGGTTGTGTCCATAATGCTAACTGCCTTCAGTAACTCCAATTGGGTTGGTTGTCCCTCTACCAGAAGGTCAACTATAGGCTTTTGTATCTTCCTTGTAACCACATGCATTTCATGGAGTGCAAAGAAGCAATCTATTGTTGCTCGGTCCATCTACAAAGCTGAATATCAAGCTCTACCATCCACAGCTTTTGATCTCACATGGGTTTCATTTCTTCTTCGAGACCTTCACATTTCTCTCCCTCAACCTGCTTGGCTCTTCTGTGACAATCTCGGAGCACTTCAGCTTTCTATCAATCCAATTTTTCATGCAAGAACTAAACATATCGAGATCGACTACCATTTCATTCATGAGAAAGTGGCTCTTGGACACATTGTTACTGCTCACATAGCTGCATCTCAGCAACCAGCAGACGTCTTCACCAAACCTCTAACCAATATAGTATTATGTTTCCTACATCTCAAACTGGGACTTCAGTTACCCTCATCCAGTTTGCGGGGGGGGGGGGTATTGGGTGATGAAGAGCTCTCTACTTGTTTGATGAAATGACTACAAGAGTACATTGTATTTCTATGCTTTTACATTACTTGTACAATACTTGGACTCCAAGTAATGGGCCAGGCTTATCTTGTATAAATACAATACTCATAATAACAAGGAATGACAATGCGAGTAGTAAGTGGAAAACTCTTGCTTCCCTCTTTGAAAGGAACAGTGCCCTAGTTCTCTCTCCTGCCTCTCTAATTTCAATTGCTTCCCCTCTCACCCCTCTTCTCAGATCTAGGGTTTTCAATCTCAATCTCCACGCCTCTCACTTTAGGGATTTTTCAAAAATTCATATCTCCTAAACCACACATCCTTTTGATCCAAAATTTTAAGGGAAACTCTTTAATAACTTGATTTACTTGTATGCAATGTTTGGAACCAAAACTCACAAATAAAAGAGTATTTTCTTTGTATGCAAGTCATCCACTCAAAAGGCATATTTTATGCAATTAAAATTCATATTTTCTCTTTCTTTCTCTTTTATTTTCTTTACTTTGATTTATTTCCTCATTAACCTAGCCAATAGTGGTCATCCATACCACTTTCTAGAGAATTCTTCATAATTCTCATCATATGCACACAATTGTCCCTTTATTTCTTTTTCCTTTTATTTATTATGGAAATTCTTTTATCTCTTTTCCCTTTTATCATTATTAGACTTAACCAATCAGTATGAATCACAAAATCATCCATCCAAAGGGGAAAATTGCACAAGATTTCATTCTTTGAAAACAAATCAAACAATTTTTCATTCAAATCCTTTTTATTTGAAAAAAATTGCATTCCAATTTATACAAACAAAATTGAGGTTATAACAGTTCGCCTCTCTAAATAGGTTACAACAAGTTGGATCCCTTATAAATGCCCTCCGGAAGGATTTTATATAGGGACTAGGGGATTATATAGGGTTAAGGTTTAACTTAACACATAATAAAGTCGAGAAAAGTCTTGAGACCCCAGGACGCGTACCTTGATGGTGCCTTGCCTTCTAAAGGCCTATGGGTGTGTTTAATTAACAATTTGTTGACCTTGTCAAAGATAGAAGGTGTGACATTCTTTGTTCACTCCATACCTATCATGCCCTCTAGGAGTGCTTTGAATGATTCTATGTTGATAGGTCAAACCTAGGGAAATGAATTGGTGTACAAGGTGTGTTCCACCACCTTTTGGGTCTTTTAGGGTTTGAATAGGTAGATCACTGACTTTTTTCATTGTGTGGTCTGATTCACTAAGGTGGAAATCATGTTTGGTATGAATCCCACTTGTCGGAGTCTCAATGAAGGCCTATTCATGTTGAAAATGGCATGCATTACTAGGTTCAATCATGGTTCAAAAGGGGTGAGCATTTGGTGTGCATACATTACTACTAGAAGCATATATCATTTTAGGTGAGGAAGATAATGTCCTAGGTTTGGGATTTTTGAGAAAAATGTCCAAGAAAGGTACTCAATAGCTAAACATCCATTAATTATAAATTCATCCCAATTAGCAGCCTTTCAATTGCGAGCATTTGATGTATAATTTGTAATATTATAACCTCTAATCATGAGATAATAGTATAAGTTTTGACTAAGATTTTAGTTACTATCTATTATAGTGATTATAAAATCTTACTTTGAAAATTGATAACAAATCTATTCAGAACTCTCATGGAATGTTGGATTTGTTGAGTCACATTGAATCATCTCTACTTATCCTGACATTTCTTAGGGTGTTACTTGCGGACCTAATATGTATGTAACTCTTTCTCTCATTCTAGAATGACCTTTGTGCCTCTTGTCCAGATTTTGATGACTATGGTTATTCACATAGTTCATTGCTAAACTTGTTATGATATTCAATAGTTAAGTCGGTTAATTTCTAATTAAGGAAAATCTATATGTTGAGCAGGAAAATTAGTGTTTAATTAGAATATTTGGATCTTGAATAAGAAAAGGAGTGTATAGTTAATGTATATAAATTTGAAATTTGTAAATCAGGATTTTGAAATTATGTGGAATTAAATTTCTATGTATTTTATGATATTTAAGTTCGTTAAAATGCTTAAAATATATGATCTATCTCAAAGACAATGCGCTGAAAAAGAATTCACATATGAGTAAATCACATTCTTTATGTAATGCAACATTGAATGTGTAACTGTATAGTATAATTTACAAGGAAATAGCTAAAATATATACTCATGAAAAATTAAATCATGTAGAGAATTTTTCCATCAAATTCAATATATAATGGTCAGAACTAAAAACCAAAGTTATCTTTAAAATTTGACCATTAAAATAGTGCAAAACTTCCATTGGAAAACATGAAATTTCCATATACAACACCTTATTAAAATTAATTTGACAATTTATTAAGATATATATTAAATTATCATAAGGGTAAAACATTTCCCACATGTGACTTTGCATATAGGATGATCATATGTATGCTTTATTGAGTTTGTGACAAGGAAATTTATGACAAAATAATGTCAAGTTCTATGATCATTGACGATAGAGATATACCATATCTTATCCATATTTGTTGGTTCAATGTGCATTATCAAAAATAAAAATTTTACAAGAAAAATATGAAATCCTAAACCATTTTTTGTTTTTACATGGTTCTCAATATATATGATCAATTTGTGTCTAACATATGCTAGTAAGAGTCGTCCATATGAATTAGTTGAATGTAATCATAAAAAGTTCTAGCAACATCCTCATACTAAAGGCTTCTTTCCTCTAATAAGACGTAATTAAACACTTTGAATACATGATAAGTTCTTCAAACCAATTGTGGGGACACACTTGGGCCTCATGAGGCACATGGCTCATTGGGATTTTAGAATTAAAAATGTAGGTTTCTTAGCAATGAGAAAGTGTTACAATCAATGCAAGTTAGTAACACAATTCATTTTGCAAACAAAATTAATTCATATCATTCAACTCTACTGGACAATGCCCCCAGGCATGGGCTTATCTAGTTAACTTATGGGAAGACCTAATTGGCTTTTTTCTACTAAAGACCCAACTAAAATAAGATTTAAAAACTAATTAATTAAGAACTTACAAGTCCCTAACATTAAAATTAGATCCTAAAATTAAAACTATTACATAAGAAGCTTTTAAACATGAAAATATAATAAAATAACTAATTATCCTAATATGTTATTTGATAATCATATCTAAAAGTGGCACTCGGATCTAGATGTGGGTTGTGTCCTGTATCACTCGCTTCCGCTGCAAAAGATCTCATCCCAAGATCATAATGAAAAGTTGATGATGCAAGTCAAAGTCATGTTTGTGTGCAACAATGATGAGTAGAATGAACATCACCCTTCTCTTGTAAACACTCAAACCAATGAACATATTCACATCACAAGCTACATGCATGACTTCCCAGAAGAAGGAATCATCACATGATTTGATTATTGAGACATGTGAAGCAATTTCACGAGTTCCAAGAGAAAGGATTATCACATGCTTAGATAATTGTGATGTGCTTTGCTAGTGATGGTGTGACTGGTGGTGGAGGAGCTAGAGAAACAGACTTATCATTCTCCTTTGTTGGTATCATCTTTACCAAAGATAAATCAACTAACTTCCTTGGTGATACAAGGATGTAGTCATGTCATTCTACATGTCTTGGTATAGGTTTTCCCTTACATGCACCCAAATAACTCATGCACCTTTTTTAACATGTCTACAAGCATACTTTCCAAGCAACCAAAACGCTTGTCATAATGAATCTATGTCGCTTCTAATTTTGTAATTCTAACATGGATCTTCTTGTTGTCCAATATGATATGCGTCAATGACATTTTTGACAATTGGAATTATGATTCGAGTCCCCTGATTTGTGGATCCAACTCCATGGTGAGTTGGGTGGGGTTTGCAGGGGCAGCGGCCCCTTACTTGGGGGTTTAGAGGCGAGAGCCCTCGAGAAAACTTTCAAACCAAAATAAATTTCTTAACATAATAAAAACCATTAGAATCCTTATAAAAACACAATCCAACAAGACCATGGTTGACATATTTTTGACAAATTAATACAGAATATAAAATTGAGTATTATGTATTGGGGTAGTATAATTTCTTATTTTTTGTATAGTAATCATTTTAGTATAGTACTCATTTTATATACTATTATATTTTAAAATAATTATTAGAATGAGTACTTAACTATGTTTGATAGTATTACTTTTTAATTCTTTATAATTTAAAAAAAGTATTGTACCCATAAAATAAAACACAATACAAATTTTAAAAACAATGACATAAAAATTAAGTAATATACCAAAAACAATACAATGTTCATTTTTGAGTTAGTTTGTTACTCTAAAATGAGTACTATTCCCCAATGCAGTATTAATTTTAGAATAAAAATATTTCTAATGAGAGTGTACACATTTTTCAAAAAAATAGTTATAGGAAATATGTATTGTATATATGTTTTTAGGATAATACTCATTTTTTGAAGATATGTATACATATATACATAATAATACTCATTTTCATATTTTTATATTATTTTTTCAAATATATATCAACATGAGCCTTGTTGGATTGCATTTTTTAAGGAATTCATTAGTTTTTATTATGTTAAAAAATCATTGTCATTTGAAAGTTATGAGCAAATTAGTTTTCTCTTGTACTTTTCTTCCATTTCTTCTCTCTCCTCTCTTTATTGCTTACTATAGACCACTGAAAATTGTGCATTCTTATTGGCTATCATTATTTGGGAGTGGGAACATGGTACATCAGTTTAAGTGGAGTTATGTGTACCATTTTTCATTGGAAAATGGAAAACTATGAAGAGTGTGTTTGTCCATAGCTAACACTCTGTATTTTTTATTGTAGTAAATCATTCCCCTATATGAGGCCTATAGAGAGAGAGTCATGTTAGAATACACTCGAGTGTACAGATCGAATTGAACGCTGAAGCGGTATATCATTTTTTGAAAAATTCACAGTGTTTATATTCATGATATAACAAATAAAGAATATCTACAAATTGTGCTCATTTGGACTCTTTTAAGTCACTTTTTCATGGCAAACAAAATCGACATAAGAAACTAATTTAAACTGCATAAATTTTTCTCCTTTAATGCATGACCTACAAGCGTCCAAATAAGCTCAAATTTTATATGTAATATGTTCATAAGATAATTAAAGAAGATAAATAGTTTACATTTTTTAAATGAAATTATATTATGGAAAATGACTTGATTATATTTTGTTTCTGGTACACTCGAGTGTATTCTATCCTCACCCAAAGTGTGTATCAACCTTCTTTATGCATACATTTTAAGCTTTAGACTAAATATTTTTTATTATATCTCTTACTCCCTCATATCTATAAAATATATAGTCTTATTGTCGATAGTATTAGCTATTATTTTAGGCAAATCCTATCAACATACATTGACAATTACATAAATCATTAGTGCCATAAATTATGCAACTCATCCACCATACTTAGATGTTTAGAACTTCTAAGACTAAAGATCCCATGTATTTCAAGGCTTATAAAATATAATAACATAATATGAATTTTGTAAAACAAATATCATCTTGATATATTAATAGGAATCTTATGTAATGATGTTCACTCTATAATTACAAAAACCAAATGTTTATAAATCTAGTCAGTGCACTCAATATAATTCCACACCAATAAAAAACATGAAATCACACAAGCAAAACAAAACACCATTTATTTAAGATTTTTTCTTTTAAAGTTTTATCCGTCATCACTCTCTAAATGAAA